>OX388306.1:3117681-3496799 GCA_947579605.1 Athripsodes cinereus
ATTAGTCTATCGTTAAAGTTCTTCAATAAGGATCGTAATTATGTAGAAGTAAAATTTGTATTCAAAGGTTTATGAACATTGTATGCAGAATAATTGCCATCATCTATTATTCTATAATAAGATTTAGTATCTGCTGTTTATGTGAACTCATGGAAGAGGACGTTAACCCATCAATAAACTTTGTTCGTGATAGAGCTTTTTCACATTATAATATTATAACATTCTCATCCACTCATTTACATTTTCCTTGAAATATAAAATACCACACATTATAAATAACAAACTAGAAGAGAGGCAACTAAGATGGTATGGGCACATAAGGCGGAGACCAAAGAATACTTGGATGACACAATGCAATAGAATCCTGCGGAGAAAATGGCCTGGATGAAAATGATATAATGAACCGGAGAGTGTATAGCCTTAGAACGAGAAGAGCCGACCCCAGCAGCCTTCAGTGGCAATAAGTTGGGACAGTGCCAGGAAGAAGAAGATAATATACCACACATTCTGAATATATTTTTTTATTGAAATTTAGTGGACAATTTGTATGTTTGTAACCTGCAATTAGTTCCTTGACTATCTCATTCTATGAGATATCTTTGTAATGCTATATGCAGGATAAAAAAAGTGAACGCTAGTTTATTTTCATCTATTTTTTCAACCCCCTTAGATTCATAAATCTCCAAAACTTTTGATCATGAATTTATTATTAAAGCTTTATCTGAAAATAGAATAGTTTCTTTGTAAATTAAGTCTCTCAACATCTACGACGTAAAAAATTGTTTGAAAGTTAAAGACAATTTTGATGAAAAGTTATTAATTAGGTACCTAATAACTTATGTTTATATATGTATTTCAATTAGGTACTTTCAAGGAGTAAATTAAATGTATCTATTCATTAAAATGATTTAATTAATTTTCAAATTTGGAATCAAACTTAAGTGGAATTAGTCTGCACATGTGGAGCAAATGGACTATGATGAAAGATGACGAAGATAATGTATCTACCTGAAAGAGGGGGTGTAAGAAAGCGAAGACGTCGGACAACTACTTGGTTTTACCACGTGGATAAAAGTTCCAAGGGCGGCCGCGTGTTGAGTAAGAGGAATCGGCATAGATGTTTGTGGTATTGTATGAATGTGGAAAAACAAAAAAAAAGTATGCAGGGATCGAGCTGTGTGGTGTTCTGTTATCTCTGCCTACCTCACTTGAGAAAATACGTGAGTTACAAAATTCAATTTAAATGATCTAGAGTTTGTGTGTTCACATTGTGAAAAGACATTTTAAACATATTTGATATCAATAAAACACTGTTTTACTTTTCACTATTGATTTATTAATACTCTCTTGAAAATGTCAAGCTAACTTGACGAAAGCGCTTGAGTATTAATAAATCAATAGTGAAAAGTAAAACAGTGTTTTACTGATATCAAATATGTTTAAAATTCAATTTATCTAAATTATGTCTAGTAATTGTAAATTAACGTTATGTAGGTATCAAATAAATATAACTAAGAAAAGACGCGAACGTTTAATTATATATTTGCACACGTAATTTACTATCTTAATAGACAATAATTAATGTTTATTTATATAATAATATGAATTTACTTTTCATAATAATTATAATACTCAGCGTTCATTTGTCAGAATTCAAGGTTTGAACAATTAAAACATATTCCATATTATAATGAAATAGGCATTAATTATTACCTAGAAAGGAAATAACTAGAGTTTTTTGTCTAAGTTCGTTTTATGATTTCAAAATAACATTAATTTGCAAGATCTCGCGTTCCGAGGAGCACCCGGCAAATAATTGGTTTCCCACTATTTCCCATTAGTTTTTGAGTGTCCTGTGAAATGCAAGTGTTTAAACAAAAATTCAACATTTTAAATTCAGCGATGAGGTTTTCCACCCATCCTGAATGTCTTTATTTCTTTGTTAGAATAAAGAAGACAGTTTGTGTGTTTATTACATGCAGGTGAATTATAGATGTCAATCGTTTTATTCTTAAGATATTCTAAACAATTGCGTTTTACAAGACATTTGAAAAATCACAAAAAGAGTGATAGATCATTTTTTTTATCAGGGACTCTACAAGGTGATTTTTTTTGTCGTTAAATCAGTATTTTCATGATAGAGGTGCGTAGTAATTAAAATGTCGACTATTTACCAATTGCGAATTGGAATTTGGGAGAAAATTAATCTGAAATTCGGAACTTCGTTTGAAATTGTACATGAAAAGTCAATAATAATAATAATAGTCGTTGTTTGTATCGAAACGTTGATAAATAAACCAATTGCAAATGAAATTGTTTTTCACTGAGGGTTATTAAATAAACAAGACAATATTATTAATTACAAACTAGTATTAAACCCAAATACGTTGAGAAAAAGCTTTCATATTAAAAGCTTTAAATAATAGGTACGTTAAGAAAAAAGAGAGAATTTGGGCTACAAAATATATGGTTTTTAAATAGAATTTGGTATTGGTTTTTTTTTTATATTATATTTTTAATATAATCCGTAACTTTTTGCGTATTTTCCATTATGGTATAAAGTAAACACTTAACTTTTTTATAAATACACACTATATTTTATAAATGAGTAGACAAGTGTTTCGTCTTTTACCGAGACATTATCAATACTGTCTACTCATTTATAAAATATAGTGTGTATTTATAAAAAAGGTAAGTGTTTACTTGGTAGGTATTGGTTGTTTTTTAAAAATTGGTGGTTATTAGTTTTTTATTTGTAGATATAATTAGAGATATGTGTATTCTATCCCATACACAAGTTTCACTCTTTAAATAGGATAGGAAATTATATTAGTGTATTTTATTGTTTAGTAAATGTGTTATATATCTACATATGTGTATTTTTAAATTTAACGAATAAAAAATACTTCCTTTACTACTACAACTATGTATACTATCACAAAATATCCCACCAAAAGGTAGCAAGCGGCCAAAAAAAGTGGATTTTGTAAATATGCATATTTTTCTATCCATGGCAAAAAAGAGTGGACTGTTTATTAAATCTATCATTTAACAATTCAGGCTGTGAATGATGAAGAAATAATAAAATAAAATCATATTTATGAAAGTAAGTACTTACATTCATAAATTTGTATGAATTCTGATAAATATGTATTTCGTAAGTAAAAGAACTGAGAAAGAGACCTCTGGAGAGTATTAACAGAAACCTGAGAATTCCTATTATTTCACTTCGGTTGGCGCTGAGAATTTTAATTCAATATAATAATAACAACTTCCTCGCATTCTTTTGTTATAGAAAGAGAGGAAGAAGATAAAGAAAGAGAAATATTATACGAAGAGAAAGGTGAAGACACAAAAGCAATAATAATAATAATACTGAAGATGAAGAGTTTCATAAAGCACTTGGGAATTATTCGCGGGTATACTTGCTAGTGGTTTTCAGCTGATTAATAATAATTTAGAATGCGTGTGGGTGTGTACAGGTAAAGTAATATCTAATTTGTTTACTTTTTATGAAGCACTTATTTGCTGTAGGTAAATCCTTTATGAATAGCAGCGCAGAATATTAAAGCTAATTTAAATACCATTAATTGACGCTGGAGCAACCAGAAAAGAATTGGTCTCCCACTCTTTTCCGTAAGTTTGCGAGGGTCCCGTAAAAGATAAGTGTTCCAAAAAATAAAAATAAAAAAATTTCATCTGAAAGTTTGTCATCTATCCTGAATGTCTATTTTTTTGGCACGGAGAGGGTAGCTTGCATGTTTATTGCATGCGACTAGTCTGCTAACCATCCCACTTGTAAGTTATGACGTGATGATATAACAGTAGTAGTTAATTGAAGCTGTAATAAAACAAGGGTCCATTAGCCTAAATTGCATATTAAATTTACGTAGGTATATTAAATTTTTCATTATATACCTAAATAACCAGTTGATCAAACGTTAATTACCTATCTAAATTTGGAAATTTTAATTTTTAACAGAGTTCAATCGTTTGCTTCTTACCTACATTGAAGATGACATCCCTATAAAATTTAATTGACAATCCTTTAAATAAAATCCTTTAAATAAAAAAAATATAATAGTTGAGAATAAAGATATTGCAATGAAAAATTTCGTGTTTTTTTTTGTTCCCAATACAATACAACACTATACAGCATAAATCCAATAATAATTAACAATATATCATCAATTTATTTGATCAAAGTGCCTGTCTCAGAATTGAGCGTGGATTAGATTGGATTAGAGGTTTAATTTTTGCAATTTCCAAAAAAGGCCCCTGTATTTAGGTCTTTTTTCTAGCTGACGCCTCAATTTCTGGTAGAATATTTTTTTTGAAAACTTAACATAAAACAATGTATGGTGGTTTATTTACTAGACACAAATATTACAAATTATGTAACTTGAAACAAGTGTTTCTTTCTACTATAGTTTATTGATTCCGAGATAGACGTCTTTCAACTTATCAGGTCATTATCTATAATGGAATATTCTACTACGTGTGCACTGACAATTAATAAATTACAAATTGTTTCTCGGGAACGCCGGATTTATAAGCTAGTACCTACCATGGCAGAATAATAATTGTATTATCAAACAAATTGATTAACTGTCAATGTAAGTTATCGAAGAGAAAATCAAATTTATTTATTTGTATATTTATTCCATTATTATTTAGAAATATAAATTTATATAACAACGTTGTTTGTCTCTTCTCGTTAATATTAATGTACTGTACCTAAAAACACACCGTGGGTAACAAGATTGTAATATCTCAAAAAAGTCGAAAAATTCTAAGCATATTTAAATGACCCTCATTCTGGCTTATAGGTTTGTATATTAACGACTTACATCACTCGACTGTGCTCAGGACAAAGGCATTAAACCACAATTTTGGAAAAAGTCCTTTTATGTTTTTTTTTGCTTATAACTTGATAGTTACTGAATATTTTGTCTTCAATTTTTATGACATAATAAAAGAACTACATTACAATAAGATGGTAAAATAATAATGACAATAATTTTTGTCATTTTCTTTATCCCACAGTTTTTTTGCTTCTCCTATAAAATTTTACCGATGTGGTTTAAACCCTTTGTCCTGATCAGTCTTATATATCTTTTTATTCATATATTTTTTTTAATAAATTTCTCATTTTTCACATGGTTATTTTACTTGACTTTTGTTTCTTATCAAATAATTTTACAAAATATGTGCAAACTTAATGCAAAAAAAAAAATCATAAAAATAAATAATTATAAAAAATTGAATAAACTTTAGTTTATTAAGCTTTGTGCAAACTGAAAGTATGAAGTTGCAAAAAAAATTCAAATTCAAGTTTCTTTATTAGTGAATATATTTATAGAGCTTCATAAGGAAACTGAAGGCACATCAATTTGATGAGAGCTTCGGACGATATATGAAAAATATGGCGTCCTTTAGCTCGAGTCTTGAGTAAGAAAATCGTGCATAACAATTTGTCAACAAATGTAATATGTCCATAATAACGCGACTGCACATAATTTTTTTTTGGCATTTTTTTTTCTTTATTAACACAACAGCACATAATATGTAATAAAAATCATAATAACAAAAAAAATATAAGGCCAATTACAGTGTTTATGCATATATAAAACAAGAATACAACAAGAGAGAGAGAGAGAGAGAGAGAGAGAGAGAGAGAGAGAGAGAGAGAGAGAGAGATGAAAGAACTGTTCAAAAAAAAATTAAACGAAATGAAAATATCCAGGTGGACAAAATCATCGTTATATGATAATAAACATAAACGGCACTACGCGTCACTTTTATTGAGTTATGTCTTCATCAATTTCAACATGCAAATCTAACGCTTTGAAGATTATCTAGAGAAGAAAGTATCGACTTAATTTTATTCGAAGAAGAGTAAGTAAGTACCTACATAATTTTGCGCGCCTCTTTTATTAATCCTAAGCTAATCAATAAATCATTTTCTTACTACTTATTAACTTTGATAAGAGATAGTACTGCTGATCTAAACAGACAAGAGAATTAGGGTCCTTGTCTTAACGAATTACAGTGTTATACGAATAGCAAAAGACCAGGTCGAATTATTTATAACATGATAATATAAACTAAACTGAATTAATTATGAATCAGTTTTGAAATACAGTGCATAGGAAATCTATCCATTTATTTTTACATTCGAACTGTAATGTAGACAAAGAAGTAAAAACTCCAATTCAATACATAAAATATAATTAATTAATACTTTGAATCATCAGTTCATTTAGTTAAATAAATGGAGTAATTATTTTCTGCGTAATCAGTTTTAAGTAACCAAGAATAATTAAATTATTCTATAATTTTTTTTTCCTCGGACTTAGAATTGCAAGTAAGTCAAAGGTGAACATTTTTTTTATAAGTGTGTGTGATTCACGACATTTATATATACCTACCTACATTAGAGAACTTTCAATAATTTACAAAAAATATCTTTAATTATTAAATTTAACATACCTTTTAATCCATCCATTGTGCTTGATTATTCCAATGCTACACTCGATATTAGAAGAAAGTAATAATTTAATTATTTTTAAAATAATTAAAAATAGTTTGAATTACCATCAAGCAATGAAGGACATATTTTTTTATTTATAATTTGCTTTCACTTTGATTTTGTTCACATCTGAAAAAACAATAATAATGATAATTTTTCACTATCATTTTCAAACTTACAACTTATCACTGAAACCGTATTTTAAGACTTTATCTGTTATCTGAAGACATGCATCAAGTTATCAGTTTTTTGTGATGTTGCATGAGTGATGTTCTATTCCCACTAATATACTATACCATCAAGGCTTATCCCATAACTGAGGTAGCCAGCGGATTAACTGTAGGGATATAATAAACATGCAGATTTTACTTCCAGTACAAATAAAAAACAAGGTAATAAGGATGAGTGGCATATGCAACTTTACTGATGTCTTCAGATAACAAGACAATATAGGTATTATTTTGAAAATATTTCATTTTGTTATTTCAACATTTAAATATGGTTTATACATTATGTACAGATTAATATGAAAATTTATTTGGTGCTATGTTTAAAATTTATTTTTAATTTTTTTTTTGTTAAAATTATGATTAATTTCAAAAATGCTATATTTTCATAATTATTATTTTTAATGTAAAAATGATTTGCACGATTAAAACAGCATCATATTTTGATATATAGGTATTTATTTAGAAGTAGTTTTAATATTGTAGGAATAAATTTTAATATTATAAACTATTTTTCCAGTACTTAAATTGAACAATTATTTTCAATAACTGTGAAATAAATTATTCTGAAAATATTTCATTATAAATCGAGAACTTCATTTTATGTTTTTTTATAAACGTAATATGTTATTATTTCCAAAATTCGCTTATGTAAAAAGCTTAAGTTTCAATTTATTTTTAATTTCAGTAAAAATTTAAACTGCACATATTATAATTATTTTTTTTGATTAATAAAACGTCTTTTTTTCAATCCGGGTATATCATGAATAAAACACATCTTTTTTGACTCTCGTTCAGTTGACGATATAAACCTGAAAACAAAAAGAAAAAATAAATTAAAGTATTTATAATCTGTTTTCAAATATTTTTTTTCATTATAATTTGCAATAAAATATAAATATTGAGTTTATTTTGTATTCTTACAGTGTTCAAAACAACTGAAAATTAAAAGATTGCGAAGCTTAATCAGAAACCAAAATCTTGCTCAACACATTATTTTTTAAGTTCTAAGTTAGCTTTAACTTTATTCTCTGATGTGTATACGAACAGAGAAAAGAGACAAACAGGTTTCAGCATATTCACCCAACTAGACCTAACAGGATAGTTTGTGAAGACAGAGCTTAGTGAAGCGAGTTCTAGAAGTTAGAAAAAACTATATTCAATGAGGATAATTAAAACAAGTGTTGCTTTCTATTGTAGATTAAAAACCGCGAGAGATACGTCTTTCGATTTATCAGGTCATTGCTAATCTTTAATGCCCCCTAGACAAAGCACATTTGGCGATCGACTACTGATGAACTTTTCGACAAACTTCCTACAATTTACTGCATAATTATGCGTTATTGTTGCGGTTATTGTCGAAAAGTTCGTTTGTAGTCGATCGCCAAGTGCGGTTTGTGTAGAGGCTGATATGTTGAAATACATTTCTTTTGTAGTTTTTAATCTGTAATAGAAATTTTTATTTTTTTATTTTTTATTATATTTTATTTTCATATATTTTCATATATCCACGGCGTTAGCCTTTGACATGTTAACAATCATATTAAAAACAGAAAAAAAAACAACAAAAAACTACACAATAAATGTGTCATATCAGGAACAGTATTACAGGTAAAATAAGTGTATGTGAGATAATTATTATAAGTCAATCAAAAATATTCAAATAAGTCATTGTAAATAGTAGGTTTATAAATATATCGTCATACAGGTAAAATAAATTTAAGTGAGATAATTATTATATGTCAATCAACAATATTCAAATGAGTCATTAAATTGTAAATAGAGGATTTAAAAGTATATAGTCATATAGGTAAAATAAATGTAAGTTAAATAATTATTTTAAGTCAATTAAAAATATTTCTTAATACAGTCATTGTAAATAAAGGATTTATATATATATTCACACAGGTAAAATATAAGTGAGATAATTATCAAAATATTATGTTTTAATGTATTTGCTTAGATCTAAAATGTTCTATTTTTTCTTTAAATTTTTTTTATATAGAGTGACATCTGAATTTGTATTGAAAGTTTCTATAAAAAAATATATTAAATAAACACTTTTTTCAATTAACCTAATAACGGAATTCTAGTACGTGCACACCGACACAATTAAAAATAACATTCAAGTTTAGGAAAACCTGAAAATATAGAGAAGGCTTTGGAATGAGCCTGAAGACGCATTTGTTTGAAAGTTTATGTTGAAAGGCCAATCGAGGACGGGTGAAAATAAAAACAAAGGTACACGTGCAGGAGCCAAGGAGTATATTTGCCAACTAATATGAAAATTGTTACATAGAACAAATGCATCGCTACATAGTATATAGCAGTATTACAAGTGAATCATATATGTACCCAATTTAGCTAGTTTATAATAAACATTTTTTATGTGATTTAACAGTTTAAGAAAATTGATTTACTTAGTTTAGAGGCATTAACTCTGTTACAATTTCTAGACATTCTTCAATAAAATATTTAAACTTGAATTACTTTGTTTATTTGTTACATTAATTTAAAATACGCTATCGCGATTTCAGTGCACTTGCACCATTGATGAGCTTTTCAAGACTTGTCTTGAAAAGCCTTGAAAAGCTCGTCAATGGTGCAAGTGCACTGAAATCGCGATAGCGTATTTTAAATTAATGTAACAAATAAACATAGTAATTCAAGTTTAAATATTTTATTAATTACATCAAAGCCCTTTTGTTACTGTCACGTTGTAAGTAAATAGTGCTTAATTAATTGTTTAGCACTGTTTTCCATTGTGATTTTCTTTACCTCGGTATTTAAATTTTCGGAGAAGCAAGCCGTTTCGGTGTAGAGATTTATGTTTAAATGTTATTTTAATTGTTTATACTCGTTAATTGATGTTAAAAAAATACTAAACAACTCAATGTACCGTAAATAATAGTATTTTTATTCTATAAAGAAAGTAATTCTTTGTAATAATTAACTATTTAGGGAAAAAACATTATCGCTTTTACAGCCTGAATTACCAAAAAAAGGTTAAATGTGTTCCAAATGAGCCCATTAAAGCTTATAAACACATTGCAATAAAACCTATTAAGAACACAATGTAACTCTTGCGGTTTTATAAATTTATTGTACAATTAAAATATACTCACTTAGTACTCACATATAGTTTGCAATATGCATTATAAACATCTGTTTACCTTTCAACTGCTACTGAAAACACAGAGATCAATTACTGTTTCATAGAATAAAATAATCAGACAAATATAAAAAGCACTCTGGAAATAGCCTTTATTATTATTATTACCTTTGTCAAAGAATAATTATGAACACCCAAAAGAGTCTAGTATTTATGTTATGAATTTTTCTGACACAATTGGATGTTGGGAACTGGATTTTACTTACTAGAAGTGTAGATGTTAAACATATTTTGAACTCCACTCCATTGAGCTGCAAGAGATGAAGTCTATTCAATTAAAAAAACACAGGATTTACCTGCTCTTAATCAAACATCGAGTCGATTCATAAGCGTCAAAACTCTGTGTCGTGCATTCCTGGAAGTTCACATAATATGAATGTGTATCCTTTACAACATACCTACCTAGTTAATACCTATTCAAATAGGTGGACTATCGATGAGTTTGTTCAATTGGAATGATTAATCTAGAGTGGTACAAAATATGTTTTAAGTCTAGTATTTTTTCATTCAACAACATTGATAATAACAAAATACTTCAAATGAATGTGTAATTTATGAAATGTGCTATTTTTATAATATTGGCCATGCATCCTTGATAAGATGATTTCCGCCTTTTTTAATCATAGATTTATTATGCATTCATTTTACAATTATATATAAAATTAATTGGGTTAATCGAAAACAAGTGTGATCCATTTCACAAAGTAAAATGAGTTTTCTTAAAACAAAATCAAACATCATTCGATGCACCTTATCGTCCTCTAAACCAGCAGATAGCTGATGTTAAGTGGGTATTCCGCACTCCGTAGGGAGAAATACAAGTCACCGCGATTCTGAAGTGGGCATGCGAAAAAGACATGTTCGAGAGTTCCATAATCTATACCACACTCAGAGTCAGGAACTGATATGAGACCCATTTTCAAGATATTACTCTCCAATCTATGGTGGTTGAATTGAATCGCATTATGTAATGTAAGTTCAAGGGAGAGTAAAATGGTAGATAGGTATACAAAAATAGTTTATTTTCTTTGTTTACAAATTTCGTAATGACGTGAATAAAAATAAACACACAAGTACGTAATAACTTTTGCGTACAATTATAAAGATATTATCTCGTCTGTGTCAGGGAACAAGTTGAACATGCGGGAGATTTGTAGCTTTAAATGAAATATAAATCAAAGCTTAATCTCGTTAAATAAAATATTACACTCCGGGTACTTGTTCAATGAAAAAGCTCCGGGAAAGCTTGGCGAAAGATTATATAACGAAAGAGACAAAATAATAATATTATTATAATAAAATACTTTGTTTTATCTCTGCGACATTAATTTTTGGTTTTTATTTATTAACGTTTACATCCGTATTTTTGTTTTTTGCTTTTGATTAAGAAAATGCTTCGTTTTTCGTTTATTATGTACGAGTATATATTTTCATTTTCTCTTCATTCCGCAATTTAATTAAGCTTACGGTATTTTTGTGTTAATTGTTATAAATTTCTATTTTTTGTTTTAAAGGATGGGAAATAAAAAGTCTCTAGAATAACGAGAAACATATTTTACTTTATAATAGTTGGAAAGTTTTTGATAAGATATTTACTTTGTTAAATTATTTTCGTGACTAAACTTGTCAATATTTTGAAATTCGTTACAAAATGGGTTAAATTCATTTGGGCTCGACATTTTGAATTTTTTACTTTACCTGTTAATCGCCTGATATGTTGAAACTTTCAAACAAGTATTATTTTTTTACTTTCGGATTTTTTAAGCGGTCATTTTTTTTATCGTGCCGTGGATGATTTTTAATGAAAAAAGATCTTAAAATATTTTATCTTTTTTATTATAAACATATCGAGATAATTTAAAAAAATATATTTTTAACATATTTTTTTTTTCTAGTTACTAAACAAGCCAGCCATTCTTTATGTCCCAATAAATGTTCAAAATTTCATAAAAGGTGCCCAATCTGATTGCTGAACTGAAGACGATTAATTTGAAATACTGCCTTATACAGGACAACTGAAAATCAACAGAAATAGTGGGAGACATACAAAGTAAATTTATTATTATTATACTAACATTATTAAATTTAAAATCACACAAATAAATAAAAATAACAGTATTATTTGTAATAATTAACAATTAACGATTGTAATGTTTTGTTGTTTACACTGTGAAAATTCATTATTAAATTTTAAATTAATTAATTACAAAAACACTGTTTCATTTTCACTATAATTTTTTATTGCCTCGAACGTTTTCTCTATATTACACTAATAAACATTGAAAATGTGCTCTTGAAAATGTCTATATAGTGTAATGTTGACGAAAACGTTTGAGGCAGTAAAAAATCATAGTGAAAATGAAACAGTGTTTTTAAAATTAATTAAATTGAAAATAATAATTGTAGTTGTAGCTGCCTCTGTGTCTGCGAGAGCAGGTGAATGGAGAGAGTTTTAAAAGAGGACTGAAGACACACCTTTTTGCTGGGAGTTTCGGGTGATGGATACGATATACGGCGCCCTTGAGGTCATGTTATGAGTAAACGGCGCTTTACAAATTGTCCATATATATATAAATTGTCCATATATATATAATTGTCCATATATATATGAGAGAAACAACGCAGGTACCTGTTTGTTAATTGAAAATTCTTTGAATAATTTCCATCAGAACAAAGCAATGAGATTCAAGTATAAATTATTATTATTATTTATTGTGGTCATTGAATGATTAATTATTTTATCTGTTGACTGCTTGAAATAAATGAAATCCAGGCCATCAATCAAATATTACAAAATAACAAACTAAGGGAGCTTTGAAATAATAATACGGAGAGTGAATAAAGCTCGTAAATATTTCAGTAGGAATGTTTGAATGCTTTATACCCTTATGTAAGCTTTACGTATGTAAGCTTTTATACCCTTTTTAGATATTTCAACCAGGTGAGAATAGTCTAATCACTCATTATATTGGGTGCAATGCCAAAAGAGAGAGAGAGAGAGAGAGAGAGAGAGAGAGAATATTCTGTTACAGTTTTTTTATAAAGATTTTTTTATGAAATATAAAAAGTCTTGCAGGGTGCTCCATGGAACTATCACATTCTATTAAAACACCAGCACTAAAACCCAGCAAACGCTGTTATGCCATATACATTATTTCTAGATGACTAATATCGCTGTAAAAAATAGGAATTGATGGTAGAAGGGTGAAAATTTATGGCTGTATATATTTTTTATAAGGCCTCATCATAAAAAAAATAAAAATAAAATGTTTTGCCAAAAAAATATTCGGGGTGGACAATACACCCTTAACTTTAAGGGGTATGTAAAATAGATGTTGGCCAATTCTCAGACCTACCCGATAAGCACACAAAATTTCATCAAAATCGGCACCTAGAGCCGTTTCGGAGAAGTATGATAACAAACACCGTAACACGAGAATTATATTATATAATATTGCATGAATAAATATAAAAGGATTATCTTTGAACATGTGTACCTAGTATCTATATTATATGATTGTATTGTTGAATAAATTAATTAGGTAGGTATATCAACTCTAACTGTTTTTGCATGCGGCTGGCAAGCTGGCTACCCCACATGTGAGATATGCAGTCTTGGGATAATTCTGTTTTTTTTTTCACTAAGCAAAGTCAGGTTAGATAGTTAATAATAAATACCTACCCTTACAATTTAGGTATAATTTAGTAAGAATTTTGTTCTATTGACTTTGTGATGTTGACAGATTGGTTTCAATCAAGTATTTAACTAGACCCTTTCAATTACATGTTGCTTTCAAAATATATTTTAATTACCATACTTTAATTAGAAATTAATCAACATTATTTATTTTACCCCGTGCAGTCTTCGGTAAGGAATTTATCTCCTACTCTTAACTATGAGTTTTCAAGTACTAAAGGCAATTGTTCGTAAAATAACAAGTATATTTAGACGATTTTAATGCAATTGTTCGTAAAATTGCACATATATTAAGACGATTTTGAAATCTAATTCATCCATGACATTATGTAACTCATTCTGAATGTCTTTTTTCATTGGCACGGGGATAAAAATAATAAACTTTATTGCTAAATACATAATTACAAAGTTGTAAAATAAAATGATACCATAAATGATATTGTACAATGGACGAGTTTATCGCAGAATCGATATCTTCCAACTTACCCATGGATAATTTGAATGTTTATAACTTGCGGTAAATCCGTTGGTTACCCCACTTGTGGGATATGCCGAGATGGTTAAAACATTAAAAAATAGCTAAGTAAGTAAAATATGAATTTCGTGAAATACCTAGCAAAAAATTAGTCTCCCACTCTTCTCTGTTAGTTTTAGAGTGTCCTGTAAAAGAAAAATGTTTGAAAAAATAAAGACGTTTACATCTCAAATTCAGCGTTGAGGTTTGCTACCCGTACGGAATGTTTTGACACTTGTTGGCACGGATAGGAAAGCTAGCACGTTGTTCATACCATGCAGCTGGTCTTCTGGCTACCCTGCTTGTAGGATATATGCCATGATAGTACAGTAGGTGTATATAGCAATATAATCCTCTGGTGGACATGCGCTGCTCATCATATGCAGAATTCAAAAGAACCGCACAAGACAGGGAGGAGTGGAGGAGAAGAATTAAAGAGATAATTTCTGCAAACCAATCCCAGGATTGAAACCAGAGAGAGAGAGAGTACAGTAGTAGTATACAAGTTTTGTGATCATTTCATCACAAGACATTCCACAAGCGGTGTAGCCAGCCAACCAACAAATATCTGCAATCGCTGAATTTAAGGTGAAAAGTCGCTGTATTTCAGATGTAAAATGTCTTTGGTTTTTCGAACATCTACCTTTTGCAGAACACTCAAAAACTTAGGAAAAGAGCGGGAGACCAATTCTTCGCCGAGTAGGTACTACACAGAGTCTTAATTTCACGGAATCACCAAATTTAATAAACTGACGTTTAAAATATAGTTCGAAAGTTCGATAGTGCATTACATGATTTGGTTTATTTTCAAGTATATTAATTTAATATATCATACAAAGAACATGCGAGTACATTATTGTACGAGTGGTTAGTTAACTGAAGGAGTGTTTCAGATAGTCTTTTCAGTCAAACGAATAGTACCAACTACTGAAATTCTATTGAGTGTTCTATTTCACATAGATGTTAGTAGTATCCGAGTAGGTACCGTTCTATCAAATGAACAGTGAAAACCGATACTTGAAAACTTTAGGAAACTATGTAAGTACCTACTTTGAACTAAAATAATAGGTATTCATCTATTTTAGTATCTTGGTAATGAAGTATGTATGTTAGTACATATAAATACATTTACCTATTTATTTTGGACTCAATACTAGATCTAGATATCTCAAAATTTGGTGGCTTTGTATTCCCCATGATTTCCTTTAATGTTTAAGTAATTTCTAGTTATAATTATGAATTAAGATACTTCCTTGTGCTGTGATCAAAGTGTTTCAATAATATGAAACATATTAATTCTTATCCCTCTGAGTGTAATGTCATGATTTATCAACCATTTCTAAGCTATTGATTTTGAGTTGTTTAGTTATACCTGGTATTGAGCAATATTCTACCTCAAAATATTCGTTATTTTCGACGCGTTGAGTTATGGAACAGAGGCCTGAGTCAATAACACATTTTCACGTTACGTTTTCGTTCCGTTAACGTTCGAGTATAGACGAAGTTGCAAGCAAGTGTCAATTTCTATCTCGTTCTTGACTTTTCTTTATTGACTGACATTCCTCAGGTGGTCTAATAATATTACATACCTTGGACTTTTTACTTTTAATTTTTGACATCTATTAAATTACTTGTATTTTTTGACATCTCATTTGTTTTGTTAAGAATATTTCATGCTGACTATTGTGATGATCCTACCTATTTCAAACCATTCTAAGCCCGAATTTGCAACATCCTAGCTTCTAAACTATACCTACTGTAATAATTGATTCCCAAACTAGAAGTGACAACCCTATTCAGCTAGCTAAGAATTGTATGAATTTTCGCATTGTTGCAAATATACGTACGAAATATCGCATTCCTAATTAAATTAATTAACGAATTTTGGCCTTTCGTGATCGTCTCGATTTATCTATTAACTATTTTCATAGATTTAGACCCAGTACGTTGTGTTTTGACGATAATTTTACCTACGTTGTGTATTTTTAGAACGCAAAATAAGTCACCTGAAATATACATTTCAATAATCAAAAAGAACAACAAAATCACAAAATCAATAAAACAATTTAAGCATGAATTTTGATACATATTAACTCTGAGGTCAACTTTGACGTCAGATCACTTACCTTGAGATTCTGTAAAATAACATAATAAAAATAGTGCATAATAAAACATAACGAAATATAACATAACAATCATCATAACATAAAATCCAAATAATATTATTCTATATCATTACGAGAATGTCGTATGGTAACTGGTTGCCGATCTATGTCCCTACATAAGATAACCATTTCATAGTACCTATAACCAATGTATGTATGTTCTACAACATACCTACTAATTCGTTGCGTCGTAAAGGACAGTGGCGCACCCAAAAACATAACTTTATTACTTTTGAATATTAATTAAATTTCAACACGATTGCTATGACATCATTTTCAGAGACTAACTACCATGTTAGTGCATGGAAAGCATGCTGTGTCCATGCTAAAGGAGCGCCGCCTCCGCTCCCTCACGTCTCAAACTGTCCCATGCCGCATTTTGAGCCCGAGTGCACAACTCTACTCGCGAATATATATAAAATAATATATATTATATAACCTCATTAGAACATGCAATATTTTTGCTATATACCCTCATTAGAACATGCCATTATGCAACAAAAACATATAATAATATTAGTCCTAAAGATTCCTGATCATTGAGCTTCAGCCAAAGGGTGCAGATAACCCCTTCAAGCTATACTCTAGCAGAAATTCGAGGAATGGAGCTGTACCTGCTTCAGTCGGAGAACATTTGAAATAAATACCTTTTCATTGGTTAAGTTGATTTATACGCAGAGAAAGCACCACCAATCTCTACGCACATCCAACTATGTTAATGATTGCAAGGTGTGTTCTTACAGAACTGATAAGATAGACTACTAATATAGTTAGCAATATCACGAACAGTGATTTACCAACCAGTTATTAATAATTAAAGTTAATTAAACATAATATCCATTTACAAATGCCCAAAGACCTTATAATGGATTGTGGGTCCTCCAGCATATAGGGAAGGGAGAGAATTTTGTTAGTTGAACTATGTACTTATATTTACAAAATTTGATTTAAATAATTATCATGCATAATTATATACTACAATATCATATATTTTGTTAAGAAAGGAATAACGTCGTACCCAAATCGTCTGGGGCCTAACAAACGACTGGACAAAACTACATTCCCTAGAAGGAAAAGGGTTTATGTAGGGATTTTTGGATAAATGGTATTAATATAAATATATTAATATAATAATACATAAACAATACGATATAACCATGCCTTGCAAAAATGTTAATTAATACATTCTAGAATGTCACAGCAATATAAGTAGAAAAATCCAGTAAGTTTATAGAAGACAAATGACATCGATGATAAAATATGTAATTAAATAAATAAATTAAATAATATCCTGCTCAACATAAAACTCCACTCCCAACTGTACAATCCTTCGTTTTGGTAAAATAAATTAAATAAAAATATAATATTGGGTAGATCGGTACGCCACTGACATCGGTCTAGTTGTAGGTGTGTCGGACGGCGCTATATAAAATCGGTAACAAGTACATACATACATACAATAATATATAACACATAATTCCTTTGTTTCCAAAATCTGTAAAATAATAAATCCTTGAGTACAAATATTGCCTTGTAGACAACAGACATCCTGAGAGTATCCTAGCACCTAGATATAAATAATAAATTAATAATATTAAAAGAAAATCTTATCTTAGACAGCTGGCAGCATCACGGATTTTAAATGCTAATTAAAAGTAATTTAGGATGATCTTTATATATTCCCAATTGTGGAAATATCACTAAAATATAATGTTTTAATAACTACGAAGGTGGGTAAATAAAAATATTAAAAGATGTCGAATTCAAACACAGATATTAATATGATTCAGTCCCACCTCCCTCTGGATTCAAAACTAAACTGCCACGAGTCATCTATCCTACCTCTTCAGATCCTGAAAAAATGCCCTAGCAACACACAAAAAAACAACTTCCATCTCTTTATGACACACACCAAAATATACCTGTCTCTGTCTCCTACATAGATAGATAGATCATCATCATCCACTTGAAATTAAACTAAGTCTCATCCCTTTATTAATCACCTACTACAAACATTCGATCTAGGTATATGAAAATAATAATATTAAATTTACAATCTAAAATAATATTTACAATCTTGTATATATTCATTTCATGACATCCCCCCCTTGTGATCATGCTGAAGACAAAATGGATGAGGCATTATCTCACAAACAATTTTTTATTTTCTAATTATTCTTCATAATTATTTAATTCCAACTTTCGAGTCCGCCCCTGTTTATTCCGATAGGTCATAGGTACCTCGCCAACTGTGTTCCTCTATTCATGTCATCAATAATAATAGTACAACCCCAATGCATCCACTTGAGAAATACTCGCTCAATATTATTGCCCTAACATAACATACTATTTATTTTATTATTTTGTGTTTCGTTATTATTTTATGTCATCACATCTATAGAACATAAAATAGTAATAACAAGTTTGTCCCAATACTTAAATATCCAAGTTGCATTTTGTTAAAATTCGTTTCATGTGATCATATTCACACATCATTATAATTATCCATAGTACTTGTGGTTCCCTATAGTCCATATATGCATTCTTCAGGGTGATCCAATTCGCTGGTAACACCAATCTTGTACTACTCGCCAGATGTCTCATGATTCCTTTGCCGATGCAGCCAGTATTCCTGCAGCACACAAATAGACATGCAAATCGTCCTCTCTGTACCAATACAAATTCAGAACATTCAAAAACGGCGGCAAACCTCATCGTATCCAAGATGCTAAATGTCTTAATTTTCTAGAACACCCGTCCTCCCACAGGACACCCGAAAACTCACGGAAAAAAGTGGGAGACCAACTCTCCACCGGCAACCCATCCTAAATAACCATTCATCTCTCAGCACCATCACGCTGCGTCTCAGATGGGGTAGGCAGAGAGAAACGATTGACAAATCCCTCCATCCTGGCCTACATCCTTCGTTTCCACCACTGTCATACAATTTCTCACAGAATGCAACCCGATTTCTCCTAGTCAACACGCAGCCATCCATAAGAATTCGATCCACGTAATCAAGCCACATAATTCTACAAGTAGTGCAATATCCTCCAGCTAACCAGCAAAATGCGTGATAATGTGTTGACAATGTGCCTAAATAATATCAAACGCGAACAGCTAACTCAAAATACCTATAATTACGTAAAATTAACACCTATAATAATACCACAAATAATCAAGAGAAAGATAACATACTATGTTCTAGAACATACAGGGGTAAGTGGTGGGAACCCCTCCCACAATGTGTTTACGCACATTCACGCATATAAGATACAAAACGCAATACTTAAACGAGTTGCATTGACAATATCTACATAATACATCCCGATATGTTATTCTATAATAGGTATATAGAATTTCCCTTGTCTCCAATATAACAGTCACCTAATGTATATACCTACTTATTAAGTATATATAAATGAATCTTCCTCATTCATTTCAAAAGTCCTGAAAAAAAAACACTTATCTATTTCAAACCATTATGTACACAACTAAATATAATACACACAATTGTAACTCCATATGCACATATCATAATATTCGTTCCACTTGTAAAATAATATTAATAACTAAGCACTTTAAACTTCACAGTTAAGGAAAATAACTTCACTCTAACACTTTCGAACAACATTATTATAATATTTGACACCACAATTTTAAAATTATAACACATTAAATTTTTAAATAATATTCCATTTGTAACATCGATAGATCCGCAAGTGAATCTCAACCTGTTACATCATAGCGTTGTCCTTTCTTCTTACATTAGTCCTCTCCAGCAATTTATGTTATTGTACACCACTCTCTTTTGGGTAAACAGAGAGGATCCAATGCTACATAATCTCATCACATCACCCTTCTGGCCTCCAATAAAACTACTATCATCGCTGTCCAAACTTTTCATCAAGTTTCTTGCAAGTAAATCATGTTGGTATCCTACCAACAGATATTCAACTCAAATATTTCCTATATAACCTCGTATACTTTATGTCTCAGATTTCCTTGTTCCATTCAGCAACATCACAATATCAGGCATACAGTTTAACAACCACTGATCGTATACATCCCGTTAGGTACTATAATATCCCGTATACCTATCTGCTTGCATCTTTATTTAAAACTATAGTTTTTGTCATTCCAGTAATAATATTATTTCCACTCTCGTTCTTGGTTTAAAATAATATAACGTATTAATCATTATTATAGTCTAGCATTCATAGGTTGTACATCTTATTTCTCTATTTGGAAGATATGTTGTGTTATATCAGCGAACGCCAGTCTTCTTAGAACATTTTCATAATTCGTTTCTTCTTCCAGTCCTCCATTTTAAAATGATAGATACCACCTTTCAGGGTACACAAAGAGTTCCAACGTTATCCAATGTGAAGCCCTTGGTTTTGCCCCCCCCCGGGCTTAAAAGAGTGTAGGTTATCCCCTCCAACCTGAGCCTGTAAGAATAAATATCCACTATTTCTTCCAGCTAACCGTTTAACATATAACTGTAAAAATAATCACCTAAATCGTGATTTTATCAAAACCCATCATTCGATTATCGCCTATATACTTATCCGCTTCATTCATATATTGTATTATGTATGTTATCAGATACTCATAAAATCTGGTCTAATATTATTTCAAACTCAATAATATATTCACCATTCATACCTCGATCATAAATTTATTTCACACCCCAAATAATTAACTTGACAGAATTCTAAAAGTTTAAAAACAAAACACTTAACTTACAAATACTGTAAAATGTTAAGACCATATTCCTCAAGAAATAATAATACTGTACCTACCTATTCTAGTCCCTAACAAACATCTACTTGATACATATAACTAACATCAAACTATATACCTATTATTTATCCATTTTACTCAAATACTATAATATCTAAAAATCCTAAAAACTCTAGTCATATACCCATATACATAAAATACACTTCGCATACATAATACCCATGTTTACAAGTCTATTTGGGAATATAATATTCCATTTTTCTAACACCCAATCTTCTTATGAAAGTACATATTTTTGGTACCTATATACATTATTGAATAAACTAAAGAACTATTCATAAGGACATAATTCCAAATGAACTCTTAAGGGTTCACGATATTATTGTGCATAACGTTTGGTATATACCTATAGATAGCCAAACACAAATATAATATCATGTTGCCTAATTCGACTAACACTATAATCCATGGATAACCAACCCGCGGTTCTCGAAGTAAAAAAATCAACAACCAATTTCCTCGCTACATCTACCAAGAATAAATTTTACTCCTCCCCTCAAAAACCAAACACATTCCTCTGTCCATAACCCAGTTCTACTCCTCAAAACCCATTTATGCTCTCCCCCCCTCCAATATTCATGATTTTAGTTATTTATCATCGCAAACCCAAAACCCACTTCTACTCCGTAAAAACCCAGTTTATGTCTGCAATGACAGACATAATATTCTGGTCCAAGGCACCATTTGTGATGATCCTACCTATTTCAAACCATTCTAAGCCCGAATTTGCAACATCCTAGCTTCTAAACTATACCTACTGTAATAATTGATTCCCAAACTAGAAGTGACAACCCTATTCAGCTAGCTAAGAATTGTATGAATTTTCGCATTGTTGCAAATATACGTACGAAATATCGCATTCCTAATTAAATTAATTAACGAATTTTGGCCTTTCGTGATCGTCTCGATTTATCTATTAACTATTTTCATAGATTTAGACCCAGTACGTTGTGTTTTGACGATAATTTTACCTACGTTGTGTATTTTTAGAACGCAAAATAAGTCACCTGAAATATACATTTCAATAATCAAAAAGAACAACAAAATCACAAAATCAATAAAACAATTTAAGCATGAATTTTGATACATATTAACTCTGAGGTCAACTTTGACGTCAGATCACTTACCTTGAGATTCTGTAAAATAACATAATAAAAATAGTGCATAATAAAACATAACGAAATATAACATAACAATCATCATAACATAAAATCCAAATAATATTATTCTATATCATTACGAGAATGTCGTATGGTAACTGGTTGCCGATCTATGTCCCTACATAAGATAACCATTTCATAGTACCTATAACCAATGTATGTATGTTCTACAACATACCTACTAATTCGTTGCGTCGTAAAGGACAGTGGCGCACCCAAAAACATAACTTTATTACTTTTGAATATTAATTAAATTTCAACACGATTGCTATGACATCATTTTCAGAGACTAACTACCATGTTAGTGCATGGAAAGCATGCTGTGTCCATGCTAAAGGAGCGCCGCCTCCGCTCCCTCACGTCTCAAACTGTCCCATGCCGCATTTTGAGCCCGAGTGCACAACTCTACTCGCGAATATATATAAAATAATATATATTATATAACCTCATTAGAACATGCAATATTTTTGCTATATACCCTCATTAGAACATGCCATTATGCAACAAAAACATATAATAATATTAGTCCTAAAGATTCCTGATCATTGAGCTTCAGCCAAAGGGTGCAGATAACCCCTTCAAGCTATACTCTAGCAGAAATTCGAGGAATGGAGCTGTACCTGCTTCAGTCGGAGAACATTTGAAATAAATACCTTTTCATTGGTTAAGTTGATTTATACGCAGAGAAAGCACCACCAATCTCTACGCACATCCAACTATGTTAATGATTGCAAGGTGTGTTCTTACAGAACTGATAAGATAGACTACTAATATAGTTAGCAATATCACGAACAGTGATTTACCAACCAGTTATTAATAATTAAAGTTAATTAAACATAATATCCATTTACAAATGCCCAAAGACCTTATAATGGATTGTGGGTCCTCCAGCATATAGGGAAGGGAGAGAATTTTGTTAGTTGAACTATGTACTTATATTTACAAAATTTGATTTAAATAATTATCATGCATAATTATATACTACAATATCATATATTTTGTTAAGAAAGGAATAACGTCGTACCCAAATCGTCTGGGGCCTAACAAACGACTGGACAAAACTACATTCCCTAGAAGGAAAAGGGTTTATGTAGGGATTTTTGGATAAATGGTATTAATATAAATATATTAATATAATAATACATAAACAATACGATATAACCATGCCTTGCAAAAATGTTAATTAATACATTCTAGAATGTCACAGCAATATAAGTAGAAAAATCCAGTAAGTTTATAGAAGACAAATGACATCGATGATAAAATATGTAATTAAATAAATAAATTAAATAATATCCTGCTCAACATAAAACTCCACTCCCAACTGTACAATCCTTCGTTTTGGTAAAATAAATTAAATAAAAATATAATATTGGGTAGATCGGTACGCCACTGACATCGGTCTAGTTGTAGGTGTGTCGGACGGCGCTATATAAAATCGGTAACAAGTACATACATACATACAATAATATATAACACATAATTCCTTTGTTTCCAAAATCTGTAAAATAATAAATCCTTGAGTACAAATATTGCCTTGTAGACAACAGACATCCTGAGAGTATCCTAGCACCTAGATATAAATAATAAATTAATAATATTAAAAGAAAATCTTATCTTAGACAGCTGGCAGCATCACGGATTTTAAATGCTAATTAAAAGTAATTTAGGATGATCTTTATATATTCCCAATTGTGGAAATATCACTAAAATATAATGTTTTAATAACTACGAAGGTGGGTAAATAAAAATATTAAAAGATGTCGAATTCAAACACAGATATTAATATGATTCAGTCCCACCTCCCTCTGGATTCAAAACTAAACTGCCACGAGTCATCTATCCTACCTCTTCAGATCCTGAAAAAATGCCCTAGCAACACACAAAAAAACAACTTCCATCTCTTTATGACACACACCAAAATATACCTGTCTCTGTCTCCTACATAGATAGATAGATCATCATCATCCACTTGAAATTAAACTAAGTCTCATCCCTTTATTAATCACCTACTACAAACATTCGATCTAGGTATATGAAAATAATAATATTAAATTTACAATCTAAAATAATATTTACAATCTTGTATATATTCATTTCATGACACTATGTAAAAGTTATTATCAAGTTGACATATAAAATGATAGAAAAAAAATCCCGTTCGTTTTCCCAATGTACCTTTGTTTAAATTTTTATTCATTTGTGGTTCTTGTTTTATTGTCCATTTTATGTGTTGTGTGTGTCAATACTGTTTGTGTACATTATTATAATTATGTTAATATTTATATGTAAAAGGCCCAGGCCGTGAATAGATAAATAAATAAATAAAAAATTCGTTGCTAAGATACACAATAATTACGAAAATTAACACTTTGGCGCAACATCGTCTGCATTTGAACGCTAACGGAATGAAAACGTAACGCTAAAATGTGTTTTGACTTCGGGCCCTGGACAGTCGATATGAGAAGATACCATGTAGGTACAACACACATCTATTTAGTTAATAGGTACACAATATTTCAAATAAATATTAGAATTATGTTGTGGATTATCTAAAATAATATCTCGAATAATTATTAGTAAATCCAAAACTTTGCCCATTAAGTGGTGCAGAGATAACGATTCGTTGTTAATATTATTATTATTAATTTTGAGATATTTTGTGATATTTTCAAATAATGCCTGATAGGTACTATTAATTTATCTTTGTTTCTAATAATGTTAATAATATATTATTTTAGGCCTTTCCTTTATCATCATTGTAATGAAAGATTATTATCAAAATAATATTAATACAAATAAGTTTGTTTAATGATGTGTTAGACAATATCTATTGTATGTTTCTTTGCGTTTGTAAGTTCCCACTTATATTAGATAATTTGAAACGAGCGTTTCTTTCTAGTATAAGCTATTCTAGTATAAACTTAACCAAGGCTCAAGAGCGGAAGATACTAAGCTTTGAAAACAAGTGTCTTAGAAGGATTTTGGATGTCAAATGGTATGAACATGTTACAAATGATGCTGTGCGCCGGCGCACCCAGCAGAGACCTGTAATCTCCGTAATACAGGAGAGACGATGGTCCTGGCTGGGACATGTTGTGAGAATGCCTAGTGATAGTTGGCCAAAAAGAGCACTGTTCTTCCGTTCGCAGGGGTTCCGTCGGCCCGGACGTCCCTCTTTCACAATAAACCATTCCTATGACAACGATATCAGAGCGCAAGGAATGTCGTGGAAAGAGGTGACGCAATTGGCACAGAGACGCTCTGAATGGAGGAGGCTGGTTTCTGCCCTGTGCTCCCGAGAGGAGCGTTGAGGGCGATGATGATGATGATGATAAGCTATTGATCACGAGAGAGACGTCTTTCGACATATCAGGTCATTATCAATCTGTATGTCAATATCTTATAGTAGAAGGAAACACTTGTTTCAAATTACTTAACTATGGAACTCTACTACGTGTGCACCAACACAATTAATAATATTCCCACTTATCGTTAAAAATAACACAACTCCAAACTTTTCTATATGATTTTTTTTTGTATCATATACATATTTATGTTTTTTACTTGTTATTTTGATTTTTTGTTCTGTATTTACTTGCCGTTGTTACTTTTATTCTTGTACTTGTCAACATGTAAAAGGCATGTAGATTAGGTTTAAAATTGGTGTTAAAGTTCATTAATACAAATTAATAAAAATTAGTAAAAATACAAAACTAGTCAATCTTCAGAACCAGACTTTTAGTGTCAAATGGCATAGGCCATTGTTTGACAATATAAATAGTGGAAGAATACAGTGTTCTTTGTATAATTACCTTTAAACAAAGTATTTATTAATTGGATAACATTGTGATTCCACAGACAAAAAAAGAAGACTCCACGACGTTCCCAATAAAAATAGATCTTCTACTCATTTCTGTAAGTTTTTAAGTGTCACGTAAAGAGAAGATGTTCGTAAAACCTCACGTATAAGACAAATTATTAAGATCTACCTACAGTTCAGCGATGAGTCGTGTAACTTAGAACATCAACGTTTTTTTTCGGACTCCAATGAACTCACTATAATCGTTTGAACAAAAGTTTAATCAGGATAATAGCTACATAGTTATTCCACCATGGACTTTCTGGATTTCAAGTGTTTCAGGTCGAAAATTAAAAAAGTCAAAAATAGAATAACTAGATATACCTTATTACATATATCGTGTTTCATTAATAATATTTTGATGACAACATTGTAGTTGAAAACGTTCTTATAATTAAAACAATCTCATAGTGGAATGAAACAACGTTTGATTTAATTTAAATATTATCTTTTATAATTGCATTTCCACAAAGTTACACTTGAAAATATTTATTTATTCAGATATTCACGGCCGAAGCCTTTTACATGTAAAAAAGTAGTATACATACAATACATGCATACAAAAAGTATTTTTCTTTTAAAAAAGACACAAAACAATTAATTAGATACAAAACAAGAGTACTTACAATAAAATAATAGAATAACGTTGACTCAATTTAAAAAAAAAAATAAAAAAGAAATTTGGTCAAGAAATTCATTTCAAAAAATAATTTTAAAATTGGAATGATATAATATTAAATGTCAAACAGAAAAACAAATGGTTAGTTAGTTAAAAAAATCACAAATTAAGGTCAAATGATTGTATATATATATATATATATATATATATATATATATATATATATATATATATATACAGCAAATTATAAATACTATTTTATAAATAAGAATTCAAATTACATACCTACATGGACTCATCTCACCAAAAATGTTATAACAGAAAAAAACAAGTAAACTCTAAACCTCGACTACCCATAGAATAAAAATATTTTATTACTATAAACATCCACAAAAACCGTCGGTCGATAAATAAAGCTTAAAATAAACATGCTAATTTTAGCAAAGCTGGGTTCAAACTTTAAAATAATATTGTGAGTAGTGTAATAATGGAATTAATTATAACATTGTTTAAGTTCAACGTATAAGTAGTTGATATCTAATATTATATTCTAAACTAAATTGTTAATTAGAGTGAATAGCCAAAATTAACATTTGTTAATGTAAATTAAACACACGAAGCTACCATAAATACAAAGTCACATTATGTGGTAATGCCCCGAATGGGACTTGAATCTGCAACCCATACTTTTCGCGTGGTGTGTTTTGTCTAATTTTACTACCGAGTGTCATACCGAAGGCTCCAGTACTCTCTCTTATAAACCTCAATGATAGCTTCACGTGTACCAAAGAATTGTCGTGGTATACCTAGTATAGGCACGATATGCTGGATGATTCCATTTCCATAGATTATAAAGTCGATAGATAAAGGATGATTTTGAACTGTTCGATTGCAAAGGATGGAAGCGAGTGGTGCTCCGTCGTTTCTGACCACCCCGAAAGAGACGCGGCACGATGGCTTGACGATGGTTTTGACCTTTTTAAATAAAAGTAACAATAATTGGGAAAGAAAAGTGACAATATGTTGCAAATTCTTCGGCAACAGCAAAGACGTTCCCACGTGGTCAAGTTTTCATACGTGAATGAGCTTCCTAGACTAACTCAAAAAGGTTTTCAGAATTTCGGTAATCAATATTCTTATACCCACCTATACATAATGTCACCGTACATCAGTTCGGCAAAAAAGGTTGGGTGCGAAGATAAACTTCCGTTTTTCGTTGATTTTTTTCCCATGTGACACATTTTCTCATTGACTCTTTGTTTTTATAGGACAATGTTATTCCTTTTGGTTCGTTGACCCAAAATCTGATATGTTTTGTTTGTCATGTGGATAAAAAATATTTTTACTATGAATTTATTTTTCACATTCAATCTTTCTCAAAACAGATTTCACTGATTTGAAAAAAAAGTATATGAAAAAGTTTATCCTGAATATGTTACTTATTAATAACATAAAATAAAGAGATAAGCGTGCGTAAAGATAAAAATAAAATCAGTTGTGCCACCTCTCATGATCGGCAAAGTCAGTAGAACTGCTGAATATTTTGAAAATACGTGTCATCCTTTTCGTGTCTTTGAACATGGATATTTAAAGCACAAAGCTGGTATTTTGAATCTAAATTTTGAGTCTAATCCTTCGATATTCTGGATATTTGAATAGGTGATTTCTTCTCAGCATTAGACTTTTAAGTTTTTGTGTGATCATGACTGATCATATGGAAACTTATCTGGTTGAATGAGTATAATGCTGAGAAGTGAAGATGGTTAACTCGTTGCCGAATATTGTATGAAGATGAGTTGTCTTGATCCTGGCTACGGTGCTATTGAGATGGCTGTATAGTTCGATCCTTGACAGGCATACTTTGTCTCATTCTGGTTAGGGATGTTTCACATTTATGTACATACGTTGGTGATGCAACAGCTGCCGTTGTGTGTTCTGCCATAATTGCCAATAAGATTTATGAAAGAGGTATTGTGTACCAAATTGCTGAATCAATATATAAACTTTCTTATTTATGGTGTTTAAAGAATGTCCGCCTTTTACAGAACACACAAAGCTCAAAAATAAACAAAAATAATATTTTACACAAACCTACTTACATAGTAGGCAGTTATTCACTTATATCCAAGTTCACAAGTACGTACCTACAGCCAAATTAATTATAATTTCAACCTACCTATACCCATTATCATAATTTAATAACTTTGAGAACCACTCGGGTTTTCAAAAGGGTTCAAAATTAAAATAATTTATAACAAACCAACCTTGTCAGAACTTTTTCCAAAGTGGTACTTATACAGGTATATTATATCTCATTTTTTTTTGTCAAGTTATCTTCTATTAATTATTAATTTATAAATTTCCTTGTGAATGCGACTTTCTTTTATCAAAAAGTTTTTTTTTATATTGGAAAAAGGTACCGTGAAGCACCCGACAAACAACTGGTCTCCCACTTTTTCCACCAGTTTTCGAGTGTCCTCTAAAATGAAGGTGGTAGTAAAAATTTAGGTATTTTACATTTTAAATTCAACGATGTGATTTGGCATCTTCCCTGAATGTCTTAATTTTTTATCGGAGAGGATAATTTGCATGTTTATTTTATGCAATCGGTCTGCAGGCTACCCCACTTGCGGACCATTATATTGTCTTCATTTAAATATTATCGTCTTAATATTTAAATGAAGACATCTAGATACGGCAAGTTTTCTTTATCTGGATTACAATAGACAATAATACAATTGAAGATTTTTATTTATTTTTTATTGAATTGAAAACACATCGCAACATTCTGAAATTCAAAAGACACCCCTCGAGGGGGTAGTGGTGTATGATTCGTTTATCCTTACCATTTCATACAGGGAATTTGCCTTTAGGGGGTTGTAGCCTGGTGTACCTAACCATTTGTATGTATGTGGGGTATTCTCATAGAATGTTATTTGATTTAGCCTTCCAATTTACCAAAACATATTTAAGTAGTACCTATGTATACTAAACCCCGTATGAAAATGAAAATATATCTACAAATGTAAATTCGAAGGTTTTCAGCGGATTAAAGGCAACTTGAAAGTCTTTAGTATGTCAGAAACAAGAATGACTTTCGATGTATGACAAACAAATGTTATATGGTTTACTTTTTTTTTTTACGCGGCGGCAGAATTGCCATCCACACTTCTCAGCATTATACAACCAGATAAGTCTCCATATGATCAGTCATGATCACACAAAAACTTAACAGTCTAATGCCGGGAAAAATTCACCTATCCAGATATACAGGATATCAAAGGATTAGGCTCAAAACGCGGGATCAAAATACCAGCATTGTGCCTGAAATATCTGTGTTTAGAAACCTTTTTACAATATTACAAGTGTTTATTATAATAGATTTTTGAATTTTAATGTACAAATTAACCGGTAAATCTAATTTTTGTAAATTATTTATTAAAGATTTCGGAGTTACCCCTGTAGCTGACATGACTAAAGGTATTATATAAACGGACCTAGAATGCCAAATATTTTTTATTTCTCCTGCTAGTTCTGTATATTTACGTATTTTTTCTGCGACGGTTGTTTGTATATTATGTGTATTTGGGACAGCGATGTCGATTAGGTACGTTATTTTATTACGTTTATCATGAAATACTAAATCGGGTCTATTATGATGTATTTGTCTATCTGTTATTATGGTTTTATCATAATAGAGCCTATAATTTTGATTTTCTAAAACCGGTTCCGGGTTGTATTTAAAATAAGGTATTACATTATTTGAGTTTAAAAGATTATGTTTAATAGCTAAATTTTGATGTATAATTTTTGCGACATGATTATGTCTATAAGTATACTCAGTTTGAGCGAGAGTGGAACAACCCGAAACTATGTGTTGAATTGTTTCCGGTTTGGCCAGACATTTTCTACACGAATCATCAATTATGTTTTGATTTTTTATAATATATTTTTGATAATTTTTTGTATTTATTACCTGATCTTGAATTGCTAGCATAAAACCCTCGGTTTCCCCATACAATTCCCCAATGGTCAACCACCTGTTTGACGCATATTTGTCAACATAAGATTGGTTGAGATCATTGAGGTGTCTAGCATGAAGTTCCTTCCTACCCCAAGATTCTAACAAAATATTTAAATAGTTTAATCGCGGACCTACTGTTTCGTCATTTAAATTTAAAGGTGTATGATTTTTATCGGCCTGTATTATAATTTTATGTAATATAGAATTATTTTGTTTGTTCTTAAAAAATGTTTTAAGGGATTCTATTTGATTATTATGTAAAGAGGAAATGTTAACAATTCCTCTTCCTCCTATACTCCTAGGCAGAACCAACCTTTCTTTCGCGGAATTTGGATGATGATACCTATTTTTTGTTAGTTGTGTTCTAATAAGTCTTTCTAATTTATCTAGATCCGTTTTAGACCATTTTATGATGCCAAATGAGTATGTTAATAATGGGATTGCCCACGCGTTTATTGCTTTTACTATGTTTTTGGCCGATAGATCACATTTTAATATTTTATTAAGTCTATCTTTAAAATCATTTGTTAATTGAGTTTTGATTAAAGAGTGATTTAAATTTTTAGATTGCGGAAAACCTAAATATTTGTATATTTCGTTATTATTCATGTTATTAATTTGATAACTAGAAACTATGTCCTGACATTCTTTAATTTTTCCTTTTTCAATGTGTAAAGTTTTACATTTATCTAGCCCAAAAGACATTCTTATGTCGTCTGAGAATTTTTTTGTTATACTTATTAGTTTTTCTAATTCGGTATCCGATTTAGCGTATATTTTTATATCGTCCATATACATTAAATGCGATATTTTTTTTGACAAACGAGTATTTCCGTTAATTTTGATTCCATATTTGGATTCATTTAATAAATTGGATAGAGGATTTATTGCCAAACAAAACCAAAGTGGACTTAAGGAATCTCCTTGATAGATACCTCTTTTAATAGGAATATCTTTTAGAGTTATAGATTTATTATTAAGATTTAAATTTAAATCGATATTCCACGAACCCATTACTGTTTTTAAGAAATTTATGATTGTTGGATTAATTTTATAAATTTTGAAAATTTCTATTAGCCACGAGTGAGGTACGCTATCAAATGCTTTTTGATAATCGATATAACAAATATTTAAATTCCGATTACGCGTTTGTATTTGTTTAAGTATTACGGAATCTATTATTAGTTGTTCCTTACATCCCATATGATTTTTACGACACCCTTTTTGTTCTTCAGCCAAAATTTTATTTTGCGTCACGTGATTATATATTTTATTAGTTAAGCACGATGTTAATATTTTATAAATAGTCGGTAAACACGTTATAGGTCTGTATTGAGATGGATTTGTTGTATTTTGACTTTTAGGTAGCATATATGTCAGACCTTTTGTTAAAAATTTAGGAACGTTTTGCGGGTGTTGTATGAGATTTGTTAAAGAATTAGCAATATAAGGTTGTAGGGATGTGAAACGTTTATACCAGAAATTATGTATTCCGTCGCAACCCGGCGATTTCCAGTTATGTGTATTTTTAATAACATTTTTAATTAAGTCAACGGAAATATTGGAGAATTCCATTTCGTCCACATCTGAATATCGATCAGTTTCCTCATTAATCCAATTTCCATTTTTATGTTCAATATTTTTACTCCATATGTTAGACCAAAATTGTTTTAATTCCGGTTCCGATGGTAAGCCATTATTATTTTTATTAAAATCGATATTACTATTTAATTTTTCATAGAATTGTTTTTCATTTTTTACAAAAGAAGCGTTATCTTTTTTACGTTTAAGTTCTTTATTATACCGGCGTAATCGGCTAGATTTCGCGGCAAGTTTTTGTTTTAATATATCTAGTATTTCATTAATTTGATTGTTTTGTATACCAGATATATTGAATCCATTATTTCGTGCTATTTTTTCAAAATATTTTATTATATTCCTACCCCGATTCCCGTTTTTAAATTCTGTGACTCTAGCAATATCTGTACGAATATTTTTTATGTTATTTTCCAAACGAATTTGCCAGTGGGGTTTTGATTTAGCTGTATTATTTTGATTATTATTTATTATTATGAGCTTAGAGCCAATTTTTTTATGAATGGTAACCACACTAGCATATATAAGTAAATGTAAATTCAAAAATGATATATTATCGTACAGAAATTTGTTAAATATTTTATTATTAAACTCGTAAATTAAAGACGAAAGTTTTTTAGACGAATTTAATTTTCTAAATTTGGGCCTACACATCGGATCTGTATTAGCATAAAGATTGATGTTTTCGCGTACAGAATTGATCAATTCTGTAATATTATTATCATTCGCGACGTTATCATCTACATTATGGATAACGTTATTTATTATTATATTATTATCATTTATTAAAGTAATTGATTCTACATTTATGTCGTCTTCTAGGCTAGTATTTAATTGTATTGTATTATTATTGTCATCATCATTATTATTTAATGGAATGTCAGGGTTGTTACCGCGGTGTATGCTATCGGCCACATCTTTTTTTATTTGATCGATTATTGTTTTAGGTAGTAAATTATTACGTATTATTGATCGTCTTTGATCGGAAAGCCTTTGTTCGCTTACGTCAACTGCCGGAAAATTTTGCCTAAATACCGTATGTAAGCGTTGCCTATAACCTAATAAATTTGTTTCCAAATCCGTTACGATAAAATATTGTTGAATTATGAATTTATTAACTTCGGTTGTCCATTTTAATCTCTGCCTAGAAGTTCCTGCTTTTGTTTTTTCTGGTCTTAAGTTTGTGTTTAAATTTCTATAATTTAGACCAGTTTCTATTTCTAATTGTTTTTTTATATCATTAATTTCATCAAACGTTAATACATTATTATTTTTAATATTATTTATCTGATTAGTTATTATATTTTCATTTAATGAAAAATTTGGATAGGCCGATTTCATATAATTTACAATATATTCCAGGCACAATACCAAACTAGTAGACTCAAATTTTGAAAAACGATAGTATTCACGATACAAATCCCTGTTCATCTCGAAAGTAAATGACTGGGGTGAATACAAATTTGTCTCAATGGTTGCAGACCGTAACAACATAGAGTCGTCATTGATCTGCAAAACATTTTGACTATGTTGTTGTCTACTAGTGGTAATCGCGATAGAATCTTGTCTTTCTCGGGAAACACTTGATTCTATATTGACGGTCGCGCATGAATCTCGGGATTCCAAAAGGCGAGTATCTTGATATCTTGAGTTTGACTCCATATTATAAATTTAATTATTATTATATTATATAATAATATTTGAGTTATATTTTCTTCAGGTACTGAAGTGTGGTAAAGTGCTTTCTTGGTGGTTGAAATGATATTATTTAAAATTTTCATCAAAACTTTAATATGTCAATGAAGTAAACTTGTTAATGTGTCAATATTTTTTGAATTTGTAGCTTGGAACAATTTTGATGATTAAATTATTTAAGTACTTGTGGTGTAGATTTTATTTAAGTACTTATGAACTTGATATCATTATTTTTATATATTTTAAAATTTAATCTTCAATCTTGTCTTGGTTCTTGATTATAAGGATAATTAAAATTTAAATATTAAATGTCAAATAGAATGATATTGATTGATAAATTTGTTTACATTGATAAGAATATTGTAATAATTAAATGATATATTGATTACAAATGATGAATTGAAACTTTTAGGCACTTTTATGAATAATATTATATTATAATTTGAATCATAAACTCAGAATTATATTGATTTACTTACATATATAGATGTAATGATGTTTATTTTGACACTTCAGTACCACTTTATAACTGTTTATATAATTATGTTTTCTTGATATTTATTATCTTGATGTGAATTATTTTTAGTATTTTATTATAATATGGAGTTTTAATGTATACATTTAGTGTAAATGTATTTTAATTAAATTATATCTTCAGAGATATTTTATTTAGCTTCTTATTATCGCCGTTGCTAAGGAGCAACTCTATATTTATTATATTTATTTATTACTTATTTTATAATATTTACTCCCGATTTGAAGGTAGGGTGTGCAAACTTCTCAAGTCCGTATCAAAATACATACAATATAATACAATTAGTGATAAAAAAATTAATAAGTTCATATAACAGTAAAAATAAAAAGAAAAAAGGTGTAAAAAATCAAAGATAACAGCAATAATAGTAGGTAGGCAGTTAAATGGGCATCGGTTCAATGTAGCGAGTTTCTTAACTGATTAAAATCTTCCTTTGTGTCAGTTGTCGTACTTGTCTTTTGGAGGAGCTCGTAAAAGAAAATTCGAGCTGTATATGGCAAATAAATACCATGACAAGTTTCTTTGTTAAAATTTTGAATGAACTTGCCACATAGTTGGAAAAAAGAATGAGAGATAATCACATTTATGTTAAAAATTCTATTACATATGTACGGAATCCTATTGATTGAGTTGACGTTTACGTTGAATAATTCTACATTAATTTATGAAAACCAACAAGCTGTTTTGATTTTTATTGTATTTATTAATAAATAAAACAATAATTTGTTACCAGGTTTCGACTAACAAAGTCATATTCAAACTTAATCTACTACCTTTTACGCTGTGTTGTAACTTAAATAATAAATGTCAAATTCATAGAATCAATATTGTTTAAATCATATGTAATACTACCCAAATGTTTTTCTCAATCTTTCCGAACAAAAGCTTCATTGTTTTTCTTCTTATTTAATAATAATTCTTAAGTATCAGATAATTAATTCTTTATTTAAGCATGATTTTTGTCAACATTATGTTCGATATAACTGTTTGTACCCTTGTTAAAGATGTAAATAAATAAAAACATATTGCTCATAAGAATTTCAAAACTGCACAACCCGAAAGAGTGTTTCAAAAGAATTCCCACACTGCTATTAATGTGCAGAAGCAGTTAGCATAATGGAACATGGCTCGATTACTGTCAATCTTTACAGAGGTTAAGGCACTTTGAGATTAAATTTATCTATTTTTAAATAGAGGATCGACAAAGTCAGATCTTGGATGTCTTTTTGACTTTAAAATGTTTAATTACAATGCTTTAAAATTTAATTACTCATACTGCAAAGTTACCCAAAAACACAGTACCATAAAATTGTTTAACAAAGGACATTCTCTTATCATTCAGAAATCTAGAAATGAGAAAGGTTTGCTGCCTCCTTTTGTTATCGAGATGAACGCTGAAGGGAACTGGATTGGATGAAATAAAATATGGGCGCATAATTTGCAACCACAAGTGGAATACAAAATGAGAATTTTCGTTTAATCCCTTTTTGATCAAGGCGTGTGATTGATATATGAGAATTTTCGAACGTTTACACACGTAATTTAATATTGATGAGTCGTCTGGAATGATTCTTTTATGTACCTAGATGAAATGAAAAAAAGCTGTCAGATTTAAAATAACAGCACGTCAAATATTTTAAGTATTTTTTAAAATAACTATTTTGGTACATAAATTAATCTGTTTTTTTTTATTACGTGCATTGTCCATCTATTAGTCCGACCCATACAAGAAATCTTCATAAGTGAGGTAGCCAGTGGAATAACTGCTTATAATCAATAAGCTAGTTCTGATTTCGGTGCTACTAAAAGTTTAAATATTCAGTAAAATTGGCATATGGTAGTAAGTTGGTGATGTCTGGTTAAGGAGATATTCTACGTTCAGCGGCATGTAGATACTTTGCTGTATTTGTAAAGCACCGTTTACTCATAACATGACATCAAGGGCGCCGTATCAACCGAAACTCCCAGCAAAAAAAAATGCGTCTTTAGCATTCTTTTAAAGCTCTCTCCATTCAAATATGTAACGCATATAATGTATTTAATTCTTGCATAGCTTGTATTATTTTTCTTTAATAAAATATATTTGAATTTACTTATAATTAAGATACTGGTGCTTTGTTGAAAGTTTTTTATAATTTTTTTTTATAGTTTTTTTAAATATAATTTGTCTTCTTTTATATTCTTATGATAGAGGCTTGCTTATAGATATTTTTTGTTAAATAAATAAGAAGGTACCTAATTCATTGCTTAACTAGAGATGTTGAATGTCTTAAAATGTGAGGTAGGTATAAAATTCTTTGTCTTTTACAGGATACGTAAAACTAGCAGAAAAGTGTGGAAGGTCAATACTTTACCGGATATTTCACTGCAATATTATTCATACATTTCTTCTTGGGTAAAAAAAGTATTCAAAATACCAATCCGACCTACCTTAAAACATTTTGTATTAAAATGGCCTATTTTTCATCCGTGCTCACTCATTTTCCTCATTTATTTCGCGGACGTCAAGAACTTTATTCACGTGGTTAAACCACGACATTCTTGGAGATCTACGCTTTTATACTACTTTTTTTTAAGCACAGTATAAAATTAAACTTTGTTACTTATTTATTTATTATTTTTTCACATTATTATTTGATCATTATGGTTATCATATCAGTCACTGTTCAAGATCGAATTGTTTAAATAAATTTTTACAAATTCTACAACTGTAAGATTTAATGAAAAAAAAAACAAATACCTAAACCTCAAAAATAATTTACTTTTTACAAAACAACTGGACTGAACAAACAAATTAAATAAAAATTTAATTAAACTTTTTGAAACTTCCATTTGTTTTATAAATAAACCCGAGTTCAGTTCGACTGACGCCCACAATGATCTTTTAATTTATCCCTCAAATGTTTTCGACATTCAACTTTTATTTTATTGAAAGCATTTCAATACTTTTTCTCTTATTTTAAAATAATAATTATAATAAAATGCTGTGAAATGATTGACTGATCATGTTATTATTTTTTCTGAGATTATAAAGAAAAGAGAGATTACTTAGACAAAACAAACAAAGAAATTCAATCAAAACAAAAGAAAGAAAAACGTTCTCAACTTTCATTTGTCCATTTATTCCAAGAATGCTCTAATTTAAATTGATGACTTCTACGTTCAACTATTTATACAGAAACAAAAGAATTAGAAATCATTAGTTAGATATGTGTACCTATAGATATGAATACACGGCCTGAGTTTAGAACATCGTACGTAAAACAAAATGGGGAACTTTCACAAAAAAAATCAGCTCAAAAAATAATATAGAAAATTATGGTGATTTTTATCTTTGTAAATGTGCATTTTTTGGTTTTGATCACCATTTGAAAAAAGCAATTTTCGCATTTCGCCACAAAAACGTCCATCCATGACAGAACAGGTGTTCGACGTTATCAGACGCTACAGTCAGTACTACGAGTCAAATGCAAGCTGAAACAACATAGCGCTCAACGATGTCACAACGGTCTAATTCAATGACCTGGCGTATAAAATATATAAAAAACTAAGTTACAGTTAATAGTAAAAATGAAAAATAACAGTAAATCATCTTTGTTTTAGTTTTTTTCTATAAGCTTAGAATACCTGCTGATAATTTTGATTCACATATGCACAAACTTTAATTAAGTAATAATATTATTTACATTTAAAAAAAATGTGTATATGTAAGTATGTGTGTGTGTGTGTGTGTGTGTGAGAGAGAGAGAGAGAGAGGGTGTATATGTATATGTGTATAATGTTTCAACGAAAATTTGTAATATTACTGCAAACTGTTTTGGTTTATTTATTATGTTACTCATACCTTGTAATGTTTATTGTTTAACTGTTTGTTTGCATAAAATAAAATAAAAAAAAAAAAAAAAAAAAAAAAACATTAGTAAAAAATGGAAGATAATCATTGAAATTATAAAACAAAAATTAATAATAAAAAATAAAAATGAAAATTGAAAAGGGGAATTTTAGGAGATAAATTTCAAAGAGTCCTCAGATCGCGCTATCGACTCATCATCATTAATTCGACGCTAGACTTGAACTTTGAAAGAGTCAAGTTGAATATATCAGCCCCCTGAAATGCGTAGTAAGAGCTTTCACACGAACGGCGAATAAAACTATTCCTAAAAATACTTTAATAACCGTTAGAAAAAACAAAAATATACTGTATTAAGTAGGTATCCATATAACAAAATATATTAGAAAACTACGTGCGTATATTAGTATCTGAGGTTTCAATTACGTTTTGCCGAGCTTCCAAGAAGTCTGAAATACTCGTAATGATGAAAACAACCCCGCATCGATGTCCGATACGTTTAATTATTGTGCTTTCCGATTATAAGCTTTTGGTATAGTTATAATAGAAAACTACGTGATACGTGCGTAGTGAGCACGTACACGTAAATTAGAACACCCTTATTATTATTAATATTGGTCGGTATTATTTTATTAATAATAATACGTTTTTTTTCTTCTTAGTGTGAAAATAATGCTGCTATAAGCTGGGTGGAATGAAAAGATCCTTATAATAAAAATAATAATTATATTAAATATTATAAGAAGGGATGAAAAACCCTAATGAATACGTAATAAAATATGATACATACTATACATAAAGGCTGAAAGGGTAAAATATTTCATTTATTAAATTATTTATTCATTATTTACTTAACATCTACTATCTTAGTTTGGGACTAGCTCGGTCTGTGTGAATTGTCTGTACATGTTATGTTATGTTACATGTAAGATTACTTGATATTTTTAAAAGTTCGCATTCAAACAGTTCCCAAAAGTGCCCTGTGTAGCTCACAGAATCTGGTTTGCACTGTTTGGTTTGCGACTGCGTTTTCCCAAATTCCTCTTATATCCCCGTTATAGAGCGCAATTATATTTTTAATCTTTGCCAATGGCCCACTGTATGTTCGTGTTCTTTTTCTGTTTTAGAATGTTATGTGAAGTGAGTATGATTAACTTATTTCATGTTTTTTTTTTGTTTTCATTTTTTTTTGTGGATTTGTAAACATACCTACATATTAATTTGTAATATCCGCAAACTTCGCTGGTCAAATATTGATTTAATGTCGGCCGGTGTGGCGTGGAGGTAACGCTCTTGCCTTTGAGTCACGAGGTCCCGGGTTCGATTCCCGGCCAGGGCAAAGTGAAGAATGACCTTTTTCAAATTGTCCTGGGTCTGGGTGTTACATGTATATGTGTGTAGTGCATTGTATATGTGTGTATCGTCGTGTTAGTACCCATAATACAAGATTCATCTTAATTTGGGACTAGCTCGATCTGTGTGAATTGTCTATGTATGTTATGTTATGTATGTTATGTTATGTATTAATTTGTAAATCAACGAGTATGTACCAAATGACCGTTTTGCTTGGCTAATAAATAAATAAATAAAAAAGTATTTCTGCTAACACCATTCTCACTAATCATCACCATACATTTTTTTTATTCTACATATTATTGCAATCGCAAACTACTTCCGTTTTATTAACTTTATTTATTGCGAGCCGTCTTTATACATAAAAGTGCCATGTGGAGCACCCGGTAAAGAATTGGTCTCCCACTCTTCTCCGTAAGTTTTCGAGTTTCCTGTAAAAGGCAGGTGTTCGAAAAAATTAAGACATTATATTTCTTAATTTCAACGATGAGATTTGCCACGCACCCTGAATGTCGTGATTTTATATTGGTAGGGATAGGACAGCTTGCATTTTTATTATTTGCAGGTGGTCTGCTGGCTACCCCACTTGAGGAATATGCCATGATGGTATAGTATAGTAGTACCTAGTAGCCTTTCAAGAGCATCTTCTTTCATCATCAGGCTAACGTAGCCTTTTATCACATCTGATGATGAGAGCGGAATCTCGAAAGCTAGCTCGCGATTTATAAAATCACTGTGGAAACACTTATCTTAATATTTCCAGAGTCTAGTCCTAAAGATAGATAAGGATATCGTATTATGAGTAGGACTTACGTGACGATACACATACATGTAAATATATTATAGTGCTTATAAAAGTTTTTTTTTTATTAATTTAACGAGAATTCTACAAAGCAGGTAGGTACCTACTGATGGTCGAAAACATCAACTAGAAGAGTTATGTTAGTCAATAAGAATCACTCACCAAGTTTCTACACCAAAAAAATATTTTGTACAGTTGAACTAGTCTCATTCAGCTACATAAAAAAATGACCACAGGTAAATTCTTATTATTTCAAGTTGACCAATCTACAGGAAAGTAAACAGAAGGATATGTTCTATCAGTACCGTATCAGATCTCTCCGACGTTGGCAATCACTCTGGAGAATACCCCGCTAACTCGCGCTGAGAAGGATATATTCAGAATTATTAAAGAAGGTATTATATTATGCTTCCAACTTTTGTCTTGAACCTTTTGGTTCCAAATAAAAAAATCGATTCTCTCCCTGAATCAACTGGGGTCCTTTAATTTATTATTCTCTTTGATTTCACTATTTTATATTTGGAAGCATAACTTTTTCATGTCCTTCCTTTCATGCCATTATTTTGATTCCGTTTTCGTATAAATCAACAAAGTCTTCACCGCCTTCTATCTTGTTCGATAACAATAATATTTCTTAATGTCAGAACCTACTGGAATCATTTATTACTTATCTAATTTATAACTTTTTGTTTTCAAGTAAAAAAAATTTAGTTTTGAGTTTTTCAAACCTGGCTTCGTAAACATTTGGAAAACTATCATAAACTAAAAATGGTAGTATGTAAATAATTTTTAAATTCATTTATTTATTCATTCTTTACAGTACATTGACTACAAACAATTTAATAGAAGATATACATTCAAATTAAATACAATCAATTAACACAGGGCGAGTTTATCGCAAAGGCGCGATCTTTTTCAAATAAACAAATCATGCGCAATTCTCTTGGGAATATTAGAAGTGCTTTGAGCATTTATTATTTTTTATCTGAATTAAGGCACAACGTGCAGATAACAAAACCAAGCAGATGCCTCAAAACCGTGTTTACAAAATGTAACATTGTTCTCCAATGAGATGTCTGATGGTTTTAATACTAAAAATATCGATGCATGTGTTAAAAAATAATGAAAAATAGTTGTTAAGCACAAAGGGAAAAAACGCGGTTTACCATTATATTTCACAATATATCTACCATCACGATTATGGCTTCATTAATGGTTAATTCAGCGATGAGGCACGCCACCAGTTTTGAGTCTTATATACCTTTATCTATTAAAAGTTATGTTGGTCTTCTAGCCAGCCCTTTTGTGGAAGATGCTGATATTCTTTGCAAAGTTAAAAATTTTCATTAAAAAAAACGTTCACTTGGTGAAAATTTGAAAAGAAAACACACTCAAGGTGCCCTAATGAGTGTATGGTAAAATCTACTAGGTATAACGGATATAAAAATACATGTACAAATAAACATAACATTATCAAATATCATAAGGGAGAATCATTTATTTTCAACTTACAAACATCTGCCATAACACTTTTGGTTGACGTGATTCTCCAAACAGGTATGAAATAAAAAACGAAAATAATAAATACCTACATCTTTCTCCGGGGAACTTTTATCTTGCTGAAAATTGATTTCGTAAAATAAAGTTTCAACTTTTTTGTTTGAAAACTTTATAAGAAAATTGGAAACCAATAATATGGCTTACATAATATGTTACTTCTACTGCGTAGTATGATAATAACGATTTGTATATCAAACTGAAGCCAACCAAAAAGTTCAATTCGCACGCTGAAATTATTTATCCAAATATTCAACAATATGGATTATTTTGATGAAATCCTACTTTCGTCAAATGATATTCATAAATATATAATAATAATATTAAGAACACTTTATTGATCAGAAAAAAATCATGAGCAATTGGCGAGCTTATTGCCTGGAGGTAATTCCTATCTTCCAACAAACCAAAATATGTGTGATACTATGTTGAAAATGTGTAATTAATACTAAATATGAACAGTTAATACTAAATATATTACAAAAATAAATATAAATTATAGACACTATGTAATATACAGCTCCCCCCACAAGCTAATGGAGCTGATTAAAAAGACACGGAAGAAGTAGCAAGGTTTGATGGTGAATATTCTTTACTGATTCATCTATGTACCTATCATAGCTAAAACCATAATTAACTCATTCGTCGTATCACGATTGGATTACTGCAATGGCATCCTCGCAAATCTGCCACAATATCAACTCCAGAGGATTCAGTCCGTTTTTAATGCGGCTGCACGTTTCATTTATCAACTGAATCGCTCTTCACACATATCTGCCACCCTTCAATCTCTTCACTGGCTCAGATGTACGGAGAGAGTCGAATAGTCAAATTAAAAGTGTGTTTGACAGTATTTAAGGCATTTCATGCTATGGCCCCAGAATATATCATGGAACTCTGCGGTAGACAGGCGTTAAGTCATAGACAGACAACACTTAAGTCTTGTCAAGATATTACAACTAAATTGGAGGTGACTAGCACTGTATCGAAACCAGTGTACGTGGAGCGTTTTTTTTGCAATATCTGCACCTGTAGTCTGGAACAGGCTTTCACAAATGATCATAGAAACGCAGGACATATATCGTTTCAAGAACCAACTGAAGACTTATCTATTCAAGAAATCTCACTTGAGATGGATTTTTTTTCACAAAACGGTGCTTTACAAAATCATCCAAATAATAATAATAAATTATAATAATAGGTGAGTGTTTCAATATCAATACAAATGTGATTATTAATAATAGGTGAGTGTTTCAATATCAATACGAATGTGATTATTAATAATAGGTTAGTGTTTCAATATCAATGCAAATGTGATTATTAATAATAGGTGAGTGTTTCAATATCAATACAAATGTGATTATTAATAATAGGTGAGTGTTTCAATATCAATACAAATGTGATTATTAATAATATGTAGGTGAGTGTTTCAATATCAATACAAATGTGATTATTTATAATAGGTGAGTGTTTCAATATCAATACAAATGTGATTATTAATAATAGGTGAGTGTTTCAATATCAATACAAATGTGATTATTAATAATAGGTGAGTGTTTCAATATCAATACAAATGTGATTATTGTGTACCAGATCTTTTGTTTCACCATATCAATAACAACTAGTTATAAAATAATTCCCCCTTTATATAATATATACATTGTTCCATCATATTCTTAATCATTTGAATATTGTAAAGTGTGATTGAATATCTGGAATGTAAATACATTTTCTCTCCTCAGAAAAAGTAAAATTGAAAATTTTTCCCGTGAATCTGTTCTGAAATCTCCCCTCAAGTTTGATAACCATGTTCGTAATATATCTACGTGTTTATTTAAATTTTACTGCAGATTGATAACAAACAATTAAATATACATAAATTGCAAATGAAAATACACATTAAAATATATCGCATGGGGTGAATTCACCACAAATAAATTATTGTCATCTAAAAAAATGTGGTGAAATAAGATGGCAACACGAGAAAAGTGAAGCACTGTCAAATATTAGGTATGTAACTTATCATTTTTAGCAAGTCTTATTATGGCCTCTATGTATTTGCAAAACATCCCTTTAAGATATATTATTCACTGTGTCGGTGTTCAAAGAGTAGAATTTTCAGCAAGATTGATAATTTCCTTGCAAAACGAAAGACGCCTCTCTCAATAAAACTTACGGGTTAGTTGGAAGACATCGCATCCTAGCGATTAACTTGCCTTCTGTAGATTGAATTGTATAACTGATATTTTTAGAATACTATGTAATGATTTAAAATCTTGTTACCAATGTACAGTGAAGAATAAAATAAATAAATATAATTTTATAAATAAAATATAAAAATATATTATTGAGCACTGTTTAATCTCCACTATGTTAGGTAATCTCCGTAATACAAGAGAGACGATGGTCCTGGCTGGGACATGTTTTGAGAATGCCCAATGATAGTTGGCCAAAAAGAGCACTGTTTTTCCGTCCGCAGGGGTTTCGTCGGCCCGGGCGTCCCTCTTTCACAATACACCGTTCCTATGACAACGATATCAGAGCGCAAGGAATGTCGTGGGAAGAGGTGACGCAATTGGCACAGAGACGCTCTGAATGGAGGAGGCTGGTTTCTGCCCTGTGCTCCCGAGAGGAGCGTTGAGGGCGATGATGATGATGATGATGTTAGGTTAAATACCGAACGTTTTCGCCTATACTTGTAGGCATCTTCAGGGAAACTAAAATCTAAAAATTGTGAGGGCTGTTGTATTATTATGGAGTAAGTAAACTTAAATATGTTTAGAAAATACATTTATCCGGTAATGTCAAGATCAACTATTAAACCATTTAAAAAAAATTTATACACTGGTAGATTTACAAACGAACTTAATAAAATTGTTAAACAATCATTCAAAAGTGCATTTTATACCAATAATAATATAAACAAATTATTATTTAATCATAAAGACAAGATAGATCGAATGGATGGTAGTGGTGTGTATTCTATTGGATGTAACGATTGTGATGCAAAATACATAGGACAGACATTTCGTACAGTGCGTACTAGATTTGCTGAACATAACAGGGGGTTTAGGGGAATGTCTACATATTCAGAAATTGCGGACCATTGTATCGAATGTGACCATACCTACATTTGACATAAACGGTACAAAGGTATTACATTCTGTGTGTGGGGCGGGTAGACTAAACGCCTTGGAAACATTAGAGATTTATAGGAATAAGAATAACATTGTAAATATACAGATCCCACCCTCATCTCCTTTGTTAGTATATCCTACTCCTGCCAACCATCCCGCCTCCATATCTACCATTACCCCTCCCACTACCTGCACCCTTCTCACCACATGAACAACAGCCCTCACAATTTTTAGATTTCAGTTTCCCTGAAGATGCCTACAAGTATAGGCGAAAACGTTCGGTATTTAACCTAACATAGTGGAGATTAAACAGTGCTCAGTAATATATTTTTATATTTTATTTATAAAATTAAAAATGGATTTCCACAGCGTAAACACAAAAACTCTTGAATTATTAATAAATATACCTAGTTGAATAAAACATTTATTTTGTTTTTAGTTTCGTCTTTTAAGACAAAGTATTTTACCAACAGATGAGGAATTTGCAACCTATCATGAATATTTTAACTGACACGAAGAGGATGATTCGTACGTTTTTATATGCAACATTATTCTGCTGGTTATCTCACTTGTGTGAAATGCTATGATGATAAGAATGAATGAATGGAGTCGAAAGGTTACCGAAAATGGTGATTTGAATGAATAAATGAATGGGGATCAAAAAAGTTTGAAACAGTTTTGAAAAGTTTTTTTTTATTGATTTTTTCGAACACCTGCCTCTTACAGGACACTCGAAAACTTACGGAAGAGAGTGGGAGACCAATTCTTTACCGGGTGCTCCACGGGATGATTCTTAATAAATTATAATAAAGAGATGATTATGTGGCATTTTGAGACGGATTTTTTAATGAAATGTAGGTAGGTATTTATTTCATATAAAAAAACATTTAGTGAAAATTTTATATTTGAAATTATCTGTCTTCAGACGATTAAAAAACGTTTAAAACACCAGTCGTGGTGAAAAAAATGCACATTCGTGACCTTTTTTTTATTAATTTATGTCTTAAAATGAGATTTTGCTTTGACATAAAATCTTTTACGGGCTACATTACATTTTTGAGTTTTAAATTATTCCCACTACTATCATTATTTATTTTTCAAACGCTTGAAATAAACTTATTTTTAAAATACCCAAAATTTAATTATTATAACCTTTTTTGTACTTATCTTCATTTAAAAATTAATTCAAAATTAAACGTTCTTTGGTGACTTTTCTGCGAAATTTAAACAACGAGTCAAAATACCAAATTTCTTTGTATTTTTAAACACTTTTTACAAAAAGTTTTACGAAAAATCTTTTTTGCTTTTAAAATTTCATTATTCATCTCCCCCGGAAAAAAACGGGCTCCCTCCATTCAGAATTATTTTGCGCTATTCGAGTGACTTCTTAAAACAAATAACATATTATATACCTACATATATGTTTAATTGGAAATTAAAATATATTGAACTAGTATAAACCAATTTAGAAATTCAAACAAATTCAGCTAGTCCCAAGCTAAAATATTATTAATCTTGCACTATGAGTACTTACGCAGCGTACCGCCCCAAACACATGCACATGTAACACCTGAACTCTTTACCGGAAATCGAACTTAGGACATGGTGACTCAAAGATGCGAGCGTTACTTCTGCAACGATACGGTCGTCTTAACACGTACTTTATTATTGCATTTTCAATTACAGCATTATTTATAAAATCACACGTTTATCCTTAATACCTAACTGAAAAATGTAATTACTACTACTACTACTACTATACCATCACGGCATATCCCACAAGTGGGGTAGCCAGCAGATCAGCTGTATGTAAGAAACATACAAACTGTCCTCTTTGTGCCAGTATAAAATCAAGACATTCAGGATGGGTGGCAAACCTCAACGCTGTAATTACCAACTTTCAAGAAAACGGTTTGCAATAAGTCTGACACACTTTTTTGTAAATTTTATAGTAGATAAATAGTAACTTTTCTATTTTTGAAGAGGTAACACTATGAAAGCTCATTTTTAAAATTTAGGTAATAAAAAAAAAAATATAACACTGTATAACTTTCACTATTTAAAATTGTATAATATTAAATAGTGAAAGTTATACAGTGTTATATTTTTATTTTTATTTTATTTTTATTTTTTATTTTTATTTTTTATTTTTATTTTATAGTTTACGCAAACATACAGTTATTACAATACATAGGTAATACAAATAGATAAAAGAATCGGCACATAAACCAGCAAAGTTTGCTAACACATTACAAAATAAATCTTACCAAACATACTACAATGAAAGAAAAAAATTTATTAGATAAATAGTGTAAAAAACAGATACTGGATTGTTCACACCTGCGTGGGTGAAGTTATCAAGAATATTACTCGACAAACACCTTATTCGCAAGAAACAAGGGACTAAGCATACCTTTTCTATTAGGAAGCATGAAAGGTGTCCGGATGATTATTAAATGGCTTAGGCTGGTTAAACTGTTCTTTATGTACATTTTTTTTATTAATTGTTAAAAAAGTTTTTGTGTTGCTGCCCCACTAGATACAATGCACATGTATTGGGGCACCTGTATTAATATAACTCAACAGGTTTCCAGAATTATGGTTTGAAACAGGAATTGGTGGGATTAGTAAACGTACTACATAGAATTACGTGCAAATGAGGTGTCTGTCGAGTACACTACATTGAAAATCCATTAAAAACCTTATTATAGGGTTATATGGGAAATTCCGAAGACAAAGGATTTTTCATTAGACTCGCCTCCAACTTCTCTTGCCTCCTATTTTTTTTCATGACTTGATTTTAGGTTTTACGATAGCATCAACCTAAAGTTGAAAAAAAGTTATAAATTTAAACATAAATTACCATCCATTGAGAATAAGTAACTTAACTTTTATGTAAAAATTCAAATACAGAGTAAAAGGTAACATTGGTTTCAATTTGAGCGCAAACAACATTATTTTATCTCAGATGCTTTTAAAATTTCATACATTTTATCTGCTTGTACATAAATTGCATTTTATTATTATTAAAATATTCGAGTGCTTATGTACATTATTATACTGCATTCTACTTGGTCTTGCAATAAGAGCAAAGTTTTAAAGTGGGTATTAAATACATTTGCCACTTCGTTTTCAAAACTATCCTATATACCGATGCTGGAGCTATTTCACACACTATTACTGAAGTTATTAAATATGCCTTCCATTATTATATTTTCTTACAAAATCTTTTGTCGGTTACGTAAAACGTGGAACGAAAGCTAAGTAAAATGAAAAATATAGAAGAAAATTTAATAATAGAATATGGAAACAGCTCCCACTTAAAAAACCTCGTACTTGTTCTTCCTCTTTTTTTATCATTTCGGAAGATTATCTCTGGTCATTGTCTTTTGTTAGTTATTGAGTATGTTAAATGATTGAAATAAAATAATTATAATTGGCACTTCCACAGAGACTTTATTTACCGCAAGCCGGCTTTCGAGATCTTCCGCTCTCATCATCAGATTTAATGCAATTGAAATTATGTTATACGTTGACGCGCTCTGAGTAAGAACGAGGATGGTCCTATTTGGGTTATATTTATAAAATATTCAATCATACTTGTTGACCTAAAGTGCGGCGTTTTTCGTCACTAAAGTTTTGGAGGACTAGATGAAGATCTTTCATAATTTCAGCATTCTCATGATGATTAAATGTCGTAGAAAAATGTCATCAAAGTTGTTTGTAAAAAAGTTGTGTAACTTGAATGCCAAAAAAAGAGTCACTCAAAAATGAAAATACACCTTTTTAATAATTAAGAATACACCTACCTAAATAGTCTTTCGTTAGGTATATTTCTTCTTCGATAAATCGTATGCGCCGTACAAAACTCATTCAGATAGAGTTCAAAGTTATATGTTTCTATTCCGTTATTGCAGGCAATATATTTTCTCCGTGCGCAATCATACTGAGATGACAAAAGGCAAATTGCCATTGCTACGGTCCAATATTGCATAGTATTATATTATTATATAGGTACTTCTGCTTTATCTAACCATATCTTTCATTGCAGGCACGACAATGCAATTTAAAAAGATTTTTATTGTTTGATATATCTACATAAACAAACGCTTTTATAAATATTTTGCATGACCTAGTTAAGTTTTCAAATTTATCTTTTCACATTTATATTTGGTTTATCGTGCATACGTTCGCTATGACTCATGACTTATGACGAAAAAGATACTTTTTTTTGTCAAAAAAAAAAACAGGTCTGGCCAACTTATAAAAAGCTGCAGAGATTTCGTGTGTCACGTTTAAGTACTTAATTTGGAATAACTGTAAATTGATTTAATTTAATTCAAAGTTGGTGAGTTTTTTTTTTACGCGGCGGCAGAATTGCCATCCACACTTCTCAGCATTAAACAACCAGATAAGTCTCCATATGATCAGTCATGATCACACAAAAACTTAACAGTCTAATGCCGGGAAAAATTTACCTATCCAGATATACAGGATATCAAAGGATTAGGCTCAGAACACGGGTTCAAAATACCAGCATTGTGCCTGAAATATCTGTGTTCAAAAACTTTTTTACAATATTACAGGTGTTTATTATAATAGATTGTTGAATTTTTAATGTACATATTAACCGGCAAATTTATTTTTTGTAAATTATTTATTGAAGATTTCGGAGTTACCCCTGTAGCTGACATGACTAAAGGTATTATACAAACGGACCTAGAATTCCAAATACTTTTTTATTTCTCCTACTAGTTCTGTATATTTACGTATTTTTTCTGTATTTGGAACAGCGATGTCTATTATGTTTAATTGCTAAATTTTGATGTATTATTTTTGCGACATCATTATGTCTATAAGTATACTCAGTTTGAGCGAGAGTAGAACAACCAGAAATTATGTGTTGTATTGTTTCCGGTTTGGCCAGACATTTCCTACACGAATCATCAATTATATAAATAAACAAATTAGAAATTTTTATTAATCTGCTACCTTAACTTTGAATGGCTAAGAGTGTGTATTTACGCACTTTGATAATTTATTTATTTCGAACATTTTTTTTTATAAAAGATGTATCTGGATTTTTGTTACCCAAGTACAACATTGTACACCTTTCACAGTAAGCTAAAAGCTTGTCTTGAAATGGGAGCTTGCCTTGAGTTATTGCATTGAGATATTTTTTTTGACTATTGTCACCTCTATGAATTAATAAATAAATAAGGAAATAAACATCCTAAAAGCAGTACTCATGGATGAAAAAATAATTTTCTTTGGTCAATTAACTTTTCAAAATATAATCCAACTAAATAAATCCAGGCTGTAGGATTACACTATTTCTCATGAAATACAAGTTATACACTTAATATAAATGTAAATATCGACATAATAAAATGATTTTAATTAAATTCCAACACACACAATAACCGGCCAGTAGGATCTAGTAGAAAGATAATAATTTATATTAAATTTGCACAGGTAAGTAAGTATTATATTTACCTGCATTAATATAATATTAAATTCATTTTGAAAGTGTGAAATGATGTGAATGTTATGTAGGTGTTTCACAATTCAATGCCTTCGGATAAAACATGATTGTATTTCATTGTTGAAACTTTCAATTCATTTTAGATATGAATAAATAGGTTGGTACATATAATATTAATCAAATTGATAATATTTATTCGAAAACCTAACAAGCACAATATATTGTATTGTGTAGGGGAGAGTGGTGTCGAAAGTAACAAAATTGACATTTTGATTTCCAGACAAATTATTTACTGGTAAAATTGGATGATTTTTTTTTATATGAATTGTTCCACATATTTAGAAGGCATGTACATAGTAAAAAGAAGACGATAAGTACAAAAATATTGTTTTATTTACAAAATTAAAATATCGGAAAACTGTTACATTTGACACCCATATGGTGTCAATTGTAACAACCATGGTGGCACTTGTAACAGTGAAAAAAAATCAAATGTGAATAAGAAAATTTAAATGATATTCAATTCAATTGAATTTAAAATATTTTAAATAATGCATAATGAATTAAACAAACACAATATAAAAATATTATTACCTACATACACGGGAATGTGTATTATAAATGGAAATATGTCATTTTTGGATACTTCATAATAAAGTTTCGCTGCTAGTTCACAGTAATTAGCCAGTTTTTTTCCAAATAATTCGAAAACACTCTGTTATGAGCTCTATAACCAAAAGGTGGAGTGAAATTGCCATTTTTGTGTTTCATGTATCTATGGAGAGGTACGTGAATATCTCGAAATATTTTTGCCGCCTTTCTGACTGAAATATTTTCTTTTTTTACAAAGTTAATAGCCTTTGCAAAAAAAAATCTTTCCATGCCGTTGCCCTACTCGTTTTTCTTTCCCTAGGCTTGACCATTTAAAACCTAGAATTACAAAATTTGCTTAAAATATTATATGTGTAACAAATGATTCTCTCGAAGGTGTCGGTTGTAACATGTTACAATTGACACCATTCGTGGTGTTACAATTGCGACCATGCGTCACATTCACCTAATTTGAGGTTATATTTTAGAATATCAAAAAAGACGCAAAAATATACACATATCATATAAAAAGACAGTATTTTGTATACTTATGAATATTTACACACTTGTAAACACGTACGATTACACTGATATCAATGTATAACTCTTGGATGATTTTTTGATTTCATAATGCTAAATTCAGCAATCGCCCATTGTGTCGATAGTGTCAAACTGACCGAAAAACAAAATGGTTTCCTTGATGAATTTCGATCTCGTCTATCAGATGGCGCTGCTTGTATGAACGAACGATGAATACTTAAAAAATTAAGGCGACTGTAACAATCGACACCTGTTACTTTCGACACCACCCTCCCCTACATGTGATATTGTATTAGTTTTGTGTGTTGTATTGCTGATGTGGACAATGTCAGATAAAACATTGTATGTGGTCTCACAACTATTTATTAATAACAAACGAAAATATGATTAATTTTTTTACAAGTTACTTTATTATAGTGACCTAGACATTCCGAATGGGTAGAATACTTCAACGCTGAACTGTATATGTTTAATCGCTTTAAAAATGATGTCTCAGGAATGCCTTTCTTTAGCAAACCGGTCTTAAATTTACAGAAAAGAATGGGTGGCGTTTAATTTGATGAAGAAATCCATGCCAAAAATAAACTCATTTGGATTGATGAATTGTTCTTACTTATTTATCAAAGAAGTATATTTCAAGAATAGATGTTTCATAAATCAACATTGTAAAAAAAAATAATAATACCAGTAAATTGCTGGAATGCAGAGATTGCGCAAACATAATACTTCATCATAGTTTTTGTTTCAGGAAGACACTGGATTAATATTACTTGCTTATAATCATTGTCTCTTACATGTCAAAAGAAACACATAAATATACTCATAAATAATTTATTAATAATAAATTCTAAGTTAGCTTTTAACGATTAATGTTGTTATTAACTACGAACCGTTAATATTGTCATAAATTTACAAAATCTTTTACAATTCAAAGTTTTGGATGCTTACGCATTGGAAGTCCATTTTAAATTTTAATGAAATAAAAATGAACTTGAAAAAAACACTGTTAAATTTCCACTACGTTTGATTAATAGTAATCGAACGTTTTCGCTTATGCTTATGACTGAAAAGTTTTCCTAAAGACGCCTACAAGCTTAGGTGAAACGATCGGTTATTGTTTATGTGAGGTACAAAATGTTTTTTTTTTTTTAATTATATTTTTATTTCATTCAAATCATATCTCATTTTATCACTAGAGTGTTAACTTTCGAAAAAAACTTAATTTGAGTCCCTTCTTTTATTTGGAGGGCTCTCAGCGATTTTTCAAAATTTGTCTCATTTTATTTTCCTAAACCAAAACTTTTTCACGCTAAAGGCCTTTTAAATCCAAGCTTTCCAAAATTATAAATTGTGACAGCTTTAATGCAGTTATATTGTTAAAAAAAAACAGGATTAACATAATTAACTCTTTCGTTAACGGATTAATGAAAAACTGGGTTATTGTTTTGATTAATGTTGTTTCGCTATGTAAATACATAATTATATTCTTATACTCTTATCTTAAAATCACGACGTGTGTGCCTATTCATATTAAGGAGAGGGATATAAGATATCTGAATGCCGGAGTGAAAATACACTATGTCTCTTAACCCTTACCGCTCCTTTGTCGGGTGCCAGCCGACATCGCTACCTGTTCGGTACAACTCAGTTGTCGGCTGACACCCGACAAAGTGCGTCGTGTGTTTGCGACGTATTTTCGCGCGCGAAAAAATATCCACGGTTTTGATACTTATGATAACCTAATAAAAAACTATTTATTCTGTCATTTTAGAACGATTTTGATTGTTGTCAGTTTTTATTTTATAATATAATAACGCTTCCAAATTTACATTACCTAAAATGGCGGGAACATCGCGTGATACGTCATCCGAGTACCAAGTTTTTTCCGATGAAGAATCTAATGACAGTGATAGCGAGTATGAATCAATTGCTAGTGATTTCGAAGATCCTGAAGATTGTGAAGATGATGGTGATGGTGATACCAGCGTCGAAGATAATAATGATAATAGTAATATAACGAATGCCGAATCAAATAACTGGATTGAAATGACAGAAAGTTTTACGATTCCTGAATTTCCATACTCTCCCGCTACTTCTGGAATCAGAATTCCAGAACATCAAAGACCAAGAACTGCTTTAGGATTCTTTCAGTTATTTTTTACTGAAGATTTGATGAATCAAATTGTAACAGAAACTAACAGATACGCAGTGGAAATGATCAATAAGAAAAAACCCTTACCTGAGAACTCAATATGGAATTCTTGGCAAGATGTTACTGTGGAGGAATTCAAAAGGTGTTTAGGTATAATTCTGAATATGGGACTGCACCTCAACAAAACTGAACAGGACTTTTTTTCTCGTGAATGGATCAACTCCAATTCATTTTTTATAGATGTAATGTCGCGATCAAGATTCTTCCAAATATTTTGGGGTCTTCACGTAAGTCCGCCACCTGATGCAAACACACCAAGAACCAGGGGTCAAAAAATTCAGAACATCGCCACTTATATTGACTGTAAATGTCGCGAAGTTTTTTTACCATCGAGGAATGTTGCTGTAGATGAATCTACAGTAGGTTTCAAGGGGAGAGTGATATTCAAGGTGTATAATCCCATGAAACCCCAAAAATTTGGAATAAGAGTCTACGTTCTGGCAGACAGTGAAACTGGATATGTGTCAACTTTCGAACCATACTTTGGCAAAGAAACTACCGCTGCACTTATCAGACCAGATTTACCATTCACTTCTCGAATTGTACTGACCTTAGTAAATAAAATGATTCAAAATAGTAATACTGCAGGATTCCACGTCTTCACTGATAGGTTTTATACAAGCGTAACACTGGCAGAAGAACTGCAAAAACTCAACATACATATTACTGGCACAATAATTCCAAACAGGAAGATGATGCCTGAACAACTAAAAAAGAAAACTCTTAAATTAACAAAACACCAAGTGAAAGCATATACCCGAAACAACATAACTGCACTAGCGTGGAAAGATAAAAGAACTGTCCATATGTTGTCATCATTCCACAATGGTGACTCTAAAATGATTCAAAGATATAAAACTAAAGCTGGGCAATCAACTGAGCAAGTATCAAAACCAGTTGCTATAATAGATTACACAGAAAAAATGGGAGCAGTCGACAGAGCTGACCATTATGCCAGCAGCTATCCATTCCAAAAAAAAACCTTGAAATGGTGGAGAAAGATGTTTTTTTGGCTCCTGGATATTTGCATAATAAATTCATTTATAGTTTTTAAACAAGACCGCATGGCAAAGGGGATAACAAAACCCATTTCTCACAAAAAGTTTAGAAAAGATCTAATTCTTGAATTAGTAGGAGATGTGAGAACTGGGCAGCAGTCCAGAAAGAGGGGACGCCCGAGTACCATGGACACAGAAGAGCGTTTGGAGTATAAGCCCCATTTCATAGCCAAACTTGAGAAAAGTTCAAAAGATTGTACGGTGTGTAGTTGTCGAAAAATCCCAGGGGGCAGACGTGAAACGGTCTGGTATTGTGAAACCTGCTCCAGGAAACCTGGTCTACATCCTGGAGATTGCTTCAAAAAATACCATACCTTAAAAAAATATAAATAAAATAAAATGTTAGTAATAAGCTGTTTTTTATTTGAAAAAAAAATAATTATAATTAATTTTTTTACATGCGTTTTTGTAACTACCTATCAATCTTACAAAAAATTACCATTATTTAAATTAGAGTTGGCTAAAATTCAATATCAAAAATAAATAGAGTGGAAAGGGTTAATGCCATTTTTAAGTAGGACGTTCAAAGACTTTTTAACATAATTTCCTTTTTTTTAAGTTAAATCTGCATTGTTATAAGTCCTTATTCTCCCAGACACCCTAAAATAAAAAAAAATATATGCTTGTGTCATAAAGACGGGGTAAGTCGGCATTAAATAGAATTGATACGATATCAAGGAAGCATGGGCGTTTGAGAACTACGTAGCTTGATCACGTGGTTCAAATTCTTAAGTTAGGCCGTCCGTCGAGTAAAAGGAATCGAAGTGTATGTAGGTATAAGAACGAATGTAGAAGAAGCAACAGAAGTATTTAAGGAAAGATATTCCATATGGTGTTCCGTTCTCTCTGTCTACCCCACTTGGAATACATAGCACATAACACAATAAGGTAAGTGTATATGCTGTCAAGGAAGACTACAATACTATGTTGATAAATCACAATCGTCGGTAGCCTGGAGGTAGAGTCTCGGCCTCGTGAACAAGGAGTCCGTGGTTCGATACCAGGTACTGGCAAACTCCCCTTTCACGACACAAGCTTTTGGTAGCTTACTGTGAAAGGTGTGTAAGGTTGTATTTGGGTTTATAACAAACAAAACCCAGATATATCTTTTTTTAAAAAAAAAAACTTTGGCCAAAATTCGACATAGCTTAGTTTCGCTCCCATATTAAGAATTAGGTACCTACATAGAACCTGATACTAATAATGGTAGGTACTATTGGCTCAGTTCCAACTCAAGTGGAGCACTTAGCCGGCATGTCAAACCTCACAGCTGATATATTATCATGTTAAGAGAAGAAAAAGAAGAAGTAGTGGGTACTTAAATAAGTACTAAGATACTTATTTGAACTTTGTTATCATGAAATACTGTGGTATTTGGAGCAAATTTGTTATCATGAAATACTAGGATGTTTCAAGCGTATTGATATTTATTTATTCATTATTTTAAAACAACAATGATATGTATGATTGTTTATCAATGTTTTTTTTTATACAATTAACCACTTTAAGTTACATTTGTAAATTTTACACATGAAACTCCCATATAAGGCTAAGAAAAGACCACGTTCATTTATTCGGTATCGCCCTGAACAGTACCATCCTTTACGCGCCTAGAGCAATACCTACATAAGAAGCTGTTATTAAAGTTTATAAAAGAGCGAATACCGGAACGTTGGTCTGATAGCTCAATTTGAAAAGGCATACCTCGTGGAAGGATGAGTTGCAGGTACAAGTCTCGTACAAGGTACTACCGATTAAAGTGACGTTGTTTTTTCTAAGTCGTATATTGTACATAGTTTCATGTGTCAATTTACAAATACATGGATGGAAATTTATCTCTGGATGAGTATAAAGAAACCAACGAGGAATCTCTGGACAAATTATGACAGATAAGAATTCCTAGATAATCTCGTGGAGGAATGCATTACATACCACCTTAATGTGCAATTTTTACCATCGATTAACTCAAATTTATAAATGTATGACAAAAATCCTAAACATAAATAATAAAAATATTTAACTTTAACATAAATAATAAAAATATTTAACTTTAACAGTCACATTATCATTCAAAAATAATAGGTTAAATTAGTTATAATAGATAAATTGAACATCGAATGAAGTACCTATTGTCACAATTATTTACTACCCCGTCTTTGTATTAAGGTTCATTTTGTTGCGAACCACTATTCATTATAATTTTTAATACATAAATCATCATTAAAAACTTGTTGTTTCATATTGGCCTAGACCACTCGCAAACGAGTAGACGGTCTTGAGAAGAATAGAATAGAATAAGAGAGTATAAGGAATAACATATTCAATATCCGGATATCAAAGGTTTACTGTACAAACACATCTAGAGCTATAATATATCCAATAATTTTGAAAGATACCTTATTCATTAATTGCTAACATAACTATACAGAAAGGTGGTCTGTATAAATTGCCCAGACCCTTAAACAAGAGTGCTTTGTAGATATTATTAGCTACTTAGCTATCTCATGGGATTGGCAAACACACACAACGAGTATCCCATCCTTACTAATTGATGGTGGTATGTTGATTTTATAGGTATCTACACAATAATATATGAATACATATTTATTACCTTGCCTAATCTATCAGACACCTGATGGACGGAATTAGATACGTGCTAAAGCCTATTTTTATATATTGGTACTTGTATGTGCTTACCTGTATTATTAACCGCTGCTTCTCTTTGACCTAATTTCGTTTACTGAGATACTGCAAGATAACCCTTTAATATTTTTTGCTTGTATATCTAATTATGTTTTATTAATTTGAATAATGCTTACCTACGCAAACGTACATGGGTTTCATAATGGTATCACTTTTGGTGAAAGATGCTGGTGCACAATACCAATCTTTTACCAACACTTAAATGTTTGTATGCGAGACTTGGACGTGGTTGATGAAGTACAAAAGTGGATGAAATGCTGTGGACACTGGACATGCGATCGTTGAAAACAACGGTTGGTATAGCGTTGCCTGATTGAAGAGTAAGGATATCAGGAGAAGGAGTGTGGATGTGAAAGAAATATTGTGCATATAATGCGTGTAAACAAGTTGCAATGGTTTGAACATGTGGGGTGAATGGGTGGGAAAAGGATGACAAAGAGGATATATGTACTTGCCTGAAAGAAAGGGTGTGAGAAGTGTTTGTATTCGAGAACCACGTGGCTTGATAACGTGTATCAACTTCTCAAAGATGAATCGACGTGCGTGTATGAGAAATTGTATGGAGAAGAAGCAAAAGAAGTACCTAAGGATAGATATTCTATACGATGTTCCACTTGGGATACGCATATAACTCAGCATTTTTTATTTAAAAATAAAAGAGTAATATTCCAAGAAAATACGAGGAAAGCAATAAAAATTCATTCAAAGCTTTGTGCAAAAGCATTTCTTTCAATAAAAGATATCGACTTTCCATAAAATATCTCGTACCTCCATAATAATATATTTCTTTTATTTTCTATTATTTGAAATCCTCATGCACATGCATAAAATTTATTATTAATAGTCCTTGCTGAAAAGCCATTGTTTTGGAAAACAAAAGCTAGGTTTAATAATTACAATGAGTATTTTACTTGCGGCTAAATATCGGCGTGGAGTGGATTTATGTAGGCATCAGAAAGGATTGGCTTACGATTGTTCAGTTCATACTTCACTTTAGTGTATTGAAAACTTTATGTAGGTATTGTAAATCCATTTATTGTTTAATGAATTAATTTAACACCCACAATAGTTGAGTATTGTTCTGCTGTGAATTGTGTAAGTAATAAAATAATTTTAGATTCACTCAATAAATATTGTTAATCGCCCTTAATCACGAAGAGCGCACATTAAAAAAAGTTACCATCCTCTTTTCTGTAAATATTCGAGGGCCCTATAAAAGTCAGGTGCTTATTAAACCTCATGTAAGATAATCAATACATTTTAATTGGATATAAAATAAAAATATTATTGAACACTTTTATGACCACTATGTTTGATATTTAACCCATACGTTTTCGCCTATGCTTGTATGCCTACAAGTAAAAATATCTTATTTGTTTTATTAGCAAGGAATGGACAATCTGCTTCTTAATTACTTCCAATTCGTTCGCTTGCTCCCCCACTTGTAGAATACCGTGATGGTATAGTAGTAGTAAAACTTGCTCTTGATTTAATACTGAATAATCTTGACATTTTGTATAAACAAAAACTTAATCTGTCGTTATTCTTGTCAACCGTGAAAAACTAAGGATATAAAAGGAAATTTAGTTTCATTCTTTATAAATTGTAGGTAAAAAATGAGATCAATAAAATATTTAGAAAAATATTGTACTAACTTATTAACATGCATTTAGCCTACAACACTCCTCTCGCATTCGCACACTTTACTTATAATTATCCTTACTCTATTACGCAACATTTGATTACCAAACATTCTCTTCAGCGATCGCATCTTCACAACTTTTATTCCACTTTCGCCCTTCTTCAACCATTATGTGATCGTCTGAAGCCTGGAGATAGCGTCTCGGCCTCGTGTTCGATCCCAGGTGCCGACAAACTCCGCTTTCACAACACAAACTTTTAACTTACTGTGAAAGGTGTATAATGTTTTATTCAGGATTGCAACAAAAAATTAGATAGGTACCTAAGTACATCTTTTGATAAAACGAAAACTAAATTGTTTTTAGTTTTACTATGTTTACAAACATAGTAAAACTAAAAACAATTTGTTTTCGTTATATCAAATGTAATAGAGCTTGCTACGCATTAAAATATTCAACGCGTAGTATGTTCATATTCGCTACTGTACCTAGAATCGTTCGTTGTCCTTTTTCGTCACTCGAACCGATAATGATAATAATAATATTATATTCTCTCAACACAATGTCGGTTATCATCGGGTATCTTCGTGTGTACGAAGTTTTGCACTCCTTACCAATAATGCATTCGACTTCGTGTTAGGTCACGTGATTTCCAACGGATTTTTGTCAACGACTCCCGAAGATCGGCATGACGCAGCAGTTAGTTACCCCCTAACAATGGGTTAGACAAGACGTAGGGAGGGCAGTCCCCTCTCCGCCTTGGCCGCAAACAGCCACCGACGTAGCTCCGACACGATAATAATATTAACAATAATTAATTAATGTCGAACGCCGTAATGTTGTGATGAACAAACGTGTTATCCTCCAGTGTGACAAAGAACTATTCTTACGGTGTGTAATAATAATAACATCTTAAAGAAAACTGTTTATTCGTTATGGGCGCGACCGCTTTTGCCTCCAAAAATCTTTGTACCATAATAATGATTACTAATCAATATCGACTGCCGTATTAGTGATATGAACAAGCGTGTAGTCCTCCTGCGTTATATGAAACTATTCTTGCGGTTATATAATAATAACATCTGGAAGTATTCAGTATTGTGATATAATTTCATTTCGGGCGTGGTTTTTTTTTACCGCCAACCCGCTAGACAATTGTGATGTGTTCTAATCCATTGTACCTGAACAATTTTAATTGAGGTTAATCTAGTTTGTGATCGTATAAAAGTTTCTTACTAACTGCCCCAGTATTACTGACTCTAGTTAAAATATTGAGTGCGATTCTCATACTGCAACGGGTACCACTTAATGTCGGGTACCAAGAGATCGGTGTCGCTGTTATATACAGACGTACCTCTCAGTTCCATGTGCTTTTAGAAATCCTCTGCCAACTTTAATGGTCACGGCCTTTGTTGGAGGAGCGATTAAACAACTTGCCATGTTTTCTTGGAAAGAATAGTGAATTTGTGACGTTCCCTACTTTATAAACTGAGAACAGTGTAGGAACGTATAGGAATTTCTCACGCCTCTTGAGAAGTAGTGATCTCCCGTCCTGAGGACTGAATCTACTAGGTTCTGTCACCACTCCCACCTCCGTACTTCTTGGTATGTCCAGCCCTCGCCATAGAGACATTAGAGTGCGTTTTCTTTCTCGACTCTGGTCTCTGCCGTCAAAGTACAACTGCTTCTTCACCAGTAATATACATGGCTTTGTGTATTTCGACAACTACGCACCTATTCATCTGTAAGTGACAGTATTTCATATGTTATATTGCATAGTGTATATAATGATATTTCCTCCCCATATTTGGGTTCATGTTATCATGGAACTAGTTATATAATTATTTTCCTTTGTGTATTAATTTAAGTTCTTAAGGTTGAATGAAGAATGAATGGCTCAATTTGATTAATTTAAGGGTATATGGTAGTCCCGGTATTGATTATATATATATATAATACCGAGGTTGGACAAACCGATTATTATCATTTAATGTTTTAATATCTCAATGCAAATTCTCCGGTACTTTCATAATTTTTCATATTGTAAGGAATATTATTCCATACAAGTTTACCTTGGAAGTAACTGTTTTGTTATATAATATATGTACACAATAAATGTGAATCACATACCATAATTTATCTTTCTGTTGAAATCCATTTTATACCTACAAGTAGCTTCAATACTTCTAATCATGCTAAAGTACATTTCTTCGCCTCCTTGTATGTAAATTTCAGATAACCTATTTTATAACTTGAGTTCTCTTGTCGCCGAGGTTCGAATCCTTGACCAACCAAAGGCTGGATGACTCTATTATCTCGCTATGAAGACAATAAAGAGCTAGATTAAGGGCTTCATCAATAGAGATAATTTATCCTCGTTCCTGGAGAGTTATGATATACTTTTGATAATCTTATAGTTCACTTGATATATAATTTTGATTGTTTACATAGATATATCTATAAATTTACTCTGATATGTAATAAGAAGAATTTATACAATATGTTATAACTGGTATACAGAAGGAAGTGACAGAGTTAAGAGGTCCTGGTAACCAGACTGCTTGTGGAACTAAGGGTAAGCATGACACAGAGGCCTCTCTCGGCCAAAGTTAAGTAAAAGGCACCTATACTTAAAGATACCCCCTAGACAATATAACGAGTACAGGCACCTTTGCTAAAAGAAACCCCTAGACAACTTATCGAGCATACCTATAACAGTACCACCAAACTGTGGAGTGGAATTTTAACATATCTACTAGTGTTACTTTTGAGAACATATATCGAACAACTACTATAAGAATATTGGCCCCGTACCTTTCCTTCAGAAAGGAACACGGAGATTATTTTACTTCTTCTTGTTTGATATGAAAATTGTTTAATGGTTATATTTGTTTATTCTTTAAATGCAGTACATTATTGCGTCCCAGGGATGAATCAAAAGGGGACGTAGTAAGCTTTACAAAATTAACGTACATAGACTCAATCAATACCTACATCTCTTTAAAGAAATATAATTATCCAAGTTTCGCTTACATAATCAAGTATTGTGCACCAGCGTTTTTGTCATGTTCAATACATTATCGTTGAACAACTTTCGCAATATGGCATGTTCGACACATTGTCATTGCCAAAGTAAATTAATTTTCACGCTCATGATAATGTTTTAATTTGAAATTTATAATTGCTTCATTTATTTTTTTCGCCATTCTCTTTAAATCATATTGTTGCTTTAACTTTATAATATGTAATTAAAAATGAACTGGATCAAAATTTTCTGTGTTCTCGAATTCATTTCTTTGTTTAAATAAACAATTATTATTTTCAATTTGGCGAATTATTATTTCACTCACCGCAAAGATAATGAGAAATAAACAAAACTCCCCGCACTACATTTAACTTTTCAAATATGCAAATAGAAACAACAATCAATTAGTTAAATAAATACATAGTTGTTCAGAAAATTTTAAATATCAAAGAACGGTTTATTAACACGAACCTTACAAAAAATAAAAATATAACTGTAAATGTCATAGGTTCCATTACATGGCATTTCTTTCCTTCAAAGCAGGTTGACAATGAATAATTTAAGCTTCTACGGTGCTGGTGGAGAGTCAAATATTTCAAAATTCATTGAAGGAAATACCCATCACCCGGATAATATAGAAGTCTGAAGATTTCCATTTTTATCTGATTATAATTTCTGAGCTAGCAAATTTGTCCACACAGAAGGTGTCATACTCTGAAGAACTGGCCGGCACAAAACCTTCAAGTGTGGAATCTTTTGACTACACTCCTTCTATGTACTCCAAGCCGAGGGAAGCAGAAAAAATATTCATATTTTTCATTTTTATTTTATTGCACAGGAGTCATACAGTTTATCTGAAATATATAATAACAATAAAAACATAAAACATATTATAACATGAATTAATAAATAAATAAACAACACAATATGCTACAAGACTCTACAAGTTACCAATATAAATAGTATAAGACATCAAATACTCAAAATCAAAAAAGCATAAACAGATTTAGAAACATAGATTAGGTTTGAAATAATAAAAATATAAGAACAAAACCATAAGTGAAATTAAGTGAATGAATATATACGAGTAGGTATGTAAAATCAATCATGTAAGTAAAATCATTAAAAATAAAAGAAATATGTATAACATAGGACTAAAAAATTAAAAATTATCAACAGTAAAAACTAACGTGATACATACTAGGTATATAATCACGACATACCCCCCAAGTGGAGTAGCCTGTAGACCTGCTGCATGTAATTAACATGTTTGCTGTCCTATCCATACCAACAAAAAAAATTAGACATTCAATATGCCTCATCGCTGAATTATAAATATTTATTGTCCTACGTGAGGTTAAACGAACACCTGCTTTTTATAAGACATTTATATTCAGAAAAAATACACAATACACTATTCCTATGACAACGACATCAGAGCGCGAAGAATGTCGTGGAAAGAGGTGAAGCAATTGGCGCAGAGACGCTTTGAATGGAGGAGGCTGGTTTTTGCCCTGTGCTCCCGAGAGGAGCGTTGAGGGCGATGAATGATTGAATAACATAACACGTAACATAACACGTATAGACAATTCACACAGACCGAGCTAGTCCCAAACTAAGATATGAATCTTGTATTATGGGTACCAACACGGCGATACACATATACAATGCACTAAACACAAATACATGTAACACCCAGACCCAGGGCAATCTGTAAAAGGTCATTCTTCATTCTGCCCTGGCCGGGAATCGAACCCGGGACTTCGTGACTCAAAGGAAAGTGCGTTAGCCTCCGCGCCACACCGGTCGTCAAAAGTCGAATGAATGAAATGAATTCAGAATAGAACTTTAGACCTATTTTTTACCGGGGACTCGTGATTCAGAACAATTCGTTAAATTTATCGAGTGAATTTAAAAAAAAAAAAGAAATTTGAAACGATTTCAGGAATGTTTTTGATGGGTTGAATAAGACGTCGTGTACGGGAATTTGAGGTTAAGGCTGTACACACGTTTTATCTTTCATCGTTATATTTTACCAAAAAAACAGACATTCCTTAATCCATCTCTCCACAGATCATCAATCTTTCTTAATGCAGTAGGTACTGCATATTTGCGATGACACGGATTCCGAATAACGAATTTCCGCAAAAATCTTATCCGGATAGGAGAATATTCGGTTATTGCTACAAAGTGTATAGTTTAAAGTGAGTTATCTTGTGACGAGAAAGTCGGGATATTTTACTGATTGATTCATAATTGCAATCAAATCGATATCAACACTTTCACATATTTTTTTACGACACTTCACTTACATACAAAGGTTCGATATAAAAAAATGATTTTAATTTATCTTCGTCTATTTGTAAAAAAAATCGGCGCCAGCGAAATTATTTGAAGTCAAGTGGTGCATTGAGTTAGTAGAATAGCTAGAATTTTGGATAGTCAGTGAATATCCATTTTTTTACTACCTACCTCATTTATTATGCTAAAACTGTGAAATATACTCTTTGTACCTTAGAGAGTACTATTAGAGGGTATCTTTTCCCGGATTATTTTTGTTCCCGGGAAACGGGAAATTTTAAAATGAATTTCCCGGGATTCCCGGGAATCCCGGGAAATTCATTATTATATTTATAAATATTCAATTTTCAACAAATCTGGTATAAAAACTCTCATAATTTGTTGACCCTTGCAAACATTTTGATTTGATAAAAAAAAATCAAATTTTTGTTACCAATATAAGTAATTTGCTTAAAAAAAACTAAATAGCTGACTGACGAGATTTATTTAGGTACTCTATGTTATATCAAAACAAAAATTGTTTACAATATATATAAACTTTTAATTTTTGATCATCCTATCAAGCAAAAAAATGTTATGGATTTTGGCAAAGCTTTTTAAAGATTTTTGAGTTTATAAAATGAGAAATTTCGACAAAAAAAGATTTTTTATATCGGTTAATATCCATGAATAAAACAAAAAAAAAATAACAGTTGGCTGCACTAATATTTTAAAGAACTATCTAACTTTTCGAAATATGTAAAAAAAAACATGAAAAATTGTAGGATTCTTATACATTGTCGGCCAAACACACCTCCGATTTCGAATTATATTTAGAATAATTATGCTTCTTTCAAACGAATACATTGAAGCTATAATTAAGTTTTTTTTTTAAAGTATAACACTTATATTGGTAATTAATATTATTTTTCATATTTTCATATCAAAATATTCGTCAGCTTCTACAAGTTTATCACGACTATTACAGTTAACTAAACAAAGATTTCGGAATCGGTATGGCAATCTGCATGACTAATAATTTGTATTTTTTCCCGGGAAAGGATTCATTTTTTTCCCGGGAGACGGGAAATAAAAATTAGAGGGTTTTCCCGGGAATTCCCGGGCGGGAATTCCCGGGAGTAACCCTCTAAATACTATATTTTAATAAATAAAGATTAATTTTTATTTATTGTTTTTGTGGATTATAACTATACAAACACGGCATATCCCATAAGTAGGGCTACCAGTTTGCCAGCCGTTGTAGTTTTATAACCGTCAAATTAATTATAAGATAAATCTTATGACTTTTATCTCATTATTGTTTTTGTAATTTGTATCTTTACTAATTGCTAATAATCTGACAGAAAATTCATTAATCTTTCTTAATAATCAGAACAGAAAGTCGTATATCAATCCGTTCGTATGAATGTTTCTTTATTTATCTGTTTATATTATAATATTACCAATCTTCAGGAATATGGAGCAGAAATTTTGAAGGAATACAGATTAGACGCCGACCTCTCCATTACGAGTGTCTTTGCGTCAGTTGGTTCACTTTTCCAACGACATTCTTGAGACTCTGATATTTTTGTCGGTAGTATTCGGTGATAATACATAATACAAAAACATGAAAGGGTTGTATTCTTTTGTTTTAATATTTTTTATTTCATTTTTGTTATATTTTAAAATTGTTTTATTGTATGTGTACATTTTTCTTAGTATTGCCCCAAAATAGATTTGTCTAGTGGGACAATATATCCGATAATGTTTTTTTTTTGTATGTCCTATTTTGGAAAGAAAAAAAATAACAAAGTCTCAATGATTGCATGGCAAATGGACGCCAAGGATCTTAGAGTGGAGACCATGGCTGAATAAAAGAAATAAGGAAGACCTCAAAAGAAGACATGGGCTGATGACACTATCAAGTACTTACATAGAGGAAAAAAAGGCTCGTGTTGACTCTGACCGTGAATATTGGATAAGTTTTTTTTGGAGACTTTTCAACGGCATTGCTCTCTGTGATCTCCCAATTCAAAGCTAGTGACAGAAATATTTCTACTTTTGTCTTATGATAAATGATGTTTATTTTTATATTCCGACACATTTTATTTGTTTTTGAGATTTTGGTTACAAATACGAAAACAGTTATAAATAATAATTATTGTTGAAATTAAACATTATTTATTATTGTTAACATTTTTGTTGATATCTTTATGTAAAATAATGTCATTGGAAATTAAAACAACGAAACATTAAATTTGTTCTTCTTTCAATTTTTCTTGGCTTCCACCGTTTTCAGAGATTTTGCCAAATGACAAAATAATAAGACTGAATGAGTAACTAAATTCTTCTTCTTAAGTGCTGTATCAGGTACCCCGACATTGGCAATCACTCTGAAGAATGCTTCCTTGTCCCACGCTGGTCTGAACAGCTCTCCCACCTGGGTTTTTCAGGTCCATTGCCGTATGTTAAAAAGCCATGACTCCTTCCCACTCCATGACGTCCCTCAATCTTGCTCTGTTTTATCACCTGCAGAAGCCGGAATATATCGCCTCGCATATAGAGAGAAAATATATGTAAGTATGAGTTGTTTGGAATCGAAAATGAAGAAATCGAAAAATTACATTGTTTAATTGTGCATAAATTTGCAAAAAATATTATCGTGTTGAGTTCTATAAATTTGAAATATCAACATAGTCTAATCCTATGAAATTTGTATAAAAAATAGTGAAAAATCACTATACGAGATGAAAATCAGTTAAAATCATATTGGGCATTGGGCTCCACTGACAATTAAGTACAAATGAATTTGTCTACTTTCAAAACCAAACCTCACTGATGAGAAATGTACATTAAAGACAGACCCACCTCACACCCGGATATTTCAGGAGTCATAGACTCCTATTTATCCGCACATACAAACCAAAATTGTCCTCACGGGCGGGCCATTGGGCAGGTCTGAAGGACCGACCGGCTAAAACCGCCGTCGTGGGAATATTTTAAACAACACTCTCTTCAATGCCCCTTTTGAAAGTATGTTTAGTTTTTTGGATATAAAGTAATACAAATTTATGAAAAGAATAAAAAAAAAATAAAGAAATGTAGGTACAAGACGTGTTTCACACATTGTACGACAGAAAATATTTCTCGCAAATGATTGTCGATATTACTGTAACGTATTTAGATGCTTTTACTGCCTTCCAATAAAAAGAAAATAATATTACAACTGAAGTAGGTAGTTCTGCATAAAAATAATTCTGATACAAAATACCCACTAAGTAAGTAGTATTATCCTAAACGACTTATGGGACTGTGCGGCTGTTTTTCTTAGATAGCGGTTTACGTTGTGTGGTTAAGAAAGTAAAATGGAAATGTAAGAATTAAAAATACACACATTGCTACATACTAATACTTGAAGTAACTTAAGCAGGTTATTTTATATAATAAAAAAGTAGATTAACTGGGTGAAAATAAGAGAAGCTGGATGACAATCTCGTTTTTCTTATGAAGTCAGTGAAGATATTAGTAAATATATTTATTTGAAAATCATGTTACTCTTTCTGTCAGTAGGTTCGTTGTGAAAAAATATGATACATGTGCCTATTACAGATTGATTAACTACTCTTTCGCTTTTCAATGGTGTTTTTCTTCGAATAACGTAATTTTTTAAATAATTTGAATGGCGTTTCAATAATTTATGTGCGTTTGCAAGTATGTAGGTAAACCAGGCATTCACAATATACAACATTTTTTAATGTTATTAAATTTGATCGCATCAAATATAATTTTGTGACATCACATACTTCCATGAAAAACGAGTCATTTTAATTGCTGGTCGTGTGATGTTGAACAGGCTGTTGTACGAATTGCATTGCCAAAAGAATTATCATGTGTTTTAGAAGAAAAATGAATATCGCTCTTTTTAACAGCGTCTACAATAACATTAAAAATTGCGATGCTCCTGCAAGCTCCCAGTTCATGAATGGAAAATCGTTCAACTTATTAGTGAATCAAATGAAAGTACAACATTATTATAGTTTATGACGTCATTAACTTTGTTTAATCTGTTCTTGCGATTCTTAAGAATATTGGCCACATGCCAAAGAGAATATTGTTCTTAATCACTACTTTTTGCCTTACTATAATCTTCCTGACGTAGGTAGTTTGGAAATCTCATGGAACTAAAAGGGAAATAAAATAAATATTACTCATCACTTTATACTATGAGGCTTAAAATTAATAACATTTTATTTTATTATTTAGAGTTTAAGGGGTAAGTTTAATTGTAGGTATAATAAGTAAATTCCAATTGACTACTCTAGAAAATTTAAAAAAAAAATCTTTAAGGGTAGCGTATTGTAAATTTTTATCTAAAAGATAAGGATTTAAGTAATTATGTAGGTAGTATACTTGTATGTAACAGAAATTAAATAAAATTTAAAAATACGTTTATTTAATATATTATGTATAATAAATTATTCTGGGTAATGAAATGCGTTTTTGAAATACTGAAATACTTACCTATTATGAATGCACAATTGTACATACCTAAATACCTACTACAAACTCGTGTTATGTTCGTCAAAGTTTTTGATAGCTATTGCTTTCCAAATGAGAGCATAAGCTTCCGTAAGCGTTGAGAATATTCTTGTTAAGTTTATTTCTAACCGTCACGTTATTTTTCACGGGGAGGGTAGAAAGAAGACGAATTGCAAATAATTAATATGCAAGTTGTCCTATCTCAGCCAATAATGTATATTTTATAGTATTGATACAGAAATAGTGAAATTCCATAATTTAATAAAATAAAACAAGAATTGTATTCTTCTATAGATTTAATAACACGAGAGAATTGTCTTTCGACTTCTTAGGTCATAAAAGATCATGGTCAAAGATTGATCAAAAATGATCAAAAAAAAAACAAAAAAATGTCTTTATCGTATTTAATAATCTACATATTATACCTATAGTACAACGAAAAGATTTCTTCAATTCATCCAATGTATATTTTGCTTGTTGACAAAGATTGTATGAAGGATAAACAACACTCTTTCTTTACGTTGCGTCAGAACATAAAAAGTGTATATTTAATCCTGTTAGAAATATGATTTTGAGGTTTTTAAATATTTATACATAATTATAATGACGAAAAATTGTTTTACATAGAATAAGTAAGATATCAAAGTATTTTGGCTTTAGTATCAAATACAAAGCAGCTGAAAGAAATATATTACACCCTTGTGGATTACTCGTTAATGGCAAGACATTACTGCAAAGCCTTCTAGATTGATGTCACAATGTACAGGGTGGTTTTTGAAAGTACAAAATAAATCCCTCATTGTAAATCATCATCCTTCTAACACTGCTTCTCTCTGTTTTTCTGTTTAGAATTAAGTGTCACAAAACTGATGGGTGGTTGAAATTTGAGAACAAACAATAAATAGTTTAAGACATTTTCTACAACATGATCTTAATAATTTTATGTCTGGATTGGCAAACGTTGTAAGAAAAGATTGCATGATTAATGTTTTACACAAAAAAAAATTTAAAGTCTGTCAAATAATAATCACAGAATTACTAAATTTTGTCGACTGACGGTATTTTGGTGGTAGTTTATATTATATAAATATAAACCTCCCATAAATGGGGTAGGTATCGTAATGATAAAGATGTAGAGTAAGAAATGTACAATAAAATATAAAAATATGCAATCTACCTACTACCTATATCACATTTCTTAGATACAGATTTGACAAAGAGGAAAAAAATCAGACAATAACATAACTCGCGTTACTTTTTTTTATGACATAAAAAAAATTGTTTACTTTATCGAAAAGTAATGACATTTTGATAGTCTCATGTGTAAAGGCGATCGCATTTTTCATATCGAAAATAATAATTGTACAGAAGTTGTTCAATAAATTATGATTTAATATATTATGAATGAAATGTATAAAATAAAATTCCATGAATTTAATTAACTAAATGTACGATTTATGCTTAAAAACATAAACCAAAAATATGAAAATTTTATTATAAGCAATGAAATGAAAAAATATATGTACATACCTAAGTATTAATTCTCCATAAAATGGAATGGTTTTGGATTGTAGTACTGAAGCGAAATTTTCCCTCAATGAAATTGGTTTACATTTCTCTTTATCCATTGGTTTCTTCGATGGGATAAAATAAGATGAATAATATATTGATGATTCTCTTAAAAAGGTAAATTTTAGTGATGTGATATCTAGTTTAATTGATGATTTTTTACTTTCGAATAATACTATAATTTGCTCGAATCTAGACGTTAAATTCTGTTTCAGCATAAATGTATTTACAATAAATTGACTTTTTGATTGATATATTGTTTTTTTATCATGTTTCATTCTCATAATTATTTATTAACCGTGGAATAGGAAGAAGCCAGATGTCATGCCTATGTAATATATGGCAATGGACCGGAATAACCCAGATGGGAGAGTTGATCCGAACAGCGCGAGACAACTAAGCATTCTCAAGAGTGATCGCCAACGTCGAGGAGACCTGATACGGTGCACTGAGAGATTTTTTTTAACAAATATATTAACTATGAATGTTTTCTAATTTTTTTTATTTGAAGAAATCGTAAAAATGAAACTTCTCAGTAATTTACGAAAAACATTCAAGATTCTCGTATAGGTAGGTATACATAAATTTAAATTTAACTCAAATAGTATTACAGAGAAACATTCAAGAGCATTTATTTACAAAATCAGCCCGTATTATGTTCAAGCATCTATTGATCGATACTCAAAATACTCGAACCTTTTCTAAAGCGTTTCAAATAGACGATACCGGATATCGATTGAAAAACTGGTTCGATTGTTTGCATCACTTGTATCGAATAGGCAGGATATTTACCCTCTTCAAACATCCATCATCATCTCTATTTTTATGCTTTTGTTGTTGAATAAGTGTTGGTATGTTAGCATCTATCATTTTATTCGTTTTTTTATGATGGAAATACATACGAAAATTTATTTTTTTATGGATATTATGAAATTGTTTTACGACAGCAACTTTGATTACAGATAAATCATTTTAGTATACATTTTCTTTTACTTTTATGTACCTACTTACGTTAATTTATTGTATGGTGAGTCAACATTACCAAATCACAAAAATATTTATGTTAACATTCGAACTCAGAACGAATGTCGTATTCAGCCATGGCTTAGCAGCTATGCATAACCTGGTAATAGAGTTAAATTTATTCACAAAACAATGTTCCATGAAAAACCGATGTCCCGTTTATTTGTAATTATTCCTTATTGGATTTAATTGTAACCAGCAGAACAATTGAAAGTTATAAGCATGCAATTAGTTATTATCTCCGTGTCAAATATAAATGAAGACATTCAGGATGGGTAGAAAACTAATTGAAAATGATGAATTTTTGATATTTAAAGAATACCTGCGAGAAAAAAATGTGAGGTCTTTTACTTGTCGGACACTCTTATTTTTTAATAAATCAAGAAATATTTTTTTATGTTTTTGTTGTATTTTTTGTTGTTTTATGATGTTATGTGTTGTTTTAAAATTAAAAAAAAAACCATCTGTTCGTTCGTCGGTAGCCTAGAGGTATAGAGTCTGGGCCTCATTCACAAAAGGTGTGTAGTTCGACACAAGCTTTTACTTTACTGTGAAAGGTATATAAAGTTGTAAATGGTTTTAAAACGAAAACCTAGATACCTACATTTTATTGAAAAAAAAACATTAATACCTATTAATAAATCTCTATGTACAAAACAACGTATCTATTTTTGGTAGAATTTGTATGAAATAAAAATTGATGTGTAATGCACATGTATTTCATTTGAATAAAAATAATACCTATTGGTATTTGAAATCTACATACGAAATATATGTAATAAAAAAAACCTTACTCCATGAGTATTTACTTTCGTTCCTTTGAACCGTTAGTAAAGCCTTTTATAAATAATATTGATACATACAATATTTACTATGAAACGGAAAGCTTTATTTTCAGAATCAACCACAAGCTTTTATTAGAAGTTTAATTTTCCTTGTTGCTCCGTGAAGTAACCGAAAAATAATTGATTTCCCACTCTTTGTCGTAAATTTTCGAGTGTCAGGTGTTCAAAAAAATAAAGATATTTTACATTTTGAATTCAGGGATTGCCACCAATCCTGAATGGTTTGATTTTTATTTATTCACTGTGTCGGTGTTTAGGTAAAAGTATTCCAATATAAAAAAAATTGTTATACAAATTATATAAATTTAAAAATATGTAAATGAACTTTCACAGCGTTGACACCGACAAAATAGAATCTCAAAAATTTATATAATTTTTTTTATAGAGATAGACGTCTTTCGTCGTTGAATAATTTCTCTAAAAAGTTTAATTCTTACAGGCCATGCCACCCATCCTTAATGTATTATCATTTAATTGGCGTAGAGATGACAATCTTAATTATTGTTATGTACATGCAGTCGTTCCGCTGGCTACATCACTTGTGGGATATGCCGTGATGATATAGTAGTATAAAATATATTAGCAGTAAAATAAACTTTCGCTTTTCGCTTAAACAGTGATGATTATTAAACTTTATCGGTACCCATAAAGAAAAATTCATTCCGTTTAATTATATCTTTAAAAAGATAAATGTGTAAAAATAATCGTTAGGAAGCTTTCCGTACAAAGCGATCAAACGGAGAATATCTGAAAGGATAACAAAAGAAGTCGATGGAATAAAAAAAGGAATATTCTTTTTTCAAAAACGCCCTTTGAATTTGGAATATCGGAAAAATTTAGGACGCTTTTTTTTATTATCGGATATTAACACGAGTTTTATTAAAAGAACCCTTTAGCTAAAATTATTATTATTATTTTTGTTAGTGCTATGTATTATAAAAACATTTTCTCGGCTTCTACGACGATGATCCCTTAAAATATTATATTGAAAATATTAAATTTCGTTGCGGGCCGAAAATGCCAATATTGCAATAACAATATGTGGAAATTATTGACCCCGTAGAGTTTCACACTTTTTTTTTTGTTAGTTTTCGAGTGTTCTGTAAGAGGAAGGAATTCCTGTTGTACCAATTTATGTACCTACTCATTTATTCTATTTATTTATACATTTTTTACTGTACCTATTACATGATTTACAAACAATTTGTTGCAAACAATGAGTTCGTCGGTAGCCTGGAGGTAGAGTCTCGGCCTTGTGAATAAGGGGTCCGGGGTTCGATCCCAGGTGCCGGCAAACTCCCTTTTCACAACACAAGCTTTTAGCTTACTGTGAAAGGTGTATAAGGTTGTATTTGGGTTTATAACAAAAACCCAGATATATCTTTTAAAAAAAAAATAAAAAAATTACATAATAGTGTCCCATTACGACATATCCCACAAGTAGGGTAGTCAGCAGACCAGCCGCATGCAATAAACATGCAAGGAGTCTTCTCCGTGCCAACAAAAATATGACATTCAGGTAAGTGGCAAATCTCACCATTGAATTGAAAATATAAAACGCCTTTATTTTTTCCTACACCTGCCTTTTGCGGGACACTTGAAAACATGCGAAAAAGAGTGGGAGACCAAATCTTTGTCGGGTTCCCTCAGGAATAATATATATTTGTAGTAAAAAAGTAAGTAGATATACTTTTTCATGTAACCATAAAAAAAATTGAGGAAATCTAAAAAACCAAATATCATTGTTTCATTGTTGTTGATAAACGTTTGTTTTAATATTTATCTTAATTTTGTTTTTACTTTTTTTTATTTTAATTTTAGTTAATAGGTTTGAATTGTATATCTTGTAATAATAAAAGGATTATCCTAGAACAGGTCTACCTAGTTGGATAATCCTTATTCTTACTTGTACCTACCTATTATATTGTTTGATCATATTTATTGAATAAATAAATAAATTTACTAAATCAAATGTTTTTGTGTTAACACTTTGGAAATTCATTATAATTAAAATGAATTTAAAAACACTGTATAATTTCCAAATTAAATTTATTCACCTCAAACGTTTTCGCCAAGGCTTCTACTTGGCATCATCAGGAGGACTGATGATGCCGAGTCCTCCTGATGATGCCAACTAGAAGCCTTGGCGAAAACTTTTGAGGTGAATAAATTTAATTTGGAAATTATACAGTGTTTTTAAATTCATTTTAATTTTAAATAAATTTACACAAGGTTCATGACATCACGCGACGACCTTTATCTAACAAATTTAATTTATTATAGTTTCAAGAAGGCACTGTACCATATTATCTACAACTCTCCCTCTACGTTCAGTTGTATCTACTGACTTGATATTTAATAAGATATTTATAATTTATAATTAAGGTAATGTATCTTAGTTTATCTTAAGTGCTTGAACATCGACAATAAATCTCTGGTTGTGATTCTATTAAGTTTGTCAGAGATGGATGTCGCCTTCGTAGAAAGATTGAAAACCTACCCATGTAATGTACCAACTATGTAGCTGTGCTGTGAAACTAACGTTTACGTAGCTTGCTGTTTTACCTTTCGCAATTTTTTTTATCAAAGACTTTAGTAATTCCGAAGATCAACCAGCAAAAAATTGATCTCCAACTCTTTTCCGTACCTATGTGTCCTGTAAAAGGAAGATGTTTAAAAAAAAATAAGACATTTTATGTACATACATCTTAAATTCAGCGATGAGTGTCTTATTTTTTTTTGTTGGCACATACCTAGAAGATAAAGATTGCATTTTTATAATATGCAGTTGCTCTGCTGCCTACCACACTTGTGGGATATGCCATGATGGTAGTGTAGTAGTTGATGAAACTTTGAAAACATACTTTTTGTTCTCAATATCATTTCTTCGAAAGTTAAATTAAACTTTCGAGATTTCAAAAACGTAGGTAAATATATTTATTTCTAAACAATTAATTCTAAATCTTAAAATGATAAATAAATAATTTTCTCAAAAATTGTTAATTTTTTCATACGCGTTTCTTCTAAAGGTAAATTTATTTATTTTATTTATAGGCTAATAAACATTCATTTCAAGAAATATTCCTTGAAAAACTTTTTTGATGCAATCTCACAACCACTTTTATTTAATAGATGTCGGCATCATATTTAGCAATTTCAACACGTAATATTCAATAAAAATATTTGAAAAATATTCAGAAAAAAATACTTAACATAATAAAAGCTTTGCTATTTAAAAGCTTCTTTGAAATAAATCCATAAGAAGAGCTTCATAGCCATTGATCTAACGAAAATTAAACCGCAAATGGTACAACAAAATACTTTAATGAAACATCCTTGTATGATAATAAGGTAGATACTGATATATTAGATTTATCAAAAAATCTTGAATAACTTCTCATTGCTAGCATTTGCTCATTTTTCAAGAACGTGATACGTAAGATCGCAAAGAAACTTTGCATAAATATACAGTTTACATGTAAGCTCTTTACAAAACAACAAGAGAACTGTATTGGAAACTAGTAACTGGCTTGCTTTGTTATTCTCGGAAAGTAATAGTAACAGAAATTATATATCTAACTAAAATATAATACATTTACTTTTCAGTACCACCAGTCGACTCGTGCATGTTGTTTATTCTTACAACTTTAAAGTTTTAACTTACGTGGTTTTAGAAATAAACCTTCGTATAACTCCCAGAACGTAAAGCTTTGAATAAAACTTTTCAACTACGTACGAAACATACGTAATAATTTCATTCTTATTTAATTAAATTTATGTAATTTTATCGTAAATCACTTAGGTTAAAAATAATAACTAGACAACTTATTTATGATGCACCGTTTTGTGGAAAAACCACCGCAAGGGCCCATTCAAAAATCATAACACCTCCTTAACAATAGGGTTTTTAACTTTGTCTTGAACACCTCCACACTCTCCAGAGTTCGCAAATCATAGTGAATTTTGTTCCACAGCAACGGACCAGCCACACAAAGGCACGGTCAACATAGTTGGCCAGACCCCCCCTAGCGGTATCACAAATCTATGAACATGGATTATTTTGAGTATGGCGTTATTAACCGTGCAACTCGTAGGTACATAATAATATTATATTTAAACTCGTCGTAGAACTAAAGAATTTTTAAAGTGAATTGGACTCCTTAAAATATTTGTATTGGTCTCAAACTTTTGTGAGAGTAAAATTACAAAAAAAAATCAAATCTTAAAATCAGTGATGGTCGCAGCTTTTGCAGGGCTTCTTGGTATGGGAATTCCTAAAAGTATCCAGTTATATGACTATTTTCTTCCCTCCCCTTCGTGGCTAAATTTCAAATTTTGTGTCGTTATTCGAAGAAAACAACGATTTCACCATTTTTATTTTAAAGTATTGTAAAAAAATATTATCTATCCAACTTTAAAAAAAATAGTTTCTGAAGTTTATTGCACTTTTACTCCAAAATATTATGGGGAGCCCGCCGTGAATTGTTTTGAAAAAAAAAGAAAAGTAAAACAATGATTCCTACATAGGATTATTCTGGAATTTTCACGACTTGACTAAGAATCTACCCAGGAAGTATGACTCATGAATTCTGACCGCTGCATCCGTTTAATCCATGATGGGTTGTGGCGGAAGCAGAGGTCGGGAGGTCACTGATATAAATGTAAAATAAAATGAACAGATCTCATAATTACATAATCTATAATATCTAGGAAAAGAATACCTCTTCTATGTAATAAAAAATATATTTGTGTATGTACCTATATTAAAATATTATAAAGAACGTCTTAGATTATAAGATGTGATTTAGTTTGTAATGTTTCTTACTTTTACAAATTGGGATGGATTGATTCACTAGCATGCGCATCTCATAAACAAGTGCCCATTACATGCATTCCAAGAAGTACATCAGGACTTAGACTTGGCTGCGGATTTGGGAGGCCAATTTATGAGTGACCATAAAGTAGCAAGATGGGACAAATTTATGAATCTTGATAATAAAATTAAATGAGAGCGTATAAAGTTTAATGGAAATATTAAAGGATCCTATGTAATCCGATATAAAAACATGTCATTCTTAGTTCTGCAAAAAAAAATTCAAGGATCAATAATGTTATTAAAAGTCATGATATGAAAAAAAGGTTTACTTTAAACCCTTCGCATTATGAAAACGACCAAAAGAGGATGATAAAAGGTAGTGGTTGTAATGGCTGGTACTGAGGAGGCAGAAAACCGAACCCGCGCTAAAGATTTGTAAACTTTTATGGAGTTTTTATTGTATGTAGCTGAATACAAAAGGAGAAACTGCACATAAATATTTGAGTCTGTTCATGTAGATGTGAACCCATGTGTTTGTTTACATTAAAAATATTCCCAGATTCACTAAAATAAATAGAAAAACAAATTCTTTCTGTTTAAGCTTGCATTTGTTAAGCATTTTTCTGAGTACTGAAATAGTTTGTTATGTAGGAAATAGTTGACAAATTTCAGCATTCGAAGATGATGGGTTTGAGACACATGCTGGACAATAAGTATGTAGGGATAGATTCTCAATCGTGGGAATGTAGACGAGAGGAAGTTTCCGTCTTTGTTTAGGAAGTAATAAATTCAGAGGATGTCATTTAATTTTAAGAAGCAAATTTGATCCGTGTATTTTTTTTATATAGTCCAAATTTTGGACTTGGTCCGGTCATAAATATCAAATTAGACAGCTACCAAAATTCATGCTAAAAATAGACCAACAAAAAATACCCTTTCGGGGAATTTTGAACGAAGGCCACACATCGAGGCCATTAAACTGAAGATTTATGGTAACAGTGGCGTATCGAATTTGGTAGTGGGAGAAAAGAATCGTGAAATAACTCCGGATATAAAAAAATGGAAAAAAAGGGTGAGATCGCGAGTTATCATATGTAAATTGTCTGTTCGAATAAGCAGATCAGTGAAGGGGTAAATTAATTTCGAAGCGGGGGGCATTGTTTTTCGAATCACTAAGATATTTCCTCCCTAGGGGTTACCTTAAGCGTGGAGAGGGTGAACAACGACTGCTCCTGAAAGCTTGGAGCGGTTATGAGAGAAATCGGTCTGGAATAAATAAAGTTGAAAATCGAAATGAATCCGACTCGTAAGTTGGGCCACTGTGAAATTGCCGCCCTGGCGCTATGAACAATACATGGGGTGTGTCGAAGCAGGGCGGGGTCAAAAATCGCAGCTCTTCCAGGAACATATGATTCCGAAACCGAAAAACAGGTCCGTCGGTAGAAAAGAAAAATTACGAAATGGACGCGGGCAGAAGTAAGAAAGACGTTTCTTTAGGAAAAGTGAATAAACAAAAAAAATAACCACGTAATCGTTTCATTAAAATGACCCTCGTACATTCCTTATGTCGATTCAAATTGAAAATGGAAATTAGACGAAGTAGGTATCCGGTAATAATGTCAAAGGGCAATGGTAGAAGAAATTAACTTATAACATAGCTGCCGCGACATTCGGAGGAGATATGTGTTAAGTATTGAAATAACGAGGTTTTAATTTTTTTCGCACTATTTTATTCCCGCACGGGGCAAGAGCAAAGCGTGCCTTACATTGGGGGACCGACCCTGGAAACGGGCTATCGGTAACAATCCAGATGTCAACGAATGCGAAGCGTTAATTGGATAATGACGGACCAATGACATTATGGGTTAAGGGCGGTTACATAAGATTTTTTTGTCCGTGATTTGGGTAGGAGATCGATAGATGAGTTAATAAAAATCATTGCACAGCGATTCCTTAGTCAGATTCCGAATTTCGCTTTCGAGAGAGAAAACGGTCAGAGGTCGCGCGTCTGTTGTCGATCTGACTAGAGAAAAGCCGTATTGCTTTGGTGGAAGATCATTGTCAGTGTAGATAGTCAGTTTTATTTTTGATATCGATTAAATATATCTACATGTTTTTTTTTTTTGTTTTGACTTAGAAAATAATTTTTGTGATAGTGCTATTCCATCGAACTAGTAAAAACATTCTGCGAGTGAATAATTGGTGATAGATAATTACTGGTAATAATAATTAAATTAAATACACGCAAACGAGTCAGATTATATAATTGTGATCGGGGGAGAAATCATTAATTCCTTTGTGACTTTCTGTAAATCGAGGTGAGAACAGGACGTACCTGCTGAGTGAGAAATTGGTGATAGATAGTTATATTGGTAATAATAATAATTAAATTAAATCAGACTTTAGAATTGTGACCGGAGGAGAATTAATGACTTTATTTGTGATTTTTTTGTATCTACCTACTAAAGGTAAATAGCGCAGTGTTTTAATAATAGTACCTAAATCGGTATCTGAAACTCCCTGGACAATCGTGATAGAAATAATATCGTTTCTCCTCACAGGTTGAAACGATATTGTGAAGTTATTTAATCAGCTGAATTCAGGCAGGCTGTCATCTTTCGCATAGACTGGTGTAGGTGTTATAGAACATTGTTATATGAACACAAAGCTGAGGGCGTGGACGTCCAACAAGTGAATCGTTGTGTCGTGACTGAAGGAACGTTACCAACTGGATCGTGGGAATAGGAACGACCAGAAACGTGGAATCATCCCAGAAGGCCTTTCCCGTCGGACAGCCGTAAGAATATTGATATCTTATCTAGACATGATAGTCAGGTATTGGGGTAGAGAAATCGCTGGAACGGAATAGGAAGAGTAGACAAGGAAGAAAGGGGTTGTTGTTTTGTTTTCACTTGGTTTTAGTTTTTTTTCTTTGATTGTTATTTTTTATGAAATTATGCAATACCCAATATTAACTGAATATGTACCTAGCGATAAGTTGGGAGTTATTTAATTCACGTAACGAATCCTAAGGTGGTTGTGAATTGAGTTTATTTTTTTGTATTCTATTTTTATTAATACAAATAAACAATTTTTACATATTATACAGTACAACTTAAATATTGAAATTTTCTATGACGATTTGAGTTTTTCTGTTTCAATTGTCTCTGATAAGTAGGGATCAATCATAATTTGACTCCAATCCTTTTATTTTTTTTATTTGATTTTTTTTGTATTGCAACAAATCAGGGTATCTGGGAGTAGAGTAATTAATATAAGACCTAATATATTGAATGATAATATATGTGTGCCCTTGCGGTGATTTTTCGCAAAACAGTGAAATCCTGAGTTGTCCAGGATAGTAATGTCATTACTATGGTTAATCAATAAAATGCAAATTTGTATACCTATAAATATTCAGAGAAAGGGAACAATTGTTTCCCTAAGTTGATACTATAATATATTCTAAGATGTGCATGTGCCAAATTGATACTGTATACCTATAAATATTCTATGTGCATGAATGTGAACCTATTGCTAAATGTTTATGGTGAAATTATTTTTTTTTCTCTTTGATTTGATTTATTGATTGATTGATTATCAGGAATAACAAAATTAGTTGTAACACACATAGCCTTAGGTTTTCTTTTGTTAAATGTTGTTTTTTTTTTGCTTTTATATCTCAATAAACGTGAGTCATACCAAATTAAGATTTTAATTTAAGTAGAGAGTAGGACACCCCACTTATCCCTCTGTCATAGAGCCAAAAGGCAAGAATAGAGAAAGAGAGAGAGAAACCGAACCAATAAGTACATATACTTTTGATCGGGACCTGCACCTCCGCCTAAAGAGATAAGACTGAGCTAAGCCGGAGGCTGTGTTTTTGGACACTGGCTGGATTCTAAAGGGGAGTAACCAGCGGAGAGTACGCAGGTACGTATCAAGTTTATAATATGTACAATTAGGTACATACAGCAGTGGCGAAACTAGACTTTTCACATCGGGCATGCTTTTTACAATCAAAGGTACTATTTCACTTCCAAACGAGTGGATGTCCTTGACAACAAACGAATATTTAAATTTACATGATTATGTATGTACGTGTTTTTCTAAGATACTCAACAATAAACAATATTTTCAATCTGGGAATCGGAAGTTATCAGAAATTTTTGTCCCGATAGATTAGAACCCTACACAAAAACAAACGGATAAGTGAACCAATCAATGTTTTAGATATTAAATTTGTATGTCAAGACTTAACTGAAGTTTCTGCGAAATGAGTCCTGTCCATGGCAAAAGATTCAAAAGAAGGTTAACGTTAATAATATTATTTTATAAATATTTTTTTAGTTTAAGGCATGCGTTGCATATTTGCATGTATGAATGGCACGCCACTAGTAGGTACTATTTTTTATTTTATTTTCCTTTATTGGCATTTCTACAGGTTTTTACATAAATATAGTATAAAACAATTAGGTATAGTATTAACCCAATTACAGAATGCACAAATGTTTACAAATACTGTACATGATTAAGATTCCCAGATTAAAAGTACCCATCTATGTAACCCAAAAATAAAAAAACTCAAAACAATAACTTTAAAAATTCGAGAAAAAAAAAAAATTTAAAATAGTTACAGAACTAAAAATACATTACATAGTCACCATAAAATAAGATAAAAATAATAAGCGTTAATGTAAGAAGCGCAAGATTCAATACGCCAAAAAATAATATGTAATAGTGACAAATAAAAGTAAAAGTAAATAGTTAAAATTAAAACAATGTTTATAAAAATAATACTAAAAACATCAGCTAAAAATAAAAATAATAATCAAAGATTAAAAAAAAAGTATATACATAAAATAAAAACAATGGTCATTAGGAAAGAGAAGTATAGGAGACTCATCCCAAAGAAGGGATAAAGAAGGGATAAAGGTTTCCAAACTGCACCATCAACTCATCACAGACTTAAACTGTGAAAGAGTGGAGCCGAAAATATCAACCCCCTGAAATGCGCAATTGTAGCTCTCACAGGAACGGCGAAGAAAACTATTCCTGGCACAACTCGTATTAAATGCAGTAATGTAAAATGTCCGAGGATGTCGGGCAGCAGTTCTAGGAACATGGTAGTGCACTAACTCATTCAGATCCGGGCAGTCCGTTTTCGAATGAATAATTTTGTATAACAATACCTGATCCGCCATTTTACGTCTACCAGAAAGAGACTGCAGGCCGTGGTATCTTTCAGCTTCCCCATAGTTGTCAAACCTCCTAAAACTCAGAAAGTTAAGCATTCTAAGAGTTCTATGCTGAACCCTCTCAATCCTATCTATGTGAAGCCCAAAGTGTGGACTCCACACAGACGAACAATATTCAAGAATACTCCTTACATATGATACATACAGAGTCTTTACAACTTCGGAACTCCTCAGAGGCCTAGTCATTTTGTCATCAATCGTCACACCCAGATCTCTTACCTCAGATACCAATTTTAGTTCAGAGTTATCAAGCCCATAATTAAATTTAATAGGATTTTTCCCTCTAGTGAATCGGATCAATACACATTTATCAACATTTAGATATAAACAATTTGCCTTGCAATAAGCTGTCAATCGATCCAGGTCACGCTGAAATCTCAAGCAGTCATTGATCGACTGAATTTGTGAGTAAATCTTCATGTCATCTGCATAAAGAATGAATTTACAAAAACCAAAACATGAATTGATGTCATTTATATAAACGTTAAATAAAGTAGGACCCAAAATAGAGCCCTGTGGCACTCCAGAAGGAACGTCCCTCCAATCTGATCTGTGACCCCCAACAACAACTGCCTGTCTTCGATTTGAAATATAAGAAGAAAACCATCTAAACAAATCACCACATATTCCCAGGCTCCCAAGCTTCTGTAACAGAATAGAGTGGTTTACCTTGTCAAAGGCTTTGCTATAGTCCGTGTATACGGCATCCACCTGACCACCCCGCTCCATTCCATCCACAACATAACTTGTAAAAAGAATTAAGTTTGTAGAAGTAGACCTACCCTGCACAAAACCATGCTGTGATTCATTGATATATGGCTTTATTGACGCATATAGTTGATCCTGCACCAGGTGTTCAAAAATTTTTGCAAACGTACAAAGCTTGGATATTGGTCTATAGTTGGTCACGTCATCTTGCGAACCCGACTTATGTATTGGTGTTATTAGTGCGCTCTTCCACATATTGGGAAAACAGCCCTCGTTCAATGATCTGCAAAATATGATGGATAAAGGGATAGAGAGGTTCTCACGGCAATTATACACAAACAATGGGTGGATACCATCGACTCCCGGTGATTGTTTTGTGTTCAAAGATAATAAATATTTCAATACCAAATCCGCATTTACAGTAACATTATTCAGAGTTCTAACACCTTGATCAGCTGGAGAAATATACGATGTTGGCTGACTATCATGATTAAAGCAGTCATAGAAACGAACAGAGAATAAATTCGATATGTCATGCCCACCGCTAGCCACAACTCCATCTAGAAACATTGTTTTAGGAATGCAGTTTTGCTTGTTCTTAGATTTAACGAAGCTCCACAATGAGTTGGGATCAGACTTAAGAGTATTTTTCATGTTATTCAGATAATTATTGTAACATTCTTTCGCAAGTGTTTTATGCCTTGACCTCAGAGTTGAAAATATAATGTAATCGTTATGGCTTCCGTGTCTCTTATACCTTCTGAAGACTCTAAATTTTTCCCTTGTTAACTTTATGAGTGGAATCGTATACCACGGAGGATATGAACACGATTCTGCATACTTGGTTCTTTTAGGGATATATTCATCTATCAAAACTTCAAGTATAGAGTAAAAGATTTGGACACATTCTTCGCAACTCTTACCTTGAAAACGTTCACCCCAGACAATGTCCATCAATGCTTCATTTATTCTCTCGTAATCTCCCTTGTGGAAGAGCTTCACTGTCCTTGTCACTGGTACCAGAGAATCCAAATTATTACACCTTACATCAAACATAAGCGATTTATGGAAAGAATCCTCCCGAACAAATGGGTCATCTGCTGGCGCTAGAAATATATCTTCAATATTTGATATAACCAAGTCAAGTATATTAGAGGATGAGTTCTGTACAAAGTTGAATTGATTTAACAAATTTACATTCAAGCAATCTACAAAATGAGACGTAACTGGGTCATTCAGATTGGACGGTTGACACTACATTGTTATGAGTATACAAACGGAAGCATTGTTCTATAAATTTGTTTTCCTCCTGTTAATGGTTGGTGCGCTTTTAAATTAAAAATTAATTTAGTACTTTTTCAAAAAAATAATGTGACTGAAATAACTATTCATAAATAATAATAATAACTAGACAGTTATTTTGAGATGCGCCGTTTTGTGGGAATAAAACACTGCAAGGGGCATATACAACTCCTGAACAGTAGATTCCTTAATCCTGCCTTAAACACCTCCATACTCTCCAGACTTCGCAAATCATAGCGATTATTTTTCTACAACGATAAAATAAATAATTATCAAATTTAGAAGTTCTTTTGACAAGTACTAATAGCCAGAACACTGTAATTGAAAAACAGTTTTGGCACATTACACCTTTGGCCAGACGTTTCTGGTTAACGCCAGGTTCAGTCTGGTAATATAATATGTAAACAGTACAATAAACTTCCATATACTCATACAAGCTTTTGACTACGGAGCTCTCTCTCTTGAGGATTTCAGGATTTTAAAGCTTAGCACAACCCACCCACGTCTTACTTTGTATTTTCAATTCTTATTTACTTACTTACTGTTGTTATTTCAGAACAAGATTATTCCACTGAAAACCTTAACATATCCACAAGTAATAAGAAAAGTAAACATGGTATGTTAATTTTGTTATAAAACGAATTGAAAGTTTTATGGAATTGTTAGATTGGAAAAAAATCTTCATCTTACATACAACACTGGTTTACAATTTATCAAATTCGCTGTTTTTCATTCTTTATTTATGTTATTTACCTATTATTCCATCATAAAATATATGAATTCCAGGTGAAAAAAAAACACTCAGCCTGGAGCGTTTTCTATGAAACTATTTTGAAGTCATTCCTAAGATTGTCATAATAGGACTTTTCAAAATGGAATGGAATTCTTCAAAACTGGCTATACCTTTATAATGAGTTACAATCCATTGGATTGGTCTGCAATGAGTTTGGATTTTCTTCTCCATTCCTCCCTATTCTCGGCCAGTTTTTTCAGCTCTACGTATGAGCCACAGTTCATGTCCCTCTTCAGTTGGTCCATATACGCGTCTCTTGGTCGGCCTCTGCCATTTGTGCTTTCGGTCCTACCCTCTGCGATTGCGATGAGCAGTCCTGGGTGCCTGATGTTGTGGCCAATCCAGTTAGCTCGTTGTTTTCTGTTTCTCTAAAGGAGTTGCCTTTTTTCGCCTACCCTGGTTAACACTTCTTCGTTTTCGACGTGTTCCGACCAATGAATCTTCAACATGCGTCTGTAGCACCACATTTCAAAGGCCGCCAGCCGTCCGCTTTCACTCTTGCTGATGGTCCACGTCTCATAACCATATAGCAGAATGCTCCATACAAAGGCTTATGTAAGGTTCTATAAAGTATATAACTAAATACATAGAAATGATAATTTCTATGAAGGTATGACGATACATAAGAACAAACTAATTGGATTGACTTAACAATCTCATTACATAGATTTCGCAATAACAATTAATTAATGTAATAATAATTATAATATCAATAACGTTTCACATCAAACATAATAAAATTATTATGTGAAATAATAACATTTCATAGAACCCATTATTATTTGATATTATAACATTGTGTCGGTATTATAATAGAGAACGGTATTATTGTTATTACAAGTATGATCATCGGTTAAAGTGAATTAAAATTTCCTATTTTATAATAAAATTAATGATGTAAGATATTAAATTTAATATTGAATATAAGATACAAAGGAAATGTAACATACCGTAGAGTGCAAGAAAAGTATTTGGTCTACCATTCTTTTTTGTAAAATGCAGGTGTTCGAAAAAGTAAAGACATTTAAAATTCAATGAAGAGGTAAACCACCAATTCTGTTTTGAACGTTAGCGTACAATTTTGAAAACTTATTTATTTATCAAATATCCACGACGTGAGCCTTTTAAATGTTTTAAAAATAAACAAAAAAATATATAATTATACAAATTAAATTTCTCATTAACAACACAGTTGAAGCAAGATAAGAACAAAAAATTGGCGAAGAACAAAACACAAACGAAAATCGATTCATAATAACAATAACATAGTCAAATCACAAGATATTTGGGTGTCAGTATGTCAATGAAATGTTTAGCAATATGTCAAGAATAAATTATAATTAAAATTGTAATAAAGTTAGGAAATGTCAAGAAGATAGAAGAAAGAAAAAAAATCCATGATAAATGATTAAAAAAATAATTATGGTCTGCCTGCATTTCTCGATCAAATAAATTTCGAAAGTTATTGAATGAAATCTGTCAAAGACAAAAATTGGAAATACTTATGAAAAGATCTTTGATTAATTCATTCACTGAGTACCGACACAACCTAAACACCGGTTTAAGTAGTAGAATTCTATAACGAAATTAAAAAAAAATAAATGTTTTTTTCTACTGCATAATCTGTATTGAGAGACGTCTTTCATCTAATAAGGAAATTGTCAATCTCTTGTTTGTCTTATAAAGACATTGTCAAGTAAGGTGGAAGACATCACATTTTAGGGATAAACTCGTCCTCTGTATATTGAATTGTACTCGTACAATAACTGATGTTTATGTGATACTTTGTATTGATTTAAAATATTGTAACCAGTGAAAACCGATGAATAAATTAAGAAATAAAAAGAGCATATAGTAGAAAAAAACATTCATTTTTAATTTCGTTATCTAGTTATCTTCAACAATGGATTCAAAAGGATTAACGATGAAAGACATGCAAACGTTTGTTCAGTTGGTTTAGAACCTCAAGTAATTATAATTATTGTACATCTATCTTCAATAATATTATTATGTTCTCATTCCATATTCCCTTTTCCTGGGTCTGGTAAATCAAAATTTCGCATTAACAATAACTTCTAGTTGTGATATAATAATTAATATTATCCTTACAACAATACCTTTGAGGGATTCCAAACTTAACAATGGTGGTTATAAGGTTATGTGACAAACCCAAACTTGAAAATTTCTGAATTCAAAATAACAATACAAAGTAATGTGTATGTTTCAAAATATTTTTTTCAAAATATTCACATATCTATGATCCTGTTTTCAATTTATATTTTTTTTATAAGCACCTGATTGTAAAGATAAAAGTTTGTTTGAAAAATATCATAAAAAAATGAAGCGAGACAACAAGTAAATAAAATAATTAATTGACAAGTGTTTGACAATGACTTTGTAAGTCAAAACCAGGTTACCTATAAATGAGCACAGTTAAACTCAGAACACTTTGTTTGTTTTCATAAATTAATTGACAATAATTAATGTACCGGTGACGCAAATCGTTCACTTCGTGCCCACAGAATTAAAAAAATAAGGATGTGTGGCATAGGTAGGTATATTATATTATCGAAGAATTGAAAATTTTAATGTTTTACAAAGATATTTTTCGAATACCTTTCTTTTACAGGACACTCAAAAACTTACAAAAAGGAGCGGGAGAAAAGATTAATAATGACCTGATAAGTTGAAAGACGTCTTTCTCGTCATCAATATTTAAAGAAACACGTGTTTCAATTTACCTAATGAGAGGAGAGACTTACGAGAAATGGAATATTGTATAGGTACATAGATAAGTCCTTTAATTAGTTTAATGTGTGTAGGTTTGTAATATTATCAATTTGGAGTTATAATCAACTTTATTATTATGTCAACCTTTCACTCATGTGGCTTTGAAGTTATTTCAATTGATAAAAGCTCTTCTCCCACCTGTTTTCAAATAATTAAATTCAAGCTTTGATGTACCGAATTCCCTTGTAATGAGAGGTGAAATGATTTGATAGGTAGGTATTTATTAATATATATTATTATGTATATCCAATGATCTTTAATATATAAAACCTTTTTGTAGAAGGTACATAATATCAGTAGACGCTAATTTTGATGTTTTCAAAAAAAAAGATCAAATCATAAAAATAGACAAATAGATATGAAAATAAGACGATATGATGACAAATTTCGATAAAAATTAATAGAGTTAGTGTTGTTTTTACTACTGTACCTATTTACTTACCTAAGAAGTATGAAAATAATTTTCAGTATTTTCCAAACATACCTGAAACAAAAAGAAAAATGTTTTATTAGTAAAATGGTAGTAGAAGCAGATGATATATTATTATCTATTATTCACTCCCCATATAAATTTGATGACGTCTTTCATATGTCGGTATTTTCCAAAAATATTTTTAGCAGAAAAGATTCCTAAAAAATGATTACTGGTAAAGAATGCATTATTTCATTTCAGTCTTTCCTAATTATAGTGCTAAGAGTTGCTTGATTTAGTGAACTTGCGCGTCCCGACACGTAGCACCAGAAGTTTTTGGCATTGTTCTATGCTTCGGGATCATCGTCCAGCTATAGTTATTATTCATCGATGAATCGACTCCATGTAATAGGGAATAATTACTGTGAAGTTGATATCTTCAACGATTCGGAGTACACCGTGAGGAAATGTGCTGTGAGCGGGTTTATTCAAAGGTACATATGCTTTCTGTTGAGAATATCCAGTAGTTTCTATTGTCATGTTGTATTCACTGTCTCATATTTGTTGATTGTGTTTGTTCCAAGTATGTTGTTTTTTTTTATCACCTGACATATGACATCTTTCATCGTACCAGGAAGTTATCGAACATTACATTCTATTTCCTAAATTGTATCAAACTACATATAATTAAAAGTATTTTCATTTCCCCATTCAATTCAAACTCCCGACCAAAGTGTCATATAAAGGTAATATTGGATAAAGATTATTACCAAACCATTATTTGTAAGAATCAAAGTTAAGGTACTATTATAGTAAGGAGGTATAAGATACTAAATGGATTTTATGTAAAAAGTTACGACGTTACGTTTCACAATAGTATAATTTTATTATTATACAATAAAGACTTTATTGCTACGTGTCTTGTAAAAATTGATGATTTCGATAGCAAATTGATACATTTTAATGTATTCGATTGAATTATTGTATAAGAATATTCTACTAAACAATGCTTTAAATCTTAAGTACATTTTTTTATGATTTCCCTAGTGAAGCTTTATCTAATATCTATAGATTTATTTTGTGAACAGAATTTACATATCCCTTGTCATTTCTTTTTTTAATAATATTTTTTTATCATGTAGCAATTAACAAAGGCTGGGAGAACACACAATTATTCATAAACTAAATGAAAATCTATCGTTGGGCATATACATGAATGCAATGGATGTCAAAAAATAATGTGTATAAATTTCCACCTGATAAAAAATATAATTATTTAGCTAACATAAAAAATGAGTTTTATCTGCTGCTGGCTACTCCAATTTTACTGGATATGCCGTGATCGATTTTTTTATGTCGAATATAAAACACAAAGAAGTTGAATTACTTTAGATTGTAAATTGTAAATCAAATAGATTCTAAATCAAATTCTGATGTGTTTTATTGTGCTTAATTTAGATTTATTAATTTTTATTGTTTATGTAAAAAGTTCAAACTATTTAAAAATAAAAAAGAAAATACAATATTTATAAAACGAGTATTGGTTTAATGTACTAATTAAGAAGTCCTGTGTTTGCCTTCTCAATAATTATCCAAGAAGGCTGTTAATTCAGCTTACAGCTAAAATCATTTGAAATAAGCCAACAAACAAATAAACTTTTATAGAAACATCGATAGCTTTGTAATAATCTCAAAGCTCAGATAAAAGCTTGAATTATTATGTTTAATGTTTTGGGAAATTGTTGTTAAGGAAAAGGAAATATTCTATAATAACGTTATGATAAGAATATAATCTCGCTTCAATACTATCACGTAATTGTATGCCTCATCATCTTTTCACGTCGTTAATTCAATACTTTGTTAAGATTATGTTTTGATTATACAGACGGATATCGATTTTAAAAGCACCCTAATGTAGATATATAAAATAAAGACAAGCTTATAAACCCCGTGAACTCACCGGTAAAGAATGGGTTTCCCACTCTTTTCTGTAAGTTTTCGAGTGTCCTGTAAATGGGAAATGTTCTTAAAACCTCACGTACGTATAAAACACAACAAAATTGTCAGTTCGGGGATGAGGTATGAGTGTCACCCATCTAGAATGTCATATTTTTTATCGGCATGGAAATAAAATATATATGTATGAATTTAGCCCGCTGTTTACCCCAATTTTGGTAAGTGCCGTGATGGCTTGCTTAGTAGTAGTTGATGAACCACCAGAGCCATGCTTTCTTCCGTATGACAAAAGCTTTTTTTTTAAGTTTATGTTGTGTTTGTAATGAACACAGACATACCGAAAGTGGAGTAAAGTGTAAGTTTAGGGTGGAATTGAGCCCGAGTCCTCTCGATTGAACTTCCTTAACTGTATCGTCAAGCTACTGACCACGACATTTCCCACAACCGGGGTTGCCAGCAGACTGGGAAAATTGCATTTATCAAACATTTACGTCGTCCTCACTGTGCCACAGTAAAACTTGAGACATGAGTAAGAACGGTATAGGTACCTCATCGCTGTCGCATCGTACACCTCATCGATAAAATGTCAAATGTTATAAACGTGATATTTTACGAATATCTTCCTTAAACAGGACACTCGAAAGCTTAAAGAAAAGAGTGGAGATTAATTATTTCCCGGGGACTCTACCTAATAATTTTTTTGTGCACACACAGAACATTTTTTTCATAGGTATTTGACATCCAATATCTTTCTTATATAAAAAAATGGACTCAAACATATTCAAATATTTATATTGAGATTACAAATAATATTTGTCGCAGAGCCCTTTGTACTATGTAGGTATTATTATATTACATCAACAACAACTTTATCAAAGACAATAATTGTATTAACGACAATATTATTAAGAGTGGATATCAAATTGTGTCCCTTTTGCCTGAGAGAAACATCAAAATATTATATTATTTGTATTCACGTTAAATTTTACTTTGGTATACATAGTAAGGTAAACTACACTGTTATCATTCTGAAGTAGGTATGCAGACTTTTCTTAATTTTATTAATTATGTCGATGTTTTGTAGTAGATCTTTAAAATGAAATTAAAAAAAAAATCAATCGACGGTCCCTGGACCCCCTAGACAAACCGCATTTGGTGATCGACTTCAAACGAATTTTCGACAATAACCACAACAATTACGCATAATTACACGGTATATGTAGGTGGATTGTCGAAAAGTTCGCCAGTAGTCGATCGCTAAGTACGGTTTGTCTACGGCGAATGCAGTTCCACATATCAAGATATTGAAATTTTAAGAAAATTTGATTTAACTGGTAATTTATAAAATCAACTCCACAAATATAAAACTTTACTAAATACACGGTTCACATCATATATTAACTTAATGTAAAAAATGGGCGTATTTTCAATTCCACAAATACCTAAATACTTATTTAATTTATTTAACTATTGAACGGAACAAAAATAACATAATGCTTCTAAAAGTGCGATTTTTATATGGTGTATTCCACTTCTTGTTGTGCTTTCAAAGCATAATGTGAATATGACAAAATTACAAAAACGGCGATTTCTCGAATATAAGACATTTCATTGATGGCTTTTTAAATTGACGAGCCATATAATATTTTGTATCTAGAAAATGTAAGAGTAAGTCATTCCATCATAACATCAAATGAAATCTCATAGGATTCAAACTCCATTATCTTAAACCTCAAATTTCAAATCAAAATCTCAGCAACAAAATTGCGATGTAGGTACTTGTCTTTGTAGCAACATTTTGCTATATTCATAGCTACAATTCTTACGTATTGAGTTACTCGTACGTAGTTTGTATACGGAGAACGATTTAAAATCAAGGAAAATATACAAAGAAACCTCCTTTTATATTCTGAATTATTAAAAAGAAAAATGCATATATATTCCATTTAGAGCACCCATGTCAATTTTTTTTTCATTTATTTAATTACTTGACAAAATTAATTAGTAAATATTCTAAACATTTGTTGCTGACCGGTCGAACTAGCAGCCGATATAGTATTGAACTTGATTGTTCCGGTGCCATTTAGACTGGAGATCGCGATCTATTTGAGATCTGTAATATGAGATCCCAAAAAGATGGTTGCTTCTAAGGGTTGCATAAAGCGTCTCTTGATTGTTGGACTTTACATCGTGACAGTGAGAATGGTGGAATTGGTGAACGTTGTTCATGGACACCGAAAGTGATCACTTAAGCCAGCCTTGAGCCAATTCGTAAGCGTTGGGACACCTTTCTCACTTCTTCCGATTAGATTCTACACAATGTTGCATTGTGTAGACATGGTTCTCCAATCGGGGTTTCTGATTGGTTTTATTTGACAAAGTTATTGCTTATTGACCAAATTTTAACTCCAAAAGAAACAGAGAGTTCTACTTCAATTAAATATATAATATCTGTTTTTTTGTTATAAGCCCAAGTTCAACTTTATACACTTTTCACAGTAAACTAAAAGCTTGTGTCGTGAAACGGAAGATTGCCGGCACCTGCGATTGAATCACGCACCTCTTATGCGTCGTGAAGTTGAGATTCTACTTTCAGCCTACCGATAAACTCACTTTTAATAAAGTAGTTCTCTTATGTACCTTCAATTTTATTTTCAGTATTTAATTGCTGTATTTTATAATTATTATTAATTAGTTTGAATACTTAACATACAGAGCAATGGAAATATATTTTTCTTAAAGAAAACTTTAAGCTAAAAACAGAAAGAAAAACTGAAACATTTACGTTACGCAGACGAATAAAGTCACAAACTTACAGCTCAATTAGGAAGCCTATTATCAGCGATGCTGTCATAAAAAGCTCTATTCTTGTTTCAATATCACTGTCAAAGACATTTAAGTCATAAACTTTCACTCAAATCTCGCAAGGTCATCAAAACAACACTGTTTTAATCAAAGAAAACTCGAGCTTTGTGTTCAAAGTTGTATATCCAATTTTGTGACTGGTGATAATAATAAGAAAAGAAATAGAAATTCGGTAGGTATCCGGATTTTTCCTTTCGACCGGTTCCAAAAAACGGATAAAGCCACTTAAACGTTAAAGTCACTTTAATTTTTTTGTTTTCAATGTTTTTTTAACACCATGAGTTTCATAAGAAATAGAGTAAGTTCTACTGTACCATCACGTAATATTCCACAAGTGGGGTAGCCAGCGGAATAACTACGAGTAATAAACATGCAGATTGTCTTCTGCATTATAACCAATAAATTTAAGTTTAGACATGTAGAATGGGAAGTATTCAATTGTGGATTTTCATCGTCTTACACGCAAAATATTCTAAAAAAAGAAAAACTTTGAGGCAATAAAAATTTAAAGTGAAAATGAAACAGTATTTTTTGTTAATTTATTAAAATAAAAAGAAATTTATGAGAGTTGATCGATTTATCAATGGGAAAAGAAAAAAAAATCTAGTACATAATTTTTATGTGTCAAAACATTGTGAAAGTTCATTGTTATAATTATTTTCAAGGCGTTTCCACTTGCTAAACTTAACCTAGCACCTCATTACAATGGCCAAATAAAAAATAAAGTTTCTAGCTTTCAGTTTCACTGATTATCCGTTATCCGAGCTGAATATTTGCCGTTTCAAAATTAATAATATAACCTATTCTAGAGTAAGCTTTAGGTATATTATTACCTTTATGTCAAAGCTCGGAACTTATTATTATTACATAGGTACAATATAATACTCGTATTATAATAATACCAAACCAAAGTTTAGTTTGGAACTTGAAAGTTCCAACTTTTGATTCTACTACCTATGTATGAATTACACATTATTATTATAACTTTAGCAAGTTAAGTTAAAGCTGCGCGCGTGTGTGAGTGTGTGTAGATTGATAATATTAATAATATGATGTATTTGATGATATTCTACTAAGCAACGAAACAGATATTCGGTCATTTTCTGCAATCCAGAATATTCGGTTTAGTTCAGTTTTTTTTTTAATTTAACAAATTATTTTTATGCAATAAAGTGAAAATAAAATTGTTTGTAATTCTTAATATAAATCTAAATTTTAATGCTAAAAGGTTGTTGGAAGCTGTGGGAAATGGCAAAAGGTTAATCGGTCCCACAGAAGAAGCGTGCAATTTCAATTAGATATGTTTTGAAGGACTCAACTTAGAGTGGTCAGAGGTCCCGACAACAGCGATAGTATGGGATCTCTTAAGTGATGAATGAGAAGGATGCACATTTATATAAGTGTAAATATGAGGTTGACTTGCCAATCTTGTAGACTCTTACAGGGCAAATACAAAATCGCAGAGAGAAATTTCAGCGTTGCGATGCCAACTGCCTGGAATTGAATACTAGCAGAATAAAGACAAAACCAACCTACTGCCACATCATTCAGGAGCAAACTGATAACATTGCTGCTCAGGAAAAGTCACGACTTCTTTGAGATGGTCACGGATCAGTTAAAAGCACCAAATACAACCATATTAATATATAAATTTAACACACGAAACTACCATCTAATGCTTAGAAATGTCTTTTCTGGCCTGCCTGATAATGTCGTAACTTTATGTGGTTAAATTTACATATAATAATAATAATAAACTTTATTGTACAAAATATATGGATACAAATAATAAGGTCACATGGTTTAAACTAATAATTTTGCACAATGGGCGAGTTTATCGCAGGGACGTGATATCTTCCAACTAACCCATAAGACTTCATACAATGGTTATGTTGTTGTAAAAATAACATCGATAAACATATAATTATGTTTTTATTCAGTTGAACCTCACAAAATTTAATTGTAAAGTGTTTACAAGATTTCAGTAACTTAAAACAATCATTTTACTTAACTCATGATGAATCGCATTAAGTTAAACGAATAATGATATTGAGCGATTATCCGTTTACCGGTTTTTCGTCTATTTTATATCCGACCAATCCAATATACGTTTTATCAATAATATGATACGTAAGAAACTATAATTTCACAAAGCATTCACAAGTCATACGCAATTGTTAGTGATTAGGGTCTGAAGGATGATGAAGAGATAAAGTAATTAAAATTTAATTGTGGATGTTGTATTTTATTTTCAATATATTAATTTGTAAGGACGTGATGCAATCATTTATCATCTTTACACATGAGATTCCGTATTCAAAAGTGAACCGAAGCATCACTTTTTTACTCTCAATAATCTTTCTTTCTGAACGTCCATTACTCCCCTCTCCTTATTGTGTATGTGTACATATGTAGGTATGTATTTGTTAATTTTTTTATTCATATATTTTATTAATCTTTTTTTAAATATTATTATTTATTAACGTATTCTATAAATTAATTAGCGCATAAAACATTGCAAATATGTATTATAATTTTTCAATTTTGGTCAGTAATTGTCACGAATTGCCATAAACTTGCCTTTTTGTTAATTTTTTTGTGGTGCAATAGAGTTTATTTTATTTATTTATTTTTATTTTTAATGAGTAAAAAAACAGTGAATCATTCACTTCTTAATAAGTCTGTTCTATGCAGAACAAATCCTTTTTGCTTCTATTTTAGAAAAAAATATTCCAAGGCATCTTACAACTTTGTAGATAGACATGTAGTATGTATGCAAATCATATTTCTATTTATTGATTGAGTTGTCTCTTTTTAACTTCATATAAGTTCATGTTTTGAAAAACAAATGGTTTAGATTTGACTATTTTTAAATTTTGTAGTAAAATATTGTAGCTAAGAGAAAGAAAAGCATCTATCAGTTAGAGGTTAGTTATTTTACAAATATTCAACAATGACCACAGAATGTTCGTATTTTTGCTGGCTTCATTGTAGTTTAATCGATACAATGAAAATCGGCCTCTATCCCCGAGTAAATTAATTTAAAAAAGCTGAAATTTCATCAAAAACACTTCAAATACAAATATAAATTTGCTGTTTTCTCAGATCCAATATTCTACTATCGACGTATCTTTGCATGTGAACCCCTCATAATATAAGTAAGTAAGAAGAAATGTCTGTCTATAAGGTATAATATATTTATAGAGGTCTTACTGAAAAAAATAAACCTTTTTGTTCCTAAACTACTCTCAATATTGTGTATGTACCTACCTCATTGATATAACATGAATCGTTTAAGGTCTTTATACTTTGATAGTACGGGTACGATATCAGATTGCCTGATTTGACCTACGGAATCCAAGCTAAGTCTAAATAATGTGTATTAAGGGTCGTTCACATTTGTTCACTTTCAGTGATCACTCCGGATGATCCTCCAAGATGAACAGGTGAGAACGGGCGTTTCATCAAAAGTGATCACTAGCGATGACGGAAGAAAGAGATTACTTACCACTCGTCTTAATTTTGATGAAAGGTCCTTTCACTGAAACGAATTATTTGTTTAATTCTCTATATATTAATATTGAATGTCAGAATCATGTACAAAATTATTATACAGTCGAGAGCTATATTAATTTATTTTAAGTGTTATTTTTCATTTTGGAATTTATTTAATTATTTTTTATACAAAAATACGTCAAACTACATACAACATGAGTGAGAGTGTTGACATGGCAGTGAAAGCATAGGATGAACAAATGTGAACAGACGTGTTCACTTTCGATGAACAGGTTTGACCCTGACACTCTGGATGATCATCCAAAGTGAAGTAATGTGAATGCTACTTTATACAATCTGTATACAGTAACTTACCGACACTAAAGTGGATTTAGAGAATTGGGAGAGTTTAAGTGAATTTTATTGCCATCTTGTTACCAATGTAAAGGAATTGTTAGGAGAAAAAATTGGTAAGTAAGCATGTTAGAAAAATGCAAGTTCTCCTCTTCGTACTAACAATAATTGGAGAGTATTATTTTGGTTGTTGTTTTAAGATTTACCGTGTCATGTTTTGTTTGCTCCACGTTTTGGTGTACATATTGACCCCATCTTCAGGAAAAACAAAAACCTGCTGGGGCCGTAGACAAACCGTTCTTAGCGATCGACTACTGGCGAACTTTTCGACAATCTACCTATGTACATGTACCGTGTAATTATGCGTTATTGTTGCAGTAGTTGTCGAAAACTCGTTTGTAGTCGATCGCCAAGTGCGTGTTTGTCTAGGGGGTCAGATAATGAAGATCACCATGAAAGCCTTCAATCCACATAAATAAATAGAGAGGTTGCCCACTGACTGATAAAACAGTTTTTTTCTTTAATCTCCGCTCCCTCAAACGCCACAAAAATTTCCTACCCCAACAGACTAAAATAATTCTATCACAATACCTTCTTCTTTCTTTGCTGGAATATGTGAATGTGGCCTACCTTGACACCACTATCGAACAACTTATGTTTTTCAAATAAGAGGTAAAGGATTGGTCTCCCACTCTTCTCCATAAGTTTTCGAGTGTCCTGTAAAAGGCAGGTGTTCGAAAAAATAAGACATTTTACATCTTAAATTCAGCGATGAGGTTTGCCACCCATCCTGAATGTCTTAATTTTATATTGGCACAAAGAAGACTGCTTGCATGTTTTATATGCAGCTGGTCTGCTGGCTACCCCACTTGTGGGATATGCCGTGATGGTGTAGATGTAGTAGTAGTAGTAGGTTTACATACATGATAAATTTATCGCTTTAATGAGCCGCATATACCGATGATAAAACTTATTGTACATATAGGTACCTATGATGATTTATCAACGTAAAGTTATTGGATGAAAGAAATTCTCTTACATGCTGCTCTTTCTTGGAAAATTCGTAAAAACTTTTATGTACTTATTAAAAAATATTTTATTTGATTTTTTCAAATCATGCCTTGAAATTTAATATACCTACTTTAGAATTTATACGTAACGAATCAAACACGCAAAAAATTACATTCAGCAAAACAGTTTATTTAATTCCTAAAAGATCTTGATAAAAACACATATTATTAAGAAGGTTTCGTGAATCCAACGACGATATGCGCAGTAAATAGTAAAATATTCGATTCTGCAAAGCTTTTATAAATACAACGCGACACCTCTGAGTAAATGATATTCTTTTACTTCGGTGTATTTGGCCTTCATATTATTATTATCGCAGTAGAGCTTTCTTAGAATTTCTATATCAAAGCTTCTATAGGATAAAATGATAATAACATGTTTCTGATTAATTATTTTGGACTATCGTGCGATATTATCGTAATATATCATCAAACTGAGATATGTCTGATTTCATTTATTTGACAGTAGCTTTATACCTGATTTAGCTCAGGAAATAAATAATAAATTGAAGAAAGACAATCATCACATGCAATTGTTAAATATGCCGTGAAATAGAATAAAATTTAAAATAGTAAAAAAAGCGAAAAGAAAAAATCTCCCTCTGTATATTGATTGCATTTAATTTTGAATGTATATCTTCTATGGAATTGTTTGTAATCAATGGACAATAAAGAATGAATAAGTAAAAAAAATTAAAACAGTTCAATCTTGAAAAGTAAGTCAATAATAATGAGAACTAATATGGCACTCTATATAGAGAACATAATATTGCAATACGTAGGAGATGGATGAGCGACTGATATAACAGTTGCATTAAAAAGGACCTTTTCGTGACGCTGGGTAGACCGCAAGATAGGAACCGGGTCGTAAAGAAGAGTGGGGTTTTAGCCGGTTCAAGTCCGGCACCACCTGGTCTGAAAGGCTGGGTGTTCATGACGGATTTTCTCCACAAAAAAAAGAAAAAAAGTCAATATCTACAGTATTTGTACCAAGTACGAAAATCCATTAATGGTCATAATATTGGATTTATTATAATAAGCATCATTTTTAAAAATATTGTGTCACAGTGTACCTCTTTATGGATTACACCTGGAACTTAATGGAATTTAAATGTTAACTTTTAGGATTATTTAACAGAAAATACAAGCCAATGGTGGTTAATGATGCAGAAAAGAACAAATTATAAGCATACATAAATGTTTGTAAACGGACTACTTAAAATATTTTCATAATCAAAGGATGTAGCGGCAAGACGAAAATATTTTCCCCGGAGTTCTATTCAATGTCTTGTCAATATCACAGAGTTGTCAGATAGACAAAGGACAGTCGCCTTCTTCTCAAATATGTAAGAGATGATACTGTGATGAATAGCAAGAAAATACGAAAGTAGCTAGTATATAATATAATATTATACATTTATCTGCTAATTGTGGGTGGCATAGAATATAACTGTCACAGAACGAACCATTAATCTTAGTGGCCACAAAGATGTCCATTAAATCTAGATATCTGATAAATAATTAATAATATTTCGATTATACCTATATAGAGTGATGATATATTTTTACCTTGAAGAGAAAACAAACACAACTTTTTGTCATAGATGTATCGATTGGGAAAGCGAAATAAATACATCGAAAAATCATACAACGTTTGTTAAAAGTCGGTTGTATGTTATGATAGTTGTAGTATAAATGGGATGAAAATGAATGTTAAGGAGACAAAAATGTTGGTGTTTGAAGGAGAGAATTATAGAACAATGCATGAATTGAAGGTTGAAAATTAATTTTTGAAAAGCAAATTATCCAAAATGTATATTTGCGAAGTTTGTTTGAAGAAGATGGAAGAGATATTGAAAGAAGAAAAGTGGCTTGTGCTACGATGAATGGTGCACTTCGACCCGTTGTCAGCAATGGCAATATGTCGAAGATGGCAAAAATGCTGGTGCACAATTTAATTCTGGCACCGATACTTGTACATATATGCAAGCGAAACTTGAACATGGTTGAAGAGGGTCGAAAGTGGAGGAGAATGATTAGTAAAACGCTGCGTGATAAAAGTGAGGAATGAGGATATAAGAATGAGAACTTAGATAGAGATGTAGAACGTTTGGATGAAGAAAGGATGAAAAAGTGGCTATTCTTAGGGTTATGAAGAAGCACGGGCATCTGAGAACCACGTGACTTGATAACTTGGATCAAATTCTCAAGAACGGCCGTTTTTGAGTACGAAAAATCAACGTGCATAAATGAGCAATTGGATGAATGTAGAAGAAGCGAAATAAGTTGATATGTAAGGTCAGATCTATATTACGTTCCGTTCTCTCTGCCTACCACACTTGGGAAACGGTGTGAGGGTTGAGAAAATTGTTGAGAAATTCTATCATTGAATTTTTAATTCAGTGGTTCTGAGTAACAAGGTTATTATTAATGATGTACGAATGTTATTATATGTAGGTACTACATAACATTAAAGAACTTCCTTGTATATGAAAGCATTTCCCTTTTATAGCGAGAAGAACATAGGTAGGTAAACAACAATACAATATTTCGTATGTATGTAAGTTCCATCTTATAAAGGGAACAACATTAATAATGATGTATAAGTATATGCCTATATTATTATCATTGTTATATTATTATTGTGTTGTGATTCTTGGAAAGATCTACTATGTATTACTACTAGGGTAAACATACCTTATTTTGACACTCCACCAATTATTGACACCTTAACATTTAAATGGAAATTCTAAGCTACTAGACCATAGATTTTTAAAATAAAGCATTTTAAACGGTGATTTTAATATTTTTACGTGTGGCAATCATGATACATTTGTTTTTACCAATATGACAGTTGAAAACTTGAAGTCATAAGAGAAGCGCGTGTGACAGAACTGTAAGGAAGCCATTTTATATTCATTTTGGTTAAGGTAAGTGCTTAACTTGTTTACATTTTTCTCTTTAGATTCTTACTGTGTCAATAATAGGGATTTTACTATACCTTACGAAAAATTAAAATAAAACAAAAATGGCTTTAAAATTCATTACTTTTCCATATTGCTGATGAAAAGTATATATTTTAGTACGATAAAACAATGAAATCAATTGCATATCAACAATATTATAAAAAATAAATGAATTTGACTCCAATGTTCCTCTTAAAGTGTCAATAATTGGGTAGTTTACCCTACTACTACTACACCATCACGGAATATCTCAAAAGTGGGGTAGCCAGCAGACCAGCTGCATGTACCTTATAAATATTAAAGCTGTCTTGTCCGAAACAACAAATAAAATAAGACATTCATAAGATTTTTTTTATTTACTGTTGAAGAGTAAACATTGTGAAAGATCGTCATATTTATTATTTATATATTTTGATTGAATTTGAACATTGTTTCTTTCACTTATAAGTATTATTTATTTCAAAATCTTTTCGGACAACATTCATAAGGGTAGCAAAAGTGTTCGCTGAATTTAAAACGTAAAATGTTTTTAATTTTTCTGAACACCAGCCTTTTACATGACACGTGAAAACTTACAGAAAAGGTGGGAGACTAATTCTTTGCCGGGTGCTCCACTGTCTTCGTATTATTTAATGTTACATCTGTTTATTATTCAGCTTGTCGAAAATTTGAATTTCATTGGTATAACACACAAACAATGCTACTTTCAATTTCACAAAAAAAAAATACTAAAATATACACGGTTCCTTTATATATTGAATATTTAGTTAAGAAAAAAGTACCTACCTATTTTCAATTTCAAGAATAGACAAAAAGACAATGTATGCTTTTGTCAGTGCATTCATTACAGTATACTGTATTTCACTTTATGTTGTGTTTTTAAAATTGTGTAGTCACTACACAACACCGGAGCGCGTGTAAGTTTTTTATCACAGTAAGGCAAAGGTTAAAGATTATATAAATAATATAGCAAAATTACAAAAAAATACGATTTCTTGAATATAAGACATTTCTACTTGTTATATATGTAACTGTTAACTGGACAGTCGATATATATTATAACAATATAATTCGTACATAGGTATTATCTTAGAAAGGGAAAAACAGTTATAATGATGTACAGGTAAGTATATGCCTATATCTCATTGTTATGTTGTTGTGTTCTGACCTTTGGAATGATTCCGTGAAATAATTTCGATCTGACTGATGAACATAGCTGTTTCATTATTATATTATCAAGATAAAGTACATTTTTCTTTATTATAACATATAAACAATAACTTCATTTATTTTATTTGAGTTCATTTTGTTACGAGAAATTTTATATGTGTAATTCATTACGTAGGTAATCTTTTAACTGTCTTAGTTGGTCTCACCGTAAAATTTCATGAAAACGAAATAGATAGCTATTATTTTATTATTTCGAAAACATTTTTGTAAACAACTACGTACGTATAAGACATTATTGACAATTCCAATGTACCAACACGGTATACCTACTACCTAATCCGAATATCTTAATTTTATTGAAATGAAGAAAACGACTGAATCTATGTTAATTACATTAGTTAACTGACTTATCATTTGAAAATTAATTAACTGGCTACTCATTCATTAATATGAAATAACTGGCTACCCATATGTTAGTTTCATAACTGGCTACTCATTCGTTAATTACATATCTGGCTACCCATATGTAAGTTCATTAACTGGCTACTCGTTTATTAATAAGAAAACTGGCTACCCATGTATTAGTCAGTTAACTGGCAACACATTTGTTAATTAAATAACTGGCTCATCATGTGCTAGTTAATTAACTGGCTACACATTTGTGACTTAGCAAACTGACTACCAACTTTTAGTTACATAGTTAACTTGCTACTTACCTATTGATGGGAGATGCCATGAAGATATAAATATATATATATATATAACTTGGTTACGATGGTTTGGACTTGTGGAACAAATTGATAAGAAAAAGGATGAACCAACGAACCTATCTGGAGGGGGTATGAGAAAGAGCGAGTATCCGGAAATTACGTGGTTTGATCAAGTGAATGGAGAGGAAAAGAATTTGACGTGCATGCGTGAGATATTGCATGAAGTTTGAAGAAGCGAAAGGAGTATGCAAGGAAAGATCACCGGAAAATAAATTAATGGCACATGGTTTAAATATACACGCATGAAATGTGAGGCAATACAAATTAACCAAACGCTTTTATAAACCAACTATTATTAGCACCAGAGAAAATATGTGCGTAAGTGTATAAATTGAAAACACTCAGAATGAAATTTACACCGTCGACAGCTCTGTAATTGAAATTCTTCCCACCTACTCGTACTACTACGACTACTAAGTTACAACAGCATTGATTGCAAACGAAAAAAAATAATATATGGCGCCATCACTCTGAAAACATTGTCACCCCTTTTATTTATCATGATCCATGTGTTGTCGGGGTGGTTTAGATTTGTTTCATTATTGTTAGTGTTTTCTAAGCTTACTACATTTTTGTGTATAAATACAGTCCATTGGTAACAATGCTTTGACTACAACAGTATTATTTGTTTATTTATTTATTTCAGCAGCACACGGCTTAAATCCCTTATAAAAATATTTAACAATAAAAAATATATGAATATTATGCATAATACATACCTACTCTAACTATCTTAAAAAGGTAAGTTATATCAAAGTAATAAATAATGTTTGTGTTTTTGTTATTATTATTTCTATTTCTGTTTAGTGTTAATGTGACGTGGTTAGATGGAAGAAATCACTATATAGTGATAATCTCGCCACTGCACATTCATCACATTTTTTCCTGTGTATATTGCTTTATTTTATTTGTTATATGAATGATGATGTGCAAGAAGAATAAAATAAATAATAAATAAATAAATAAAGAAAAAACAGCGTTTATACTAAAAACATAAATATGTACGTATTTGGATTCTATATTACTATGATTTTTTTGAATTTGATCAACTTTTATACACATCTTGTTTTACAGTAATTTTTTTATCAATTCTATTATTTTTTTATAAATTTCATAGAAGGGAAGATTGAGGTCCAAAGAAGGGTTCAAAGGTAGCGGTTTTCTTGACTTCTTGTTTTTATAACATTCGAAAGTGGACCGGGATGAGAGGTATGGAGGAGCTGTTTCGTGCTGCTCAGAACAGAAAAAATTCTAACAGGTGATCGTCAACGTTGAGAGACCCGACAAAACATGTAAAGAAGAGACGATAATTGTTTGATATATTGTGACAAACCATGAGATGAGAGTCAGATAAATTGAAAAAACTTATGATTGTGAGAATTCTCGAGGAAAACAGATCTCGTGGTCGTGCACCAACTTTTTGGAGCGAAAGATCCAAAAAATAACAGGATTTTTGGTTCCGGACCATAGGACAGACACAAGCAAAAAGAGGTTACTAGGAGAGTCTACTGCTGCCGCCACCCTCAGACATGAGAAAAAGAACGAGATAGAGAGATGATGTGAAAAAAATATATATATAAATCAGGTTGATCATAATGCTGTGATCAGAGACTGTAGGTACGGTAAGCGAGAACATTACGATACTACTATCAGTACAAAATACTGTCTTTTATTTAAATTGGATAAATTTGTACGAGGTACGAACACCTATCTGCGTAGGTACAAGTGAAAACATAATACACAATGATGTGTAGAATGAGGGTTGAGGAAATTAAATCGAACGAAAGTTGCTTTGCGATAAACTCACCCCTGTGATCGATTATTTTCATAAGGGAACGTGTGTTTTATTTTTTTGACGTATTTTTTTCTGTTCAATTCATTATGCTAGAATTAAATTAATCTGTAATAGATATAAGAATAAATGTAAATTCTTAGAGAGTTTATGATAGGTGTAATCCTATCTAACTATACGAGTACTTGGTAGTATCCAACATGGGGTACCCATACTAGGTATCTCAGAACTGCAAATGGAGGGATAACATGTCAAAGTTTTCAGTTTGGGTAGACCGAAAGGTAGGAACCAAGCTGCAAAGGAAGAGGAGGGGTTTTAGCCGGTAGAAGTCCGGCACTACCCGGTCTGAAAGGCCGGGTGTCCATGATGGATTTCCCCTCCACTAAAAAAAAGGTATCTCAGAACAATACCTACACGTAAAGCTGACATCGGGGTTTATCAGAGAAAATATCGGAGCCTTCGGCAAATCACCCAGTAACATAATTGAACAAAGCAGTCCTGGCGACACGGTTAAGGATGCGGGTTCAAGTCCCGTCCAGGGCACTGGCGAATAAGGTGACGTTGTCTTTTCTAAGCTTTTTATGGTAGTTTCATGTGTTTAATTTACAAAGTTATATAACCTCATACAATGGTCAATTGTAAAAATACATCTATAAACATGCTAGTTTTCGTCTTTGTGCCGATTAAAACATAAATAGGTTGAACATTCAGGAGGGATGGCATACCTAATTTGTGAATTGAATATAGTATGTGAGAAACTACTTATTAGATTCTCCATAACACATATTTGTATTTGTGGCAACCAGCGATGTTTGCCAACATGAATTGTTTAATATTTATTTGTAAGATGTTAAAAATGTTATGTTTTAGAAATTGCAAGAGAGATATATTAGTGATGAATTACTGCCATCTGTGAAGATCGAGAGGAAACAATGTAAAGATTAACCATGTTGGATAAAAACCTTCGATGCTAAGCTAACTAAAAGCTAACTAGAATCCGATAGGGAAATGCCATCTGTAGCTAGTAATTAAAATATCAAAGCAGTTGATTTTCCGCAGCGTTACTAAATACTAGATTTATAATTTTCTCTTCAGATTTTCATTGATTTATATATTGTTACATTTACTTTTTCTTGTAAAACTTAACTTGTGTTAGATAAAATAAAAGAAAAGTTATAAAAATCGATCTTTATTATTTAAAATCACACAATTAACTGTAAGTAAAAATACAATAAAATAATTTAGGTGTTGGTGGATCTTTAAGTAAAAGATTATATTGATTGTATGATTGTCTTTGTTTGAAATGTATTTTTGTGTGAATTTGCTTGTTATCAATGTACAGTAAAGAATAAATAAAATAAAATAAAATAAAAAAATATTTTCATGTTCACTGTATGTGAAAGAAACATAATTTAAAGATTTCCTTTACCTTCTTTAAATTCGTAAGTGTTTAAAAGCTCGAGAAACTTGCAATAACATGAAAAAGCTAAGATTCCTATAGGAAAATAAACATAGTCGTCTGAGATTTCGTTATAAAAATGATAGGAAAGTACCAATATTACGAGTACAATAATATCGAGTGATTTATTTATGGAAATCTACAATCCAGTCGGGAATAGGACTCGGAAATTTCAAATACGAGTCGATATCTTTACACGAGTGTGACAAAATTCATAAATATGTGACTACATTTTTCATGACATTGGCTGTATTCCAAATATCTTTTCTATTCCAATACAAATCCTGTAAAAATAATAATATTATATTACAACCGATTCCTATACTCAAACACTTCCATCAAAATTGTTTGTCTTTTCAGCAATTGCTACAATATTCCTATACACATTTGTGATTTTTGTTCAAATATTTAGTTTGTTTTATGGTAAATATTTTATTTGATTTTGCAAGTGGATCATTAATTCATTACACGTAAAGTTCTTTTAAGAACCGAGTATGTTTTTTCTTAAATTTTCTACACACTCATGTCAATATAGCTAGAGGACATATTTTCATTCATCTTGGAGGAAATACACACATTTTCCAGAAAACCAAGAAAAGTATAAAAAATCTTATACAGTCGAGTGCCAACTAAAGATAAGTCTTCCATTTTTTTCTGTACATTTTTCTAGTGTCTTGTAAAAAGCAGATATTTGTAAAACAACATTTGAAACATCTCAAATTTTCAAATTAGCATTAAGGGTTGTTCTCTCCCTCATCCATGGATGTTATAGAAATTATAGTTCCTATGTCATCCATATTCTTCAAGCAAAACTCTAAGGAAGGGATCAAGGTTTACCTGAAGGGCTCCCCTCAACGAAATCCTTCCATCCATCCTGAAAGCCTTAAGTTTTATTGACAGGGAGAGCATGACTTGAATGGTTACTAAGCACAGTCAGTCCGCTAGTTATCTGGCATGGAGGATTGTCGTGATGTCACTATATCTGTGCCGTACATTTAAGTTTAAAATCTATTCTATTATTTTTTTCTCAAGGCCATGTACTCCTTTGCGAGTGATTTAGTAGTTTAAAATCATTGTGATATATTATAGAATGTTTGATGAATGAGTAAATTTATCCAAATTAAGGACCAGCCACATCAGGATAAGCATCACACTAAGGACATGCTAACGAATCCGCCCTTGGCTGGCTTAAGTGATCACTTTCGGTATTCATGAACAACGTTCACCAATTTCGCCGTCCTCACTGTTACGATATAATGTCCAACAATCGAAAAACATTTAATGCAAATCATAGAAACAAATATTTCTTGGATCTTATATTTCAGATCTTGAATAGATCAAGACCAGCCTTCTGAATCGCGTCGGAAAAATTAAGTTCTATACTTTATAGACTGCTGATTCGACAAATCAGCATCAAATGTTTAGAATAAAATATTTAAAAGAAAAAAACATTAGTGAAATCTTTACAATATTTTCATATTTTTTTGTATTTTTCAACTGTATTTGAATAGGTATCATAAAAAAACAGATGACAAAACCAATCGGACATCTCGATACTTACATAATAATCTTCCATCGTTTCTTCGTTGCACCAGTTGTTAATCCTTCATCTTTTCACAATGTTTCATTTTAATCCTTCATCGCACAAAATATTGTATTCCGAAAGAACAATATTTTCCATTCCGCTTTTTACTTAACTTAATACAATGTACGTTTAAGGTATTATGTATGTTAACTTCACAGGTAGTTTCGACAGGCAGGGATATGAAACATTATTTCATACCGATATTGAAAATGTATTAAGTGTCGAGTTTATAATCCGCATACAGTTTCAGAATACTAGCTCTTACTGAGTATGATGAATACTGTTTCCTGGAGATTATTTAGTAACATAATATCTAACGAAGCATATTTTTTTGACTTGATATACCAACTATTCGTTTAATACTCATTTTTAATGAAAATTACATTATCCATCTATGCTTTTTAATTAATTTTGTTTCTTTGGATTTTCAACAAGTTTTTTTGAATAAGTATTAATTTGTTTTAAATAAGTATTAACATGTTTTTTTGAATAAGTAACAACAATTTCAAATGTTGGAAAGAGTTTCTAAAATAATATTAAATTTTTCCTCTATATTTATTTATATTTATATTTTTTCATATCGTCCTTAGGTCCTTATATTGCGGACACTTAGACTCGTCAAATGTAGAATATAATAACCAATGAATATTACAAACATTATATCAAAAAACAAGTCAATCAAAATTAAGCAACGATCACACAAAACATAAAATATATCCAACCATTAGGATTTCGTCAAGTGAGAAAAATAATTAAATAAGTAAAATATAATATGTAGTCGCAAATGTAAAGGGTTTGGATCTACAGCGTCAAACATAGATATAATAAAATTATAAAAAGGTACAAGGCATAAAACATAAACATTTTTATCCATTTAACATTTCGTCAATCGTGTAAAATGATTTATTAACTAGATACGATTTCACTTCTCTCCGGAAGACCAATACATCATCACATTTTATTGTGTCTGGGAGTTTGTTATACAGTCTTACACTAAGACACAAAAAGCTTCGATCTACTTTAGAGAGCCTGTGTTCAATTGGTCTAATTTTGTGTTTCGACCTGGTATTATAACTATGGAAATCTTCATTTAGTGGTGTATTATCCAGGTGTTTCTGCGCATAACATATACATTCATAAATAAAAAGTGATACCATGGTTAGGATTCCTTGCTCTCTGAATACAGTTCTGCAGGATTCCCTATAATTCATGCAAAGAAGAGTTCTCATTGCTCGCTTTTGCAGAATGAATATTCTTTTTGAGTCAGGGGCGTTTCCCCAAAACAATATACCATATGACATGATACTATGAAAGTATGCAAAATACACCAATTTTGCAGCTTCTACTCCACAGGTCTCTCTTATCTTTTTAATCGCGTAGATTGCCGAACAAAGTTTTGGAGCAATATTTTCTATGTGTGAGCTCCATTGTAATGTTTTGTCAATAGTAACGCCTAGGAATTTACATGCATCCTTAATAACTATTTCTTTATTATTTAACATGGTATTCACTGGATCATCTTGCATAGGCCGTTTAGGAGAAAAGCGAATCGCATTAGTTTTCGTCTTATTCAGTACAAGATTGTTATCACAAAACCAGCCCTCCATTTTATTTAAAGCATGTAGAGTTTTCGCCTGTGTATGTTCTCCGCCTTTAGTGCTCTTTATCAATAACGACGTATCGTCGGCAAACATTATAATTTTCTCATCATGAATCAAGGAAAGGGGCAAATCATTAATATATATTAGAAACAATAATGGACCAAGAATAGATCCCTGAGGGACACCATAGTTGATATTTCCGAAAGAAGATTTAACATTATCTAGTTCTGTCAGTTGTTTTCTTTCTTTAAGATACGATGCAAAAAAGGCCTTTTCAGCGTTCTTGATTCCATAAAATTCTAACTTACAGATAAGGATTTCATGGTCAACGCAATCAAAAGCCTTTGATAGGTCACAGAAAATACCATAAATGTCATGTTTTTCATCAAACGATTCCAATATATTTTGTACCAAGCTTGCTATTCCATCTGATGTGCTTTTATTCTTTTGGAAACCAAATTGTTGAGGATGAAACAAATTATTTCTTTCAAAAAAATGGAGAACCTGGCTGGCAACAATCCTTTCAAACAACTTGCTAAGCACAGGCAGTATCGAGATAGGCCTAAAGTTACCCGGATCATTTTTGATGCATTCGAGCTTGTACGAAGATGGATGCTTCCGATGTTGTTTCTATTGAACTGCAACAGATGTCTTTCCAGTTTGAAAGCACAGAAATTGTATGAAATCGTATAAAACTTGATTTCAATAGTGGAAAAATATTGAGTTGTAACATATGTGTAACAACATGCAACAACAACATATGTAACATAACATGTAACATAACTGTGAAAGGTGTATAAGGTTGTATTTGGGTTTATATCAAAAACCCAGATATATCTTTATTCAAAAAAAAAAAAAATATACCTATACAACTTTCAAAAATTTCATGTCATGTGATAAGCATGACACAGAGGAATCGGGAATGTTACCTAGGTTTGAAGAGTACTCTTTACCAAGCCTAAGTCGATTCATAAGCGTCGAAACTCTGTGTTGTGCACTCCTTAAGGAAGTTCACATAATGTATGTGTATCATATACAACATACCTACCTAGTTAATACCTATTCAAATAAGTTGACTATGGATGAGTGTGATCAATTGAAATGATTAACCTGGAGTAGTTCAAAATATGATATTAATAAAGTATAAACACCTAGATATGAAATATTACAAATTTTTAGAGAACTCATAAATTTACATTCATATCTTTCTTACATCACTAAGAATAATTAAGTTGAAAAACAAAACAATGTAAAATAAACTTAAAGAAAGGTGTGTTAAACTCAAACGAAAAGTGTGTAGAGGAAAAAAAACTCAATTAGATTTTTTTTAAATATTAAAATGTTTTTCTAACGATTCAAAAAGTAAATTTTCGAGTCTCTTTTAAAAAGCAGCTTTTCTTAAAACATCACGTTTATAGATATTTAACATTTTGTGTTATCGTTGAGACGAGGTATGACAGCCATCATGAATGTGATAACTTTTAGAAAGACGAAGAGAACGACATGAATGTTTATTAAAAGCATCAGTTGGTTTGCTGGCTACCTCTCTTGTGGGGGATTGCGTAATGGGATGAATGGGTAATTCTTTCAACTTTGACAACTTAGACGTGATAAAATTTAATATCTACAAACAAATACATACATAGCTTTTGAAAAGTTCAATATAACTTCAATGATTGATTATATTATAATACAAGCAACTTTGTTATTCTTTATCCATGATATTATTTCTTTCGCTTTGTTATATGAGTAAGTTTTAATAGAAAGTTTATTTCTTACTGAAAGCTTATCTACAATGTATTACATAGTTGGAGCTTTCCAGGAAACATAATTCAAATATAATAATTCATAAAATACATTGTTTAAGTTTCCTGACAATTTCATAAAATATTTTATCTTGTGTACATATTATGAATGTCGCGTCAACGTGGCGTCAGAAATCAAGGTAAATTAAAATTTGTTTTCTCTGATGAGATTTGCTAACCACCAAAAAATACGATACGTATTTATGATGGGAGGGCAACATCATCGCTGAAAGTTTATTTATAATGTATTACACTCTTTTCCGTAAGTTTTTCGAGTGTCCTGTTAAAGGCAGGCGTTCGAAATCATTTTACATATTAAATTCAGCGTTGAGGTTTGCCACAAATCTTGAACGTCTTGATTGTATATTGGAACAGAGAGGACGTCTCGCATGATTATTATATGCAGCTGATCTGCTGGCTGCCCCACTTGTGGGATGTGTCATGAGGGTAGTATGTAGTATAGTATATAGTATAAAATATTTTATCAGGACTTCATATTATTGGACAGGTGGTAATAACACAAATATCAGGCATGTAGGTATTCTTTTGAAGGTATTTGCACGTGCTGGCGATGGATATTGCAAAATGAAAGTCATGTCATACTATTTCTACCATATTATCTCGCTTCCATACACACCTGGAATGGAATTCGTACTTCATAATATAACTACATATATACAAACATACATACATACTTGCTGTATGAATATAGTCTTCCCAGTTTAATATTGTACAGAGAACTTGTTCTAGTATAATAAAACTACAGTGGTATCTTGACATACCTACGAGTGCCCCAACAAACTAGTTTTTTGAGATACGAGCCGTCGAATGAGCGATTTTTTGCTTTGAAATACGAGCTACTTATTTAATGACACTTGCCTAACTCATTTCCGGAACATTCTGAAAGGGAGAAAGAAACAAACCTCCAACATTTTTAAACGGCCTACAGGTGAAAGTAAAAAACATGGCGAAAAAGGCAAGAGCAGTGACAAAAATTAAACGAAAGTAACACTTTATAAATCTAGTTATTTTCTTTACATTCTCTTTTATTGTGTTTTTGTATAATATTTGTCATTTATAAATACATTTTTCTAATTCAAAAACACGTAACAAAAGTAACTGGGATGACATTTTGAGGGGCTGGAACGAATTAATAACCGTTCAATTATTTTCAATGGGGAAATTTGCTTTGAGATACGAGTTATTTGAAATACGAGTGAGATTGCGGAACGACTAAAACTCGTATGTCGAGATATCACTGTATATGCCAACCTACATTTTTTTAATCGCAAAAATATGAGAGTGAATTTGTAAAAGGATTGAAGCACTTTGTATAATTTTTTATGAGAAGATTTAAACGAATAATATGACTTCCATGTAGGTACACTTTTTAATCATGATTTACCTATTGCTGTTCCTAAGATATTATTACCTTTACATGCAACGTTTTTAGCATTGTGAGTCAGATAAGAGCTTTTACGATTTGAAAACATTTTTATTTAATTATTAATACAATTTACACCGTGAAAGCCTATTGTGTAACAACAAATTCGATAGAAAATCTGCAAAATAACATAAAAATATTCAACACTTTTCATAAATACAGACATTTGAACCTATAAAAAACAAAATCACATTAATTCCTTGCAATAAACATTCTGACAAAACTGACCAACTTTATATCCATCTAAACATTTGGGTGTTAATTTTAAAGGAAATTTATTTTAAGAAAATAAAAATTACTTTGCAATTATCAAAATAGTAACACTCCATTTAAAATTATAAAAATTATCAATAGTTTATGAAATAAAGTAATGAAAAATCAATTTAGTACGTACAATATACATTTACAATAATAAGTATCTACGATTTATTTATAAATCTTCCTCTGTTTTTGTTTAGTGTTTTGAAGTCTGAAATATATTATTTTTACATATATAATGAAATAAAATAACTGAAAAGATATTTTTTTAGTCTAAACTATTACTGTGACACTAACACCAAAACGCTAGGGCTTTTTGATCTGAAAAGCTTTTTTTTCGTTTCCGACAAATGTCGACAGCTTTATAAAAAAGTCTCGAACTTTCAAGATCGAATCATGCTGCTAACCTATGTCGCCTTCTAGAAAGAAACACGATTGCTTTCTGTGGGTATATTTAGACTTATGAAAATCTAGATACACATTTCTTTTAAATCTATCTATGTGGGATACGCAGAGAGAAAGGATCGGCATGTTGATAATTATATCCTAACATACTTCATTCGCTTCCTCTACATATATTCATTCAGTTTTTCATACATGCACGCCAATTTCTCATACTCAAAATGCCGCCATCCTTCAAAATTAGGTCATGTAATCGAGTCACGTAGTTCTCTCACATATGTAAATACACCCTTTTCGCCACCTTTCATCGTTCATTCGCTCCAAATGTCTAAGCTTTTGCAACTTACTTACAATACAAGCATTCTATCCACTAGACTTCGCTCTTATCTGCTCATTTTCCTGATCCCCTCATTCTTTACTTTTTCCCGTAACGTTTTACCAACCTTTCAAATGCTATGAAATTAAACAGTGAAAAAATCTCGTTTTTCTTTGTGTACAAAAAAAATAGCTTACAGATGACAGTATACATAATATAAGAAGGACCTTCAAATGAGGTATTTTCATTATTTACACAAGCGAGGGTGAGCTCTGAAAAGAATCTCCCTTATTAATAATATCAAATGCCTTAGAATTAAGTAGATAACTTCCTACAAGGGCAGGTAATAATTATCATTAATAAGAAGGGAGCCTTCTTTACCTACTACTCTATACATTCTTTAGGTAAAGGTATATACACACTAATAACCCCCGTTCTCACAATTCTGGAATAAATGCTATCTCAACAGTTATAACAGGTTAAACAGTTCACACAGATCGAGCTTGTCCCAAACTCAGATATTAATCTTGTATTATGGGAGGTAAAAAAAGTTAGTAAAAATAAATTGAAAATAAAAAAACACAGCATGTAGTTAACATCCAGGTGACTTTATTAACTTCGCTTTGGTACAAGTATTCGCAGACTTTAGACTTCTTCATCAGGCGATTAGAAAAAGTGAAATAAGATACAGAGACAAGCAGTGTTTAGGAAATTTGAACAGTATAATATTGGGAGAAGCTTGTGTTAATGAGAAGGTAATTACATATAATTCGTTGATAAAAAAACTATCGGGAAGTGATCCGCTGTGGACGGATTCAATAGAGAAGAATTTAATGAAGAAAAATAATGAATATCTTAAGTTAGTATATTATGAGACTAGCCATGGTTAGTAAGGAAGGGTTTAATGTGCATTTTTTTGAGTAAAGGTCGTCTTACTATCTTCTGTTAATTCTGTGATGATAATACCTATTATGTAGTTGGTGTAATTACTTACGTTGTAATATTCTTAATTAAATGCTATGCTGACTTTCGCACGACTTGAGAATCTTAGAGAGAGACGGGTGTGTTAACCTTTTATTAGAGTTCATTTCACACAGAACATCTAGTACTTATAATCTCATTGTGTCCTTTTATTATTCAGTTGTCCTCTTAGGAACACAATGGATAAGCAAAGAAGCTTACATTGATAGCGAATAAAGCTAGATTTTTCATGCTCAACAAAATTAATCGTCATTAAGGATTGTAGAAGGTAGGAGGGAAAGGTGCAGAGTGCCAATAAGATGGAGCGACCAAATTAGGGAGGCCACACAGAGCTCACTACACGAGGCCTTGCACATGGCGGAGGACCGCTCAAGATGGAGACAGACGGTCCACAGAACGAAGCATGATGGTCCCGATCCTCAGGATTGAGGAACTGACGGAGATCAATCCTGAATCAGTCCCTCAATCCTGAGGATCGTGACGGAGATGATGATGATGAAGGATTTCACCCACATAGTGACATTGTTATAGAGCAACTATGAAACTTATATGTTTAAGATTTAGATAATCGCCCATTGATGGTGGTTGCTCCATCAAAACCGCGGTAGAAAAAAGCTCAATAAATAGTTATGATAATGAATTTAGTACATTGGTGCTCTAAAACAATATCAACATGTTTAGAAATTATCATAAAGTATTAATGCCGATAGTGTATACAATGTGATTTCACCGACCCCTAATAAGCAAGCATAACATGATTTTTGGACGTTTGCTGCCACTGAATCGCGTCGTCCGTAACAGCATGTAAACTCTGAAGTTCTCCTTGAAATGCGTGTGTGGGGCACTCGTTTATCAGACAGGCGATAGTTTGTGTCAGTCCACATTCGCACGCTGGGGGATCAATCCATCCCCATTAGAAGCAGTACAGCCTAATTCAAATCTAATATAGTTTATTGTTCACCATATTTTTATGCTTCTGTTGAATCTGGTACGAACTAGTTTTGCTATATTAATTAATGACGAAAATGTCCAAAATTCTCTCCACATATCTCAATACTGATCTTTCGTTAGGCAAACGAATGTCAAAATCCATAAAAAAAATTAACAAATCATCCTCATGACATTTATCTGCTGATTCAAGTAATCAGTTTCAAAGAAGGTAATCTAACCATTCAAAATACATACTGTTTAATTAAGTCTAGATAGCAATATGAATAATTATTTATTTGGTAAGAGAATAATAATATCAAAACAATATTAGGTGTTGTGTTTGCCTGATAACCTTAAATCAAACAATACGGTAGACCAAAACCTGTGGTATCTTATTTCAACAAAACAGGTACAATTTAAATGCGAACATTTATGTATGTAAATAGGTATAGTTAATAGTTAATGTATATCTGAAATAATCTGTTTGATTCTCGGATATAACCACAAAGGTGAGCATGGTTAAGCATTGATGACAACTCAGAATTAATAATATTATCCAGGTATTTCAACAAAAACATAAGTCATACTTTACCTTGTAAGTGTATTTTCCAGGGGATTGTAAACATGATCAAGGACAGCCGTAGATTTAAATCGTGATTGTGTTAATGTTCCAAACTTCTCCTGAGTAAGATAATTGTATATGGTATATATCTAAGTAGGCATATTGTTATCAGGCAAACAGAAACTCGAAAAGGTAGGATGTCTGTACGTCGTCGTGGTATCATGGTATTGAGTCTTATAAAATTACATTAATCAGTTATCTCACTTATATTGAGGGAAGGGATATTAATTACATCTCTCTCTCTATATCTACCTATATTATTACACTTGTTCTATCGTTCCTTCATAATAAAAGTTTTCCGGGAATTAAGTTAAGCCGTTAAAAGGTTGGGTGTTGAGAATAAAACCTCCTTTTATTTTCTTACTCCCTGATACTTTTGTCAGGTGAAAGGTGATACAGAAACGGATGTTAAAATGTCGGTTATAGTTTGCCATAAAAGGTCGTTTATATTTTTCGAATAACCTTTTGGTATTAACGTGACGGCCTCTCGAATTGCGAAATACGGCATAAAATAAACATTCGACACTACGGAGCTATAATAAATTGTGATATTTTTATTGATGGGCATTTCATAATTGACATAACTTGTGGGACTACTACAGAAACCATTTTATGGAGAAACTCAATCCCTTTCGAAATCTTAACAATGTACCAAAAAAAGGGACCAATATTATATGTGTCGCAGAAATTCAAAATCCACTATAACACATATGAAAGTTTGAATTTCTTAAACAAATAGTTTTGTAGGCTTAGCTTAGCTTTAGTCTTAGCTTAGTTAGAGCAGATCTTAAGTTAATTATTTGATTTTAAGCAATAAATCAACAATATCTATAAATAATTTAGCATATACTCGTATATATGATAAATGCATTAAACTTTTAATATTTTTACTGACAATAAGACGATTCTCACAAGAGCCGGTGTTCATCTCCAAGTTCTGAATGTCTGAGGTAACGGAAAGGCTAAAATCACTAAGATCAGCTAACACAGACTTCGTCAATAGACTTGTGGTGCCGTGTAGAGGGATCTGGCTAACTATGTTGACCGTGCCTTCTGTGTGGTTGTTCCGTTGTTGCGTAACAAAATTCCCTATGATTTGCGAACTCTGGAGAGTGTGAAGGTGTTCCAGACAGGGTTAAATATCGTATTATTCAAGAGGTGCTACGATTCTTTAATGCGCCCTTGCGGTGGTTTTTCTACAAAACGGCGCATCTTTAAAAATGGGTCGGCTGGATGCGGTCTGCCCAGGATAGAGAGCTGTGGAGATCAATGGGGGAGGCCTATGTTCAACAATGGACGCAGGGAGGCTGAAATGATGATGATGATTGTCATTATTTATTATTACAGCTAAATGCCAATGCGATCACAGAAGAAAACATATATTTAGATATAGAATTACAGCCTCACGGCTAATATGGTAGACATAATATACTTCTGGCATTTCAATGTTCTGTTTATATATTGCATAAAATTGTGATCAACATTATTTCAATATAGAAAATTTCTAATAAGTGTCAATAGTCAAGAAAAATAATTGCTATTGAGTGCATTTGGTCCGCTGGTTACCCCACTTCTTCAATACATTAATTATATTTAGATATATCAATCAATAATATTATTTTACTAGGAAGATTACTGTGAGTATCAAACGTTTTAATACAATTTCAATTAAACCTAACAGTTGTTTAATCCTTACCCGAAACTAAGGATCTTAATCTGTCATTACGATCAGACTTACTTAAATATAATATATTTAATGTGTGTATAATAAATATCAACATACAAATATTTTGAAGGTATATTATCTACCATTTGTATGTAGAGGAAAAGTCAAAATAATTGAATCAGTCATTTGAGAAACCCCATAAGTCAGGTTTACGCGGATTTTTTTTTTTTTTTTTAATATGGGTCCTTTTTCTTAAAATGCACTTTATTTCATTTAAAACCACGTACTTTTTACCTATTTGATACAAACTGAGCTGATTAACTTGGCCATTCCATAGAGAAACAACACAAATCAGTGACTTATGTTGTTACTACACTAAATGCATTCATGTCGATTCACAGTTGACACTTAACACCAACCACAAACGTAGGAGAAAATGATGACAATGAGTGATTTTTGGATGTTAAATAAATAATTTGGAATGAAAATGTTGATTTTTTTAACAATAGAATTTTTTTAACAGAATTATTTTAACAAAAATAAAGGTTTATACCTACATAATAACAAAATACACTGAAAGTTACATTTTGATTTGAGCAAGATACCTATCAATACCTGTGTATAATGTAGGCATGTTGAGATGACCGGAATGTTAGGTAGGTACCTATCTTTTTAAAATTAATTTTGGCGCATGGTATTGGATGATAGCTGATCTCTGAAAGATTAACCTTTGTTCTTACTTTATTTATGTAGTTATTGTCTGTTTTGTGCTTCTATATTTATAAAATAAAAAAAAATAAAAAAAAAATATTTCATTCTAAATTTTATAACAGTTTTTTGTGATTTCTGAAAAGTTTAATTGACTGACTTATGGGGTTTCTTAAATAACCGATTCAATTATTATATCGGCAAGTATTGATTTCTCATAGATAATAATAACTATCTCCTATCAACATTGTCACAGTGTTGGGTTTCCTTTAGTAATAATTTAATGCTCTAGACTTGATCAATAATAATAATAATATTATTATATCTGCAGAAGAGGTGACCCATTTTGAAATAATAAACATCAATTTATCAGAATTTATTTATTTTTCATGGAAACACAATTGGATTTCACCATTTGCTAGGTTTTATAACAAATTATTTATTTCTTTCGAAATGAGTTCAATGAAATGTTTTGGGCATTTTAGAGAGTAAAAATATAGAAGAAGTTTATATGTAGGTAAATTTATCGATGTTATTTTCACAATTAATTATTGTATAAGGTTTTCTATGTAAATTTGATACACAACACTACCATAGAAAAGAAAATAAAAGCTTAGAAAAGACAGCGTCACTTTATTAAGTAGTACCCCGGATGGGACTTGAGCCCGCAACCCTTCCTTTTTGCGAGATGTGTATTATCCAATTAAGCTACAGAGCGACATGCCGGAGGCTCCAATATTCACTCTTATAAGCCCCAATGACAGCTTCATGTGTAGATATTGTTCTAGGAAACTTAGGTACCTACAGCAAGCTGGATACTTCCAAATATAATTAAACCTATCATAACCTACTTCTTGGTATTGTTCTACCGACATCAAGGTACATATATAATTATATTTATAAACATATTTTGGTTCTGCATCATTGCTATTAACTTTGATGCGAACCTAGATGTCGCTATGCGACTCCGTCATCGATTTCGAATTAAATCATCCATCGTTTTACAGTACAGAAAGGACGACATATATATTTATTAAATTCAATGAGTGATTCAAAACCGATTCTCCCACTTAGACCATTCAATGACCATTTCTACTACTACTGTACCATCAAAGCACAGCCCACAAATCGGGGTAGCCAGGAGATCAGCTACGTGTAATAAACATGCAAAATTGCTATAAGATACGGTAAAAAATATTTATTGCACAAAATATTAACGGTAGGTACCTAGATAAAAAAAAAACATGACAACCTTTTTACTGAACAAATAAATTTGTGCAATGGGAAAATTTATCGCAGAAGTGCGATATCTTCCTACTAACCCTTTTCCGTGCTAACAAAAAATAAGACATTCAGAATGAGTGTCTGACCTCAAAGCTGAATTTAAGATTTAAAATTTATTTTTTACAGTATGCTCGAAAACTTAGGAAAAAGTGTGAGAGACCAATTCTTTGGCGTATGCTTAACTTAAAATATGCAATGATGACACAGATAGATAATTACAAATTTCTTAAGACGATGTTCATAAATAAGTAAATGTACAATATCTATTCAGCTGAAGTGAAGAGAGAAATGTTCTGTAAACATTATTGCAACAGACAACAATCAATTTCAATTTAACGAAAGCAATCTATTATGTGCGAGGGAGAATGAAGATAATAATAAATTTTAATTTAAATGGCACTACCTATCAAGCAAAGAACAACAGCAACCTTAGAAAGTATGTAAGACAAAACATCTAAATCCCAGTATTTCAAAATGCCCTTAGTGTGAAACTTATCTAAAGCTAGACCTTACTTTGGAAAAAATTCTTCAACATCCAGTAAACTGCAATATCAATTTCACAACTAAATAGTTTACACACACTATAAGGGACAGATAGAGACTCTACACGATACCTGCTGCAGAATACTAATCGATTGTTTTGAGTGTGACTTTGTGTTGATTATAATAATTTATAATAATGAAGCTTGCTTTGGTAGTGCTTGGCCTGATGTGCCTATCTTTTGTCGTATAGATTTGTTAATTTTGCTATACTAGAATGCTTAGATTTTTTTATTGTTGTCATTTTGTATAAAATATGTTATGTTTAATACTATGTTTTTATGACGATTATAATTTTATATTGTAATATGTTTAAAATGTACATTATTGTAACAAGCTTCTAAATCGCTCGAATAAATAAATAAAATGGTACATACTTGTCAAGGCTTTTTTCTAGGCATCAGAATTATTATTAGTAAGAAGTGATTTATCTAACTTTGGTATTATAATAAACATAGGTATCCTACCATAAATAAGATATCATGACGGGTCAATATACTAACTTGTATCTTGCATTTTGGCTAAACTAATTATGCGGTATTGAAATTTGTTTGAAATTAAGGGTTAGCTCAGGGTAAGTATCACTCTAAGCAAACATCAAAACATTGGGCCTTGATTGTTAAGAAAATCGATGTTTCAATCTTGACTATAATTATTTTGCACATCACTAATATTTTACTCAAGACTGACAACAAGAGATGAAACCAATATTTTTTTAGTCGGATACTATATAACAGGTATAACGAAAAATTCTAAATCGGATACCCGAATATTCGGATAATCAGCCAGTCTGAAAACATATTTATTTTCGACAATAACCTATATTGTTTAGAATAGAAATTCACACTGAGTCGATGTTAAGATTGTAGAATTCAATAATTAAATGAAAAAAAAAATCTATTACCTATATTGGTTTTTGTGGAGAGAGACGTTTTTCGTCTTTCAATGGGAATGATTTAATTTGGATGAATTGTGGGGGCAGGAACTTGGCGAAAATCCTTGGATGATGCCATCTGAAAGCACAAACACCGTGCTTAGTCTGAGCTACCCCACGTGGAAGACATTGAACAGACTAAGAGTTGGGGTGACAAGGTGCAGAAGTAACCAGCGGAAGTGGTTTTTTTTGGATGGATAGGATGCTAGCTTCGACTGCGGGGAAGAGCAGAGTGATTCTCACCTATCGCAATGTCCGCTGATGCGGAATGCATGTAATGTGAGTGACCTGATGATGGCGAATGACAAGGCGATATACGTCGCTACATACTGGAGTGGCTTCTGAAGTCCGGACCCGAAAAGTAATGATATAAGTAAAGTAAGTAATTTGGATGAATGTTCCGTGGAGTATCTGGAAAAAAGTGATTGGTTTATTTATCCGACCGAATATTGACAAAATTTTCGTTTCACCTCAACTGGCAACTTGGTTTCTATATAAAATTCTTAATAAATTATAATTCAAAATAGCTTAGTACAATGAACATTATATCATCAATTAAGGTGGCAGCTTGAACAATGATTCATGGATCCATTTTTTCACAATTGATCAAAAGATTTTATGATGTAAATAGTATGAGTATAGTAGATCGAGCGCCACTTCCTTCTATCCTTGCAGACATCTTTCGCTTCCGTCACTGTCATACAATTTCTCATGCATGTTCACTGTTCAAAAACAACACGTAGCCGTGCTGTAGGATTTTCTAAAGATGATCTTGCAATTTGATCCTCGGCCATCCTCGTCTCCAAGCACCATTCCTCTCAGCCAAATATATCGTTTTGATCATTCTGTCCTCATTCATTTTTTCACATGCCCAAACCATCGTTACTTATTTAAATTCATCCTTGTGACTACGCCTTCTTTCTTTCCACATTCTTCTCGTTTATAACATATTTTGACTTACGTGTCCTTGTTATATCTACACTACAGCTTTAATAATTATAATAATACAAATAATTTTCTTTACACAATACTGTATTTTGGTTGCTACAAAGGTATTATAATATATTATTGTAAAGTTTGGTTATGATGCTAATCTTGGTTGACACATCGTAAATTATATTATACATTCAAACTACGTTTATTGGCAAACACGTAGGTACATTGTTATTAAACTTTGTCATAATAAAGCTACACGAGGCGCCAGTTAAGCCAATAAGACATCTGAGATTATATTTAGATTACCTAGTGCATATGTTATATTTTTCCAGGTATTGTTGATATTATTCACGATTCATCATCGTCATCTCATCCTTCAATGCTCCTCTCAGAGCACAGGGCATAAACCTAGATCCTTTGAACCTTACGATTTTATAAGATACAGTCTGTACGCTCGAATTTATTATTGCAAAATTGGAGGAATAATAAATTTTCAGTAAAAAAATGTTATTATGAAATAGAGGCACCATTTTAAAACTATTTGTGTTATTTTTCTTGAACACTTAAAATAATTATCTTCATTCTTTTACAGTTAACCACTTTTCTAGTTATTTGATCTAGACTAGGTCCTAACACAAGAAAACCCAATGAAAGCCTGTTAACAACAATGTAATATAAATCCATTGCTGTACAAAAACAGCACTGGATTTAAATTAAATTATTTTTATGACTAGAATGATATGATTTTGATTAGGTCCAATCGAAGGAATTCGGGAATATTCTGGATGGATCACATATATCTCAAAATGACAAGGCACCTGCTCAAAACGATCTCAAAGAAACGCGACATAATATGAATTGGATATCTTCTTTTCTTACAAAAACTTCTATAGGAAAGAATAGAATGACTATTATTATGCGAGGATATGAGCTGCGGATCGTACGACGAGCTGATGAGGGTCGCACAGGATAGATGAAGCGCAATGGAATGAAAGTTGCAGAGCTTTGCAGCAAACCAATACTCCAGTATCAAATTAAAGAGAGATATTATTACTGTCACTGAAGACGATTCTTACAAGGATCATTACAGCTGAAGGCCAATGCGATCCCAGAAGATAGCCTTAAACAATATCTAGATGACATCACAACTACAATAGATCTTCAATTTTCCTTATAAACTCTGCAAACGTCACGTAAAAGATATCAATTTCTCCAGCCAGACCATTTATTATTTGAATAGATATTCCTACTGAGGACTTTGCCAATACGTTTGTTCTGCTTTGAGGCTGGTAAAATAAATATAAGTTTTTTTCTTTTTAATACTTTGTTCCTCCAAAACAAAAAAAGAATAATAAAGAAACCTTCTCAACATCCCAAACTTTTTAGACGTGAGGTAAACAGCGCATTTGTTTTATATTCAAAATAAAGATAGACGTTTCCTTTTAAAAGTAAAAGTTAGTATCTTATAATAATATTATGATAGACGTCGCATTTACGTATTTTTTCAAAATCGAACAGAATCTTTCCGATGCGAAAACAAAAGAGGAAAGTTTCATATGTCAAACTGATAACAAATAATTCTTTATATAAAGTTTCCCGGTAAAGTTGTTCGTAAAAGGTTTTGGTAAACGTGTTATCAACTAGATAAATGTGTTTTAGAAGACGTGTTGTTTACGCAATAGTAAGGTTGATAGCGAAATCTTTCAAAAAAACAAAAAATTAACATATTTTCTAAGCAGCTTTTATATAAAATTTTAGGTACATAAAGTACAAGATTATATTTTTGTTTACTTTATTCCTAAGATATAATTTATTATTTTATTTTTTTCTACAAGATTATATTTTTGTTTACTTTATTCCTAAGATATAATTTATTATTTTATTTTTTTCTATAAAATAATTAATTTTATTCAATAAAATATCTAATATCGGGAAGTCATACCTTTCTTAAATGATGATGGAAATTTCCATCATAATATTCTTGCATAATATGGAATATTTTTAATTATTTTCCCTGAAAATATACCACAAAATATTTTTTTCGACACAATTCACAAATTTATGCAATAAAGGGTTAAACTTTGTATGTATGTATTTTTATATCATTTTTTTTCGAGCTTTTGTACTAATAATCCTAAACAATGTTAAAAATGACAAAGAGCTTTTAATTTTTTTATGAAAAAAAGTTTGACACGGGATTAGGTAGGTACCCGCCTACCTCAAGGCTATACCTATTTTAGGACTAATTTTCTTTTAAACTTTAAATAATAAAGTGTTTTAAATTTTATTCCCACTGCCCCTTAAAAAGTTGAGGCTCTTTGAATAAGTTTCATTCTAGGTCTCTTCATCAATTTTTTTTCCTTTTTTTTATATCACCTACGAAATATAAAAATATAAATATAAATTCAAGACAGACACATCAGATATGAATTATAAAAAGAAAAATGAGCTTTAGTGCAACAAAGGCCTAATATTCGATCTGAAGAACTTTTAATTCTTTTGGCTTTTGAACATCTCATACACACATATTTTTTAAAGCAACAAAAATCCAGCCTTAATTAAGTACAATAATACGAAAGAATTAGCATTATTTTAACAAGTTTCATGAGGATATATATTATTTATCTTTTTTTCAAATTTTGTTATTTTATTTTTTTAAATAAATGAAACAAAGTAATGTTGAATTTTCACCTTTAATATTATCATACAATAAACCTTAAGAAGACGAGGTTGTTGTTAAGTTATTCTTTATACCTAGGTTGTATTCAAAAGTATTTTCCCAAAAGGAAATCTTTCAAAATAATAGGCACGCATATATTTTTAATAAATAAGAGACAAACCTAGGAGTAAAGTAAAATAAAGTAAATACCTACTAAATGTTTATTAGCAAAACTTTAAACGTGTTTATCTCAAAACTACATTTATCGAGATATGTCACTGTTTTTCTAAGCAAGCGTTATGGCGTCTCTTAAGAATGAAAATGTTATGCCAAAGCAAACAAGCGAAATAATCAAAATCTTACAAAACAAGCTACACAGAATGCCACATTACTACTTAAATTAGTCCAATTAAGAAAAACAAGCGCGAGACACAGTTAGTGAGTATTTTAGAGAGAATTGAAGATAATAAATATTAACATAAAGAACGTTCTTGAACCAAGAGTTATTAGATACCAGCTTTAAGCCCGTATTAATTCAAGGAATAGTTTGTTGTTATTATTATTTTCTTTCTCTTTATTAAAAAAAAAAACACAAAAAATTAATCACTGTATTACTAATACACCATCACGGCATAGGTTTCCCACAAGTGAGACAGCCAGCAAACAAGCTGCATATTATAAACATGCAGGCTGTCTTCCCCATGCCAGCAAGAAAATAAAACATTCAGTATTTGTGGCAAACCTCATCGCCTAGCTCAAGATGGAAACGTATTTATTTTTCAAACATCTGTCTTTTTTCAGAACATTTGAAAACTTCCGAAAAGGAGCGAGAGATCAATTGCCGGGTGATTTACAAAACGTGACAGAAATTTCTTTGTAAATAAATATTTTTCCTTCTCTAGTTGTATTATCATTAACACATCATTTGGATAATCATTAAAAAAAATTAATAAGTATAAGAGTTTACAGTTCCCATGTAGGGTTTTAATTTTTCAGTTTAGTAATGAGGCCATAGGTGATGTTTTAACATACATAGGTTTAAATGCATACTCACGCACGAGCAGATTAAAATATCTTTACCAACATCGCTTTGTTGATTACAATGTAGGAGTAACGTGGAAATTAAATCTCGTCTGGTATATTCTAGTATATTTCCAAGCACAAATAACATAAATAAGATGACAGCGAAATGTTATTATTTCAAATTAAAACTTCATACGTCAAATTTCAAATATTGTCAAGCAGAAAATACGATCCATAATTTATCTTGAGTTCATTTATGTAGGTATTAAGTTCTGGCAAGTGAATCAATTTAACAATATTTGTTGAAGATGTCATTTATTTGATAAACATTGATTATATTTCTTCATCATCGATTATTTTTCTGCACCGATCTATTATCTATCCTCTAACAAGCTTTTACTCATTTTATATGTTTCTAATGATCTATTCATAAATGTTTTCCTAATCTCTATCGTTTATTGATGTATTGTATCTAGTCTGTTCATTATGATGTATAAATTTGTTGTTTGTACATAATATATATGCTATTGATTGTACTGTCCGCCTCGATACAGACAAACAGTACAATCCACAAAGTGGGTTGTCAAAGTGAAATTAATTGTATTAGCATATGGATATTTGAACTGCTTAGGTTTGCATGTAGGAATTATTTGAGTAATTTATTGAAATTGAATTTGGCTTCACCATAAAGCTAACTCCTTAAAAAATATAAGCCAACAACGACTAAACTGGATTAGTCACAACATCAGACATCCTATTCTGGCCTTATAGTTTCATCGTAGAAGGCATGTTCAAAGACAGGAAATTGTAAAGGCCGACCAAAGGTTGCCTACATGAATCAGGTATTGGAGAACATTCGCACATTTATTTGAAAAGTTTATTTGAAAAGACTGACAGAAGATATAGAGGAACCGAGAAGAAAATCTAAGCTTTTTTCAGACCAATTTTATGGGTTACAACTCATTATAATATATAATATAAAGATTAAGAATTCAAACAATAGAAAATGCAATCACCATAGGTATTTATTTTATTCATCTTATTTTATTTATCTTATTTTTGTTTAACCCATTTATGCTACCCCACTTGTGGGATATGCCGTGATGGTATAGTAGCAGTATTTTTTTATGAGCAAATATAAGTGTAAGTAGTTTTAGAATTATCAGTCAAAGCACGAGCTCTGCTCAAATTTAAGGAATCGATTGATTTTTTTATTTAAGAAATGCTAATAATCGTGAAATTTATTTATTCCAAACAATAAATTTTTGAATTTGAATTTAAAACAAATAGAATTTAGAACAGATCAAACAACAAAAAAAACATATGAAGAATCTTAATTGTTGTAGCCAATTTTGATATCAGATCAATAGCAAGACTTTGTAATATTTCTTTTGTATTGAAAATTACAAAGCAAAGGTTTATAGTCTCAAAAGTTGCAAACGCGAATTTAATTTCAACATTGAATACAGCTTACACTCGAATGTATATGAAAGCTATAAAGGTTTTATGCAGTATTGTCAGAAAGCGTCATATCGAATATGAACCATTGGACGTAAAGGAAAATAAAATGAAAATAACATCTAAGGCTTCACCTGTTACATATTATGAAAAACTTTCATATTTTCAAAATCAAGTGGCTTTTCGATATCTGCAAATTTATACAAGTTTGCTATTTGAGTAGTGGTAAAGAACTCTATATGTACAATTTATATTACAGTTGTACATTTGTACCTCGACTTTATTCTATTATAAGTGGAATCGATTATATACCAATTACGAGTATGTGAAGAACGGATGCACAGTTTTTTTTTCATTTTATATAAAATATATCTGTGTTCTCTATGCCTAAAGGGGCACAGCAGTGCTCATGTCCTTTGCAATTATGTTTATTTTTAGTATGTATATGTTGGATCTGTTGGCGTATGTTTGTGATGAATAAATAAATAAAATAAATACTTTATAGGTAGGTATATTAAGATCCTAATTTGTAATAAAAAGAAAATGATGTAGGGAGTTTTCAATGAGTTGGGACGAGAATCTTGAGCACATTACTTTTGTAGATAGTAATAAATATACATAGTTTTTAAAAATGAAGATATTTTACTGTTAACTCAAATGCCAAGTTTTAAGGTCCGGGCCCATAAAGCAAGTGAGTATTGGTCAACAATTCTTTTTCGTACAAGTTCTGTTTTAAAAACGCGCACTTTAATGATATTTTCGGTATACAAACACCCCTATTCCATTGAATTGTCATACCTATTCGTGCTAATATAAAAATGTGCAACTCGAATTAACGTATGTCGGAGTATGTGAGCTTCCTACTTACTTACTTTATATTTTATTCAAACTAGGTATGTTGACTTTCAGTTAGTATAAAATAGCCTGACAAACATCCTGAAAACGACTATTGAAAACTGAAAAGTGCATGCACTTTAAAATGTTCCGGAGTGAAATGAATTTGTCGTCGACGCCGCGACGCTCTCCTTCAATAATATTAATATATAATGTAGGTATATTTGAAACTACTTTCTCTGCTGCGGATAATCTAAAATACCCAGAAAATATGAAGAAGTTGAAATATTGAAGTTTGAACATGTGATTTTATACGAAAACTTTGGGAATACTTGGAGACAAAAACATTGTGAATAAATATCGAGTTTTCAAATCAATATTTTACTCAGCAGTACTTTAGTTTTAGAGTTGTTCGTCGCATTTTTAATTTTTTGACCTTTGTGGAAATATTGCTAAGTAAATGTATTAATTAATTTCATCTCAAAAAGCACTGAAGACAGGATCAAAATAACTCATCTTTGTAAAATATTTAGCTACTTTTACTGCTATAATTGATTTTTAAAATGTAATATTAACAATAACAGATGTTTCTGATGCTTAAATGTCCTGGATATCTGGATATGTGAATATAACCTGGAATTAGACCTCTAAGTTTTTGGTAATCTTACTGATACTACGTAATCTACAGTCCAAGATTAGACATTTTCATCAGAGGCCATGATTCAACAAGACCTATTCGGCTATCGAAAGAAAGAATTAACTAAGTATTTAGTTAAATATTTTATCCTTAATAAATACAGGTGAATTCGTTTTATTTAAAAAAAATACGATATACGAAATTTATCTGAGAAAGTAAAAAAAATAGTACCTTTAATACAAGTCGACATCATCGAGATGAAAATAATAGTATAAAAATATTGTCAAAAAGGCAATACAATGTATTTATTCAGCACACAACCTACCTACTTATTTCGTAACAATGTCAGAAGGAATGATACTCTGGAATAATATATTTTCTGAGAAACGTGTCTTCAGGAACATAACGAGGGTTTGAATCGGACTTTCTGTTGTTTTTATTTCATTTTTTTTTCTATATTATTATATTAATACTTCTATGTATTTGTATTGCACTATTACTGCTACTATACCATCGCAGAAGAAACTTGCAAATAGGATAGCCAGCGCACTAACTGAATGTATGAAATGAAAAAAAATCCTGGTTTTTTTGTTTTTTATTGAATGAGACGTCTTTCGTCTTATGAGGAAATTTTCAAATCTCAATTTTGAGATTTGAGAAAATATTTGTTTTATCAATTTCATTATGCGATTCTTAACATAGACACAATGAATGACTGAAAATAATAAATTTGTTGATTGTCGTCTACGTACCAAATTAAATGTGACATTTAGGAAAGATGAAAAGCCTCCTTTGAATAACCAGTTTTTATTATAGATCATTTTATGTAAGAACAGATCTAATTGGCGTTCCGTTCTCTCTGCCTACCCCACTTGGGATAGGGCGTGAGGGAATAGATAGATAGATAGATAGATAGATCATTTTATGTTGAAATAACTTTATTTCTCGGATATTTCAGGAATCCAAGGACTCCTATTTATCCGTTTATCATCATCATCATACCATCACGGCACATCCCACAAGTGGGGTAGCCAGCAGATCAGCTGCATGTAAGAAACATGCAAATTGTCCTCTCCGTGCTAATATAAAATCAAGACATTCAGGATGGGTGGCAAACCTCATCGCTGAATTTAGGATGTAAAATGTCTCAATTTTTTCGAACACCTGCCTTTTACAGGACACTCGAAAACTCACGCAGAAGAGTGGGAGACCAATTCTTTACCGGGTGCTCCACGTGCTCCGTTTATGTGACAATTAATTTATATATAAACTCTCTCTTGTCCATCAGTACCACTATGCCAGTGTTGGCATCACCGACCTTACCACCTCAGTGGATTTTAGATCACTGTGCAAAATACAAATAACTTACATAAAATATAAACGTGAACCTTTAACAACTAAACTATATCTTGTTTCGTATAATGAGGAGATATTCAGCCATAATGTTTTTGCTGTAAACCAAAAGAATAATGATAATAATACAGTAGAATGAAGGATTCAAAAGGCACGATCGTGTTTTGTTTTATTGTATGAATTATTATAACTTAAAGAACAAGAACAACAACAACGATAATTAAGATAAGTAAAATACTCGACTGTCTCAACAACGTGTTTAACAGAATTAGTAGTGCAGATACATTACTTATATACAGCTACATACATTTGTAAGACACGCTTAGACTTGTTTAGTAAATAGTCCAGTAAGAAGCGAGTCTACTAGGGCCAATTCTGAATCTTAATGAACTAACTAACTAAAAAGTTGATTAATATTCATTATTATGTAGTATTCAGCATTAGTTATGAACTATAAACAACTATAAACTCGAGAACCACCAAGTGCAAACGGTAAAATCTATGGGACAAACTAATATTAGTCAGTGATGCCGCAATACAAAATGTTTTTCACGTTCCGATTTACACTTCTGGCAACAATTTAATAGTTGTCACGCGTGAAAATTGTGAAATGTCAGATTTGCCGATATATTCTGGCGTTCGTATTTGAGTCGGTGGGTGTACTTTTACAATTTATACATGCTAAGAGTTGCCCTAAAAATATAAATTTTTATTTTTAATTGAAAAAACAACTTAACACTTCCAAAATATAGCAATATTCTGCGGTAAAATGACAGCAACTAATAATATTCGCACATTAAAAGTCGCGAATAAAATTCTGCCAAATCCAACTTATTTTAGTCGTCGGCTGTCAACTAAAATTTCATTCTGAATACGAAATCTATAGATTCTCGAAATTTATAGTTGTACTAAGGTGTCAAAATGAACTAATGAAATAAATTAGTACGGAAAACTGTGAATACGAATTAGAACTAATTATCATGACTCGACTATCTTCACACACTTAGTTGACTTAGTTAGTGCAACTAAACTAATTTATGATTCAGAATTGGCCATACTATCGTATAATATTGATCAGTGAATATATCCACGGCGTGAGCCTTTTACATATTATATCTTTATTATGTTAAAGAGTTTATTGTGTAATATGGAGATTGTTTATAATTATGTACCTGTTTAATTTAAACACAATGTTATTCTCTCTTTCTTATGTTTAAAGGATCTTTACAAGTTGATTTTTATACACAAATGAAAACTTTTTACATTGACGGTGAAATATGTAGAAAGAACGAAACAGAAAGAGATATTGATACTTCAAGCCGTACTTCAAATTATTGAAAAAACAAAATGATAGCAGTATAAAAATTATGTTTTTGACACAGTCATCTCAATGTATGTACTTTCCACACACGAAGTGAGTATCGATAGAATGTTCCAGAAGTTATCTGCAATATTATCTCTAGGAATTAGTTTGTGAAAATTCTCGAATCGACACAATCATGTAGAACAAGTTATTCGCTGGCGCAATTACTTAAAAATTTAATAATTTACTTGCATAGTTACTAAACTGATTCGAACTAAGCTTCACTGCCTAACTGGCTAAGCAGTAGAGATGGAGTATTCTTGGAATTGTACTATGTTGAGAGTTATTACAAGGCTCATTACGAAGTTTATGTAAGTCGTTGGATACAAAAGGGAAACTTTGGCATAGTCCTGTGTATGTGTACAGCTTAATAAAGCAGAAAATGAGGGACGTGTTGCACTTTAAAATATACATTCTAGCTTTATTATTTTGTAAGGCAAAGGCACTAACATACATAATACATAATTATTTAGTCAAGGATTTTAGTATTTTGGTATTACATTGGTCTTGCATTCAAAATACGTATTGTTTGTATAATGAATGATTTACTCACCGTTTAATGATGCATCTATTTCGGGGGTACGGATTTCAGACATAAAATGGTGTATAATTATGATATTATGAATAGATCCTTATTCGAATAACTTTTAGAATTTTTCAGCTCGAAGAAAATCAAGAGTGTAATTTTTTTTATTTTTTATTCATTGAGTCGGCGTTAATTTTGTCTAATTATGTATGATGTATTGTGTAGATCCTTATTTGATTAACTTTTAGAATTTTCCGGCCCGAAAAATAAACAATAGGTATACATAAAATATGTTTTATTCATTAAGTCGACGTTAATTTTGTTAAACTCCATGTTAATATACGGAAAAATACACAATTGGTTTTATTTTTTCTCTAAACTTTATTGAGTAGTGACCTAGTTTCAACTTAAATAGTCATTGTCAAACTGATTTGACTAATTTTCAATACATAAAATATGTATTGTACATATGTATGACGGATGATTTATTCGGCGCCGTTTAATGAAGCATCCATCTTAAGGGTGAAGATTTTAGACATAAAAGGGTGTATAATTATAATGTATTACATAGATCCTTATTTGATTAACTCATAGAATTTTCCAGTCCAAAAATATCTCAATAAAATACATTATTATTCTTGGGGCATTTACTATAAATTCCTTACAACTGTCAAATGACTGACATTATTTGCTTCGTCTAAAAATGTTCATTTCTGTAGTAAACACGCTACGAATGCAACCAGGTGAATGGCTTTTCTGTACTCAAGTAGGTCATGTGCATCAAATCGAATGAAGTTTTGACATAACATGTTACCGGGAATAAAAGTATCTACTTTCAAAAAATAACAGTGTTTTACATTTTAATATCATCATCGAATAATGGAGAATGTCATACAAATAGTTATTTTCGAGTTATTTACACGAGCGAAGGTATAGGTACTATTCTTTCTTTCCAATGGTGTTTTAAAAACCAAATTTCAAATCATTTTACTGATTTTATATTAGATTGTAATTAAATCTACAATATATCTATAAGGAATGCTAACAATCTGCCCATTTTTGGGTCCCTCTATTTTGAGAAGAGCTATATTGCGACCACCTGTCTAGGTTTTAGTGGAATGATGGGGAATGCAAAACTTCGACGAGCCATGTTTTGATTTAATATTTCCCTTTGTTTGATGGTAGTTTTCATTTCCTGAAGACATATTATCTATTGACACAGCGTAATAACCATTTTTAATAAACATGCATGCCATTCTCATTGTGTCGATAAAATAAAATTAGAAGTTCCGGATGGGTGGCATACCTCATTGCAGAACTAAAGCTGATAAATTTCTTAAACGTGATTATTTAATAAAATAAAAACTTAAATGATTTTAATATTTAAAGAGGATGTTTAAAGAGGAACTTTGATAAAACATCCACACTTTCAAATTTTCCATCATCCACTTCATAAAAAATGATTAGAAAAAATAATTTATCTCATATAATTATGACACCCACAGAGAAATCATAAGAAATAATATGGGTTCGATTGGCATTCGTCCTAATAAGTTAAGGATTACTAAATTAGTAAGTTAATCAGCATTGAGAGAAAACATCACAAGTTGAAATATTATTAGATAATAATATATGAAAGCCATCCCCTGTTTGCAGTATTACATTTTATCTTACTGACTTCAATAATGTACAAAATAGATAATGTACAATAGATACTTCTACTCCGAAAGCTCTTTGAAACGCACTTTTATTTCACCCTCTTTGATAAATATTTGATTTTGTTGATTTTTGTTTAGAATGCTTCACCCGTACGTTTGTTTTATTAATATTGTACGTACTTACCAACTCCAATATGTAGAATTGAAACAAATAGTGATTTTTTCGGATTCTTTATAAGGAATATCCGGCAAAGTCATCAACCAGGGGGCCTAAAATGGCCACATTAAGCAATTCCTCTACAATTCATATTTGGTGAAATGTTACCGTTTAATCGTTTAACAATTCCTATTATGATTCATATAAAGTGCCCTTTTTAGCATAGGAGGATTTTTTTCAATTTCATGAAAACTGGTATAAGTATTTAAGAAAATATCAATTTTTTTAGAAAAGGTTGCATGTTAACCCGTTCTTTTATCTACAAAGTTTTCACCGATCTTAAAGTTTCTCTCTCGCAATACACCGTTAACTTACAACAATATCAGAGCATCTCAGAGGTCATGGGAAGAAGATCTCTGAATAGATATGCTTTGTTTTTGTCCTATGTGACCGAGATGAGTGTTGAAGAAATTTGTTTGTTTATGTACATATTTTATTTTATTTGAGAGCGCTTAAGTATGTAAAAAAATACGACATTCTTCTATGCACTTGATGAAGTCTGTAGAAGCAAAAACACATTATAAATCCATTTTTCATAATTATTTACATTTACATACCGCAGAAATATTTATATTTTCACTGGCTTCGCTGATCTCAAAATTGGTTCTAAATAACTGATTAAGAAGCAAAAACGCGTCAGAATATTCCAAACAATCACATATTTTTATTTAAAATTTCTCAATAAGGTGTATTGCCCAATAATATGCTGAGTAATTGCAAAAGTGCTTTGATCCGTTATTTAATTGTATTTTTTTTCAAATATGTATGGTGTCTTTTATTAAAAAAAATGATAAATTTAACGACATGAATAAATGATAATGCAGAAAAATCATTTTCAAAACATAAATTATAACATAGGTACATGGTCCATTATGAAAGTAATGCACATTTTCTGGGATAAATATATTTTTTGATTCTTTCAGTACAAATGCTTAAAATTCTTCGAAATAGTCCCCTCCTGCATTAATGTACTTGCGAAGACGTGTCTGCCACGCCTGGAAGGTTCCCTAAAACTCTTCCACAGGAATGCCTTTCAAGAACGTTGTAACACGCATTTGGATGTTTTCCGTAGACTCCCAATGCTTTCCTTTCAGTTCTCTCTTCAGTCGGGGGAACAAAAAAAAGTTACAGGCAGCTAAATCGGGATTATGAGGGGGCTAGGGAACCACTGGGGTACTGCTTCGGGCCAGGAAATTGTCTACGATGAAGACCGTGTGGATTTTCTATGTGTTCGCATTTGCAGATCCTCGGTCACAATGCTTACCACAAATGTGGACAAATTTAGGGAGTCAACAATTTGCTGGATGCTCACGTTTTCTTCGGTTCTGACCTTAGTGGGCGTCCAGAATGGTGTTCCTCAAGGACCTTCTCCCGGCCCTCCTTGAACGCCTTGCGCTACCTCCCGGATTGTGATCTTGAAATGCAGTCATCCTGAAAGGCCTCTTGAAGCATCTGGAATGTTTCGGTAGCATTCTTTCCAAGCCGCACGCAAAGCTTGATAGCGTTGCGCTGTTCAAGCGAACCGCCTATATTCGCCATGTAACAAAGACAAAAAATACACTTCACATAAAAACACGTCCTTCCACTCTCACTTCTCGCAGTTAAATCAAAGTATGCGCGTTTAAACGGGCAGATTTTACGCCACATTTTCCGACTAGTCCGGATGCGCTCCGATGGATAGTCGCGTCACAATAAAATCATGTGCATTACTTTCATAATGGACTATGTATAAGGGTAAAAAAGGGAATGTGCTTTTATCTCAGTTTCAATGTTCAAGAATCGATTTGTCTTTACATCCAAAGCTCTCAGATATCAACTCAGTTGCCGGATATCCATTACATATTTTATACACTGAAATCTTGAAAGCTATATTGTATTTAACATGTTACATACATATTTTATACTTACTTTTGCTTTCGTGAAATTCACGCATGTGCTGGTATTAATATGAGCTTTAGTCTTCAGTGATGTGTTCATAAGTTCAGATTGAATCATTTATCACGAATGATTTATTCTCACCAGACGACAGACAATGAGTGAACGATTTTTTGATCCACTTTCTTATACCTATATATTTTTTAAAGATATGTAAATATTGCACAAGAACAACACAATGTTTGATTTGAAGTTCAGGGTAATGTTTGTACCTATATTTTTTTTTTTAAATAAACATGAATGTACTAGTAATTATTATATTTAATTATTGAATTATTCAGGACACAATCAGCGTAATGACAAAATTTGTGAAAAATACCAATCGTATTATTAATGATTTTCTTTAAACATTTCAAAACACAAAAACAGTTACACACAACTGCTTGTTACTGCAAGTTAATTAGTACATTCTTTACCATATCAATAATAAAAAAATAATAATTCAGGATGAGTGGAATGTCTCATGCCTGTATTGTATATGTTAATTGTCTCATACGTGAGTTTTTTCGAACACATTCCTTTTACAGCACACTCTTGCACAAAAGAGTTGGATACCTATTCTTTACCGCTGATTAAAATGAATACTTAGACATTCCGAATGGGTGGCATAATAATTCAAATGTTTGTATAGTGAAAGTGGAGCACTATTCTGCGTAAGTTTTCGAGTGTCCTGTAAAAGGCAGGTGTTCGAAAAAATTAAGACATTTTACATCTTAAATTCAGCGATGAAGCTTGCCACCCATCCTGAATGTCTTGATTTTATATTGGCACGTAGAGGACAGTTTGCATGTTTCTTACATGCAGCTGATCCGCTGGCTACCCCACTTGTGGGATATGCCGTGATGGTATAGTATATTGGAAAATTTTAATGATGGTTAGAATAGAAAAATGCAATATTCAATCTTTTAAAAGGGTCTTGTATTTATGACTATGGTTTTGACTTTTACTCCCTACTAAAGCTATCGTCTCATATTCCCTGAATAAAGCAAAAGGAAAACGAGAGAGGAGATAAAAAGCCTCTATATCTTATTAACGCGCAATTAAATACAATATTGATGACTTTGTAGAATATTAATCTAAGTTGTAAAATGAACTTTAATATAATATAAAGTTACATCTATCATCCTAAAGAAGCTTACATTATAAGTTTTCAAGTTGAATATGAAAACTATATTATTGATAAAGCTCCCGTCGTGAAATTGTCTTAAAAGGACAAAGCAAGTGCTGTATATGGCTAAGATTTATATTTTGTCTTCATTCTTAGAACTTAAGTTTTTAATTCTTTTAAATCATTGAACAATTTTATTAGGATTTATTTCAAAAAACTACAAATTTAATACAAATAAATGTTTCTTGATAATGTCAAATTAGCTTGACGAGAGCGCTAAAGCATATAATTACAAGCAAATAATAAAGAGGGTTTTTTTTATACATTTTAACAACCCTGTAATGTATTTTTTTTACAATGTAGATACACACACCCTCGAAAAACTAATACAAACTCTTCGTAAACGTAAAGAATATCATTTCAAGATTTCTAGAAAAATTATGAAATTTCATTGCCTAGCCCTAAAGTGTTCATATAAATAATTATCATAAAATCTTTATTTCACAAAAATAGTACATAAGGAGAAAAAACATGATATCATAACAACTGAACGCATAATTTTGTGCAATGGGCAAGTTTATCGCTGAAGCGCGATATCTTCCAACCAACCCATTAAATAAAATATAATCGTTAGTATGAAGATGAGAAAGATGTATCGATTGCTTCGATTTCTGTCAATCATATATTATAAGTTCAAACATAATTCAAATTTCAAGATTTTATGTTTTTTTATTGTTGACTTTTATTAACTTTTTTTCAAAACTTACAATTTTATTTCATGACTCCAAAACCATAACTAACATTTTTTGACTACATTTTAATTATTAAAACAACAGACTCAATTTACTTTTTTTCTTTTTTTTGACAAATTATTTCTAATTTAATTAAATTTTTATACCTACAATTTAAGTTTTATTCAGGAATACTTTTATAATTTTTCTTCATCAATTTCTGTGCATGCTGCTACAAGTTGTATTTTTTTCTTCGTCTGTCAAATTGTTATTTTTGTTTTTATTTTTTTAATTCAACATGTAAAAGGCTGTGCCGTGTAGAAGTGTAAAAAAATAAATAATGTAAATAACGTATATATCTAAAATTACTGTTGGGTAAAACCAGTAAACAAATAATTACAGCCACATCTACACAACCCTCTGATACTTAATCAAGTTACTTCAATTTGGCCCTAAAAAGGTTTGACGTTGTAACCAATACAGGATATCGGAATTGGATACTAAGGCGTTTAATCGAAATAGAATCTTTCCGAAAATCGAAGAACGAGTGAGAGTTGCTTCCCCCGCAAAATGGAGTTTCAGAAATCGATCATCTGGAATAATGTGATGGATTTTGTCTGATGAATAAAGATACTTAGGTAGGTGTTGCAATGTTAATGGTGTTTATGTGAAACGATATCAGGAATTCCTTATGAGCTTACTCGTATCGAAAATCACGATATAGGAAGCTTAGTAGAGATGTTTGTATCTTTGCGATACTTTTTTTAAGCTGCTAATGATGTTGTCTAAATTCAGGAGTTTCTTTTTTTTTTTCTTTTTTTTTGTCAGAAAAGTTTTAGTTTAAGCGGAAGAAATTGGTTATTGAAATCATTTAAAAGAAAAATTTGAAGCATAAATTGTAACGAAAGTGTTCGAAAATATAATTTGTATTGATATACGAGTTTTTTTTTATATAAGTCTGGTCAAAAAATGTGCATGAATAAGCTTTAAATACATTATTAACATTAAAAATACTGATAACCTGAAATTAAAATTCTGTGATTCGTTCATAAAATTCATTTGTCATCACAATATACCGCCCAAACAGCCCGTATATTACAAAAACAATACAAAACATATTTAAAATAAAAACATATTACAACAGTCAATGAAAAAGAGAAAAATGAAGACAGAAGCTTTCTTCAACAGAAAGCACATATGTGAAGAAACCTGTTTTGAGCACAGAAACTATGGAATCAAAAGAAAACAAAGATTCGATGATGATGCTTGTCGTACATTTGTTAGTCTTTATTTTGAAATGAGAATATAATGAGCATTCTATGACTACTCTCTGCAATAGAATGGTGCATTATTTATAAATATATACCAGGAAATTACTCATAGACTAGGAAATCAATGAAATCACTTAATCAATAAAAAATATTCCTACCCAAGAATAAAAATACAATTTCAATACCATAAGCTGCGAGACAGGAAATGAAAACTGTAATAGGGTCAGAGGATTTTTCAGGATATTTCTTTATATTATTAAAGTTAAACAGATTTTCTTATCTGATCCTGTTCAGTTACATTTTTATAGATCAATGTTATTATTATTATTACTATTAGTAATAATAATAAAAGACATAATAATAATAAAATGTGGGTACCTTCCTAACCCTTCTGTCCCATAATTCAACCGAAAGTGACAACCTACCAAACCCGGGTTAGAGTTATCTGAACTTACTTATGTACTGCTGAAAAGAATGTTATTATAAATGTGAGAATCTGTTCATTTAATATAAATAAAAACAAAAATTTTGAAGAGTTTTACTTTGTACTTTTATTCAGTGACCAGGTTTCAACATGTTATGTCTTTTTCAAACTAGCCTAATACAAAAAAAATGTTCTCTATATGATTTAATTCAATGCAAGCAGGGACAAACTAATGGTAATTACAATTACAATTTCTGGCTAAATTTAAAATCAATCAAATAGATTGCAGATAATAATATATTGGACTAAATGTTGAAGATTTATGTAAGCTTTTTATCGCTCTTTACACAATACGACAAAACAAACACAGTTCCTAGACGAAAGTTTAATAAATGTTCCATAGAGTTCTCAGAAAGTCTAACTCTTTTTGTAAGTTTTCGAAAGTTCTGTAAGGGACAAGCATTTGGTTAACATAACGACAAAAATGTTTAACATTTTCAAATAATAAAAAAATGTTATTGTTTCATTAATTTACTTATTTTGTTACATCTTTATGTTTATTTTTCTAAATTTGTAACAATTAACATTTTATTATTTTTGTTTGTCAAATTTTTTCATACGTTGTTATATGTTTAACGTGTAAAGAGCTCACGCCGTGTACAAATAGATAAATAAATATATTAATAAAATAAGCGACACGATCTGAATGTATAAATTTAAAGCACGAAGAGGATGAATTGCGTATTTATAAGATATTGGGAATCAATTGGCTTTTGATGGAGATATCGTGATAGTATTGAAAGATTCTCATGATCCGGTATTTTTTTTGGAATTTAAAACATGCTGCTGGTATCTCCACTTAAGTAATATGCCGTGATGGTACGTATAGTATAAAATATAGAAGTTTACATCGAAAACGAAAGTACAAAATCAAAACTAGGTTACTGTAATCGAGTAAGTAGTAGAACTTAAAATAATAATTTAATTTGTTATTAATTTTTAATGTACGTATGCAAGCGAAACTTGGCCGTAGTTGAAAAAGGACGAGAGTGGAATAAATCCTGTGGAGATGCGTTCACCGAGAAGAATGGTTGGTAAAACGTTGCGAAACAGAATGAAGAATGAGGATATCAGGGGAATGAGCGGATGTGAGAGGAGTGTTGTGGACAGATTGCGTGTAAGCAAATTTGAGATGGTTTGGACATGTTGAGCGAATGCAAGATGAAAGGATGACGAAGAGAATATATTTATCTGAAAGAAGGGGTGTGAGAAAGCGTGGACGTCCAAGAATCACGTGGACCAAATTCTTAAGGACGGACGCGTGTTGAGTAAGAAAAATCGGCGTGCATGCATGAGAAACTGGATGAATGTAAAGGAAGCGAAAGAAGTATGTAAGGATAGATGTATATGGCGTTCCGTTCTCTCTGCCTACCCCTCCTGGGACATGGCGTATTTTTAATGTTGCATCAATATGGAAAACCGGTAAAAATATTATCAGCAAATTTAATAAATATAATCCTTTATAGTTTCTTAGTCACAAAGTAGAACATTATGGAAATAATCTTCTTAGAGCGGTCGCTACGTTCAACTCTAAAACGTAAAAAAGTTCTACGTCATTTCAATTCTTGACAGTGAAAAAAGCGTTGCTTTTTCTTAATTAAATTATTATTATTATCATTATTTTCTCTAGCATTTAAGTACGGCTACGTATTTTTCTTATTATTTTTAGTTTCGTTGCATTTAAGTCGCAACCTCGCCTCGTCTGAATATAAAATATTGTATTCTAATTGAATTATCATATTTCTTTCGTTACATATTTTAGTTTGTTCATATGTATGTAATTATGGAGACCCTGAAAAAAACCTTGTACCATTTCCACACATCATGGCTGCGTTTTTAGACATCAAAGCTGCGCAACATACGAGATTGGACTGGAATGAGAGGTGTGGAGGAGTTGTTGCAGACAATGAAAGACCGAGAAGCGTATGCCAGAGTGATCGCCAACGTCGAAGGGACCTGACGACGGGGCATTTACAGAAGAAGATGAAGGGTTATTTTCATTGACTCGGTGAGGACAACTTGCATATTTATAGCAAGCAGTAAGTCTGAAGTGTAACCCACTTGTGGGATTTGCCATGACGGTATACTCGTACATGTAGAAAAAGGTTAATTTATATACATATTTATTCCAGTCAGTTAGTCCACTCACAAATCTTAACATGTTAAGCATCTTTCAAATATTTTTTAATTAAATTTCCTAAAAATCCTAAAAAGAGAAAACATGAAACCAATAATAATATTCATAGTGTATAACTCATAGTTTCAAACTAATAATAGGTAGGTATATAATAATATGTTGGAGGAATGCAACGTAGATGACAAATATAGGAACTTTATTCGAAATCTTTACTGGTTCCAAACTGCCGAAATTAAAGTCGGTGATGCCTCCTCAGAAGAAATTGACATTAAAAGAGGCGTACGGCAGGGTTGCATATTGTCACCGCTGCTCTTCAACATGTATGTACTCCAATTATGTTTTTAAGAAGGCTCTAGAAAACTCGACAATGGGAGTAAAGGTCAATGGCGAATGCATCAGTAATATAAGATACGCCGATGACACTGTCATCCTGGCCGATAGCATCGCAGATCTCCAGAAGCTCCTTATAAACATAATTAACGCAAGAGAAGAATTAGGCCTTAATATCAACAAAAAAAAGACGAAGTGGATGGCATTTAGCAGAGCAGATTACTCCGCTATAACATTGCAACTCAATGGTGAACCGCTGGAGAGAGTGGATCGATTTAAGTTGGTACCTGGGTAGTATGATTACGTCGTCTGTGGACCCAGATGTGGAAGTGAAGTGCAGGATTGAAGCAGCCCGTAGTTCATTCAACAAAATGAGATCAATATTCTGCAATGACAATATAAATTTGAAACTCAGGCAGAGAATGTTGAAGTGCTATGTGTGGTCTGTGCTGCTGTATGGCTCAGAAACTTGGACCCTGAAAGTGCACACTATGAACCGGTTGGAGGCATTCGAGATGTGGTTGCACAGGAGAATGCTTCGCATTCCATGGACAGATTTGGTCAGCAACTCGGAGGTTTTGAGAAGAGCCAATTGCAGTAGACAGCTGCTGAAGGACGTTAAGATTTCATATCTGGGTCACGTTCTGCGGGGCGATAAGTATAGTCTGCTCCAGTTGATACTCATGGGGAAGATTGAGGGGCAGCGTGGTCCTGGTAGAAGGCAAACGTCTTGGCTGCGCAATATAAGAGACTGGACCGGGATGAGACATGTGGGAGAGCTGTTCCGGGTCGCGCGGGATAGGGTAGCCTTCGCCAGAGTGATTGCCAACGTCGGGGGGCCTGATACGGCACGAGAAGAAGAAGATATAATAATAGAATGAAAATTGATGTAATTATAAGGATGAATGTAATGTTTTGGGCGTGTGGAAAGAATGAATGAGAATAGAATGACCAAGAAAATGTATTTGGCTGAAAGGAATTGTGCACGGAGACGTGGCCGTCCGAAGATCAAATGGCCAGATCATATGTAATACAAACTATATCCTACAGGTTGGTCACGTGTTGAGCACATTGAACAGGAGAGCATGCATGAGGAAGTGTATGACTGTGGTGAAACCAAAAGGTGTATGCGAGGATTGAAGGTAGTGGCGCTCGATCCTTTCTGCCTACCCCGCGAGGTAATTGGCTTGATGGTATGTTTGTATGTTTGTAATAATATATTCTTTTTACATTTTGTTTTGTTGACCGTTAACTTGTTACAATACTCGCATCAATAACAAAACAATATAAAATAATTGCTCAATTTTAACTAAGCCAAAGCCAAGTTTATAGTTAGTTTTAAAAGAAAATGCTTTCTTTGTCATGGGAGTTTTAATATTATAATGTTATTTTAAATTGAAATATATATATTTCTAAAAGTCTTTTTTATATTCACACAATGGAGACATTTGCATCAAAATGTGAATGCTGGTAGTTTATATATATTTGTTTTGTATTTCATAATTTTATATTTATAAAAAAGTCGAAGAAAAAATGAACCTGAAAATATTGATATTTAAATAATTTATTATCTATCTGTCACTATTATCCGTCGAGTTCCCCCCAAAAAATAAGTTTACCACTCTTTTTTCTGTGTTTTTAAGTGTCCTGTAAAAGGCATTGATTTATGAAATATTCAAGAAAAAATTATATTAAGAAATCTTTAATTTAATGATGACGTAATTATGCTACCTATCCCGAATGTTTTAATTTCACTGGCACAATGAGAACATTTGCATGTTTTTTTATACGCAGTTAGTCTGCTGGCTACCCCATCATCATCATCATCGCCCCTCTCGGGAGCACAGGGCAGAAACCAACCCCCTCCATTCAGAGGGTCTCTGTACCAATCGCGTTACCTCTTCCCAGGACATTCCCTACGCTCTGATACCGTTGTCATAGGAACGGTGCATTGTGAAAGAGGGACTCCCGGGCCGACGGAACCCTTGCGGATGGAAGAACAGTGCTCTTTTTGGCCAACTATCATCGGGCATTCTCAGAACATGACCCAGCCAGGACCATCGTCTCTCCTGTATCACGCTGGCTACCCGACTTGTGAGATATTCCGTGATACTATAAAATTAATGGTATTTCTTGAGAGATAATGTTTTGGCAATATTATTAATCGTTTATTATAAAATATTAGTTGTGGTTTGTTTACAAGAGAGCGAATCCCAGGAGAAAACGTTTATTTATAGATAGGAATATAATCATGGTCGATAAATAATTACGTTTAGGTAGTATTTAGAGGCATTACTTGCTTTATTGTTCGGTCTAATATTCAACTTGTTTTAATTGTTGTCATATTTCATTCTAATACACCCACCTTCCACCAACATTATTCAGTACCTACCTAGTGTTATCTTTAGTAATATTACTAAACATTCTTTACTCATGATGATGATTTCTTCAGCGCCGTTTAGTGGAGAATCCATCACAAGGGCGCAGGAAGCTCTGTTGGACGAGCGTTGTCTTCAGTCTGCTCTTGAATGTTAATATATATGTATTTTGCATGTGCATATTGATATACACATTCATTTAAAATATTCATCTGTGACACTCCCGATCTATATAGTTTTGTTGTAGCTTTCACCCACTATGTGTTATGGGTAGCGATGTTGTGTTGCCGTCTCTGTTACTCATTGCAGAACACTAGGTATACACTACTAGACCGTAATTTTCAGAAACAGTTGTTCAGGACACATGTTTGGATTTTAGAACTGATAGACATGGTGCCTATCTGAAAGAGATAAACGAAGACTAGAGGCGTTTGAGATGTGGACCTATAGAAGACTATTAAGAATTTCCTGGAGAGACCACATCACAAACGAAGAAGTTCTTCAAAGAATCGAAGGAGGAAGGCACCTGCTCAAGATCTTGTCAGAAAGGCGTGCAAGGTGGATCGGCCATGTAATACGACAAGAAGGCCTTTTGCATGCCGTAATGGAGGGTATGACCGAGGGGACAAACTCTAGGGGACGCCCACGCCGAGAGTACCTGGAGGATCTGTTGGTGGACATGCGCTGCTCATCATATGCAGAATTCAAAAGAACTGCACAAGACAGGGAGGAGTGGAGGAGAAGAATTAAAGAGATAATTGCTGCAAACCAATCCCAGGATTGAAACCAGAGAGAGAGAGAAACGGTAAATGTAGCACAGAATATATAACAATTTATGAAGTTGTCGATTTGTAGATATTAAATTTAAGACAAAACTCGATTATAATAAGGAGATGATACACATTAGTAATGAATAAAAATTGCGCGATTTTATTTTGCAATACCTACATACGAAAACTTAGAATTATAGGATCAATATGAACGGTAAAAACGGATATTTATCAAAGAGCTATGGTGATGCGTGGCGGCTGCTATGAATAGCGCCTGCACACTGTTCATCCCAAAATTATTCTAATAAATTTGGAAGGTTCAGTGACACATTATGAGTAGGTGGTTCTTACAGCTAACCTACCTTAAAGTATTTCCAAAATATTTGTTTCCACGTCATGAAGTCGAAATATATCGACTTTCCAGTTACACAACTCAACAAGTCGAAACTTTTGATTTAATTGGTAAAACACACAAATTAACGCTAATCTTCCAACTCCACAAAACCAATAACTGTAAAAAAATACATCACCAGGAATAGCCACCGGACTAACTGCACATGCAGATTGCCCTCTTAGCGTTAATAAAAAATAGGATATTCAAGATAGGTGACATGCCTCAATTCTGAAATAAATACCTTATAAATTGTTTTCCTGTGAAATTGAACAAAATTTACAAATTGTATAAGGCCAGTCATCATCATCATCATCATCGCCCTCAACGCTCCTCTCGGGAGCACAGGGCAGAAATTAGCCTCCTCCATTCAGAGCGTCTCTGTGCCAATTGCGTCACCTCTTCCCACGACATTCCTTGCGCGCTGATATCATTGTCATAGGAACGGTGTATTGTGAAAGATGGACTTCCGGGCCGACGGAACCCCTGCGGTCAGAAGAACAGTGCTTTTTTTGGACAACTATCATTAGGCATTCTCAAAACATGTCCCAGCCAGGACCATCGTCTCTCCTGTATTATGGAGATTACAGGTCTCTGCTGGGTGCGCCGGCGCACAGCATCATTTGTAACATGTTCATACCGTTCCTATGACAACGATATCAGAGCGCAAGGAATGTCGTGGAAAGAGGTGACACAATTGGCACAGAGACGCTCTGAATGGAGGAGGCTGGTTTCTGCCCTGTGCTCCCGAGAGGAGCGTTGAGGGCGATGATGATGATGATGAGGTACTTATGTTCGAGTTAATTTTTCGTATCAATAAATTTACGAGATTTTTAGTTTAAGCTCGTAAACGGACACTTTGAAATACTAATATATGAAATACTTCGAGTATTATTTGAGTAAAAAGATTGAAACATTTATTTATAACAGTAAAGTTTCAGCAAAGTTACATTCTTTACATACATACATTTCCTAATACAGTCACTAATCTTTTGGAATTCATGTTGGTAATGTAACTATGTAAGCTCAGTACCTTTTATTAGCTCGCGTTGATTGAAAACATCTGACAACTTATAATACGTTACAACCCATAAACTGTGATTATCCTTAGCTTTACTAAGCAGTCATTACTTAATTGTTCTTGTAGTATTTTAGAGATGAGCTTAAGCCATAGAGCTTTTATTCCTAGTGCTTTATATCAATCCAAGTATTCAAATACTGTAAGAAGGTATATAAGATAGAAATGTAAATTGAAACGATACATTTTCACTATTATGGTGACTGAGAATTCCTAATTGAAAAGATGGCTTTCGAGTGAGAATTTCAATTTATTCATGGAACTCGTCTAGAATTATAATTATATTTGGTAGGTAACTTAGAGATATTATATATTTTATTGAAAAATTAATTTGTTTCAAACTGATTTCTTAACAGCATCAAAATATACAAATATGACCTTAAAAATTATTTTTCGATACATAAAAAAACGTATAAAGCTTACACAAAACGTAGATAGTACGAACAAACTTTGAAACTTCAATTTGTACTTCGTAAGAAAGAAAAATAATTAAAAAAACTTTTATTGAATAATAAAAAATTCTAAAAATAAAACTGTTTTCGCGAAAAAAGTAGAGTTTTTCAATTAGCATGAGTTATACCCTGAAAAATAATGTGCACGTTTGAAATGGACGCGTCGCGACGCCCTTAGACTATCAATGTGGTAAGTAAAAACTTTTTTCCCCACCTGGGGGACCCAAATCAATAATTAATTAGCTGAAAGTTTGAGAAATAAAATATTTATATTTGAAAGCTTGCTTGTAAATTGTACCAGGTCTTTTTTGGATATTTAAGAAAATACTTTAGTATTTTTCATAAAGCTCATTGTTGGCAAAGCCAATACATTTAGTTATATATCATTTTACCTTGTGTGTCTTATCTTTTAAAAACTGTTTTTGTTGAAATAAATAAATAAATATGATATGTTAAAGAAATCTTACATAAAATTTTATTCGATGAAAAAGTAGACATAATATTGTAGCAGGTACCTACTGTTATTAACACTTTATTAAGTAATATGAATTTATAATACTGATAATTTTTTTTCTAGTTATTAATAAGAGTTGTCCATAAACCCGAAAATTATATTTAAAAAATAATTTCCTTTAAAAAGCTCATTGTTTCAAAAATTCATAATACTCTATGTGCGAAAGACATACTTAAAGTTCACATTATGCATATAAAGGCCATATTATTTTTTGATTTAAATAGATTTTGTTATAACGCTTCATATCAAAATATGAATTATTCAATTAATATTATTCCAAACCCTTAAAAGTTTGTATCAAATTTCAAAATATATTCTGTCGATATTGTTTGAAATTATAATAACCAATACTTATTTCAAAATGTATTTATTCTTTGATCGCGTTTGAATTCAAAGTACATACTACTTCGTTTAATTTTTAATCTCAAAGTTTGCATAATTTAATTATTGGATAAATAGAAAATAATGTAGCTGCTTGTAATCTTAACTAATGAGATTTTATAACGAAAATATTAGAAATATAGTTATTGTAATATTTTCTTAGTAGTTGATCATAGTGGAAAATGATAAAAAGGTGAACTTTCACATTAAAATTATCGTATCGAGTTAGAGCTTAGGAAAATTTCTTATTTACCTTATATTGATTTAATCTTAATGAATTACGTTACTAAGTAGTTCTACTCTGGATCATACAGAAATAAAAATTAATGAGATTCCATCAGCAAACATCGGTTGAAAAGTAATCTTCTACATAAATTTGTTTACATAAATTTAATTTGTGTAACTTTAGCTTTTTTTTTGAGACAGACATTTCTGGAAAGTTTGGAATCTTTGCTTGTCCACATGTTGAGTGTATCATTTGTGAAGATGTTATGTAATGAGTGTTTGATTCTGTAAGATTGTAAAAATAAAAGTTATAAAAAAATAGTTTATGGTGAATCGATCATTTTCTATGAAAAATTCTTAAACAACCTTCTTTTTCATTCATTTTGGGGCTGGTTCGAACTATGAAAATTTTCAAAACACTGGATTAATGGTAACGAGATTTCGTTTTACATTCTCAAGTGCTTTTTTATAAACATGCAAGCTATCCTCTACGTAAATGTAAAATAAATAAATGCTTTCAGCATATTATTATATAATGGAATACAAAAGTATAAAGCTTTCCTATAAAGCATGAAAACGGAAATAAAGTAATGTTGTGTATTACAATATATCTATTATTAAAGTAAAGATCGAAGATCCTTGTAGATAACATCACAGGTTTTGAGTTGAACGAATTCGTTTCATATTCTGAATGTTAAACATATTATGCTTATTAGAAAAGGTTTGCGTGGGTGACACGATCATCTTTATCTGTATATTTATAATTCTATCTTCGGAATATCTTTATGTCAGAGCGAAATCGCTCTATGTCAAGAAACGTCATTTTCCATTACTTACTCACTTACTGCTAGCCTTCTTCTCTCCACTGCTGGATATAGGCCTCATCAAAACTTTTCCACATTTCCCTATCTCGAGCAACACGATACCACTGTTTCCCCATCATCTGGACAATGTCATCAACCCATCTTTTTTGGGTTCTTCCTACGCTTCTTTTGTCCTCCCATGGTCTCCATACAAGAATTCTGGAAGTCCATCTGCCATCCTCTCGTCTTACCACATGACCAGCCCATTGCCATTTCAGCTTGGAGACTTTATCAACAACGTCAACGACTTTTGTCTTTTTTCGGATAGTTTCATTTCTTATTTTGTCTCTCAAGCTGATACCTAGCATTTGTCTCTCCATGGCACGCTGTACACACCTCAGTTTTCGTTTGCTCGCAAGTGTTAGCGTTAGCATTTTTCATTACTACCGCTTAAAGTCTTATCTGTCCCGCTACCCTAAGTGCTGAAGTTAGAAACCATTCAATCTTTTTGGCTCTATTACTTGATTTATCAAAGTTTTCTAGTCTTCCGGTCTTCAACATGTCTCATTAGGCCTCAATGCTTCCACAGCTGTTGAGCCAATAGTAGACTTATTTTGATCTGTCTACCTCTTAAGGACTCATATTTTTAAGTGCACAGGAACCAGACTGAACCGATTCGAAAACATCGAAACACCTATTGTATTACCCAATCAAAAGGTGTTTGTGTAATCTGTTCATTGTTCAGATGAAGTGTCTGTAGAGTAATATTTTTAACAAAATTACAAAACTTTGCTCTTTACATGTTTGTTCACACTAAATAACTGACAAAAATGGCCGTGATTCATTGCTTGATTTTTTTAAACTTAAATGATACATTACACTTCATTGACGTGTTTATCATTTTTTTCGTATTTGGATACATTCATTATTCATTCATTTGTATCATTGTGTTGAATTTGAATTCATTGATATATTTGTTATTTTTTCATGTTGGAATTCACTCATCATTTATTGATTTGTACCATTATGTAAGCTTTTTTTTATCACGCAGCACGCCTCGATACCTACAGGGTAGCCTAGTGAGGCTGCTGAACCATAATTTCATCCGCCTTGATGATATATTGTCCCTGCTCTTATGTATATTTATTGAATGTGATGTATATATGTATAAAGTGAAAGTGCTGTTTTTGTAATTAATTGAAATTTCGATATATTTTTTTATACGCACATCACACAGTTAATCGCGTTTTTTTTTATAAAAGTGAATACTAAATACATCGTCAAAAAGATAATAATGGGAACTACAATATTGTACTTAACAAAATTTGACTTGGTGTTGTTTTACTCCTACATACAAAAACATATTATTGTGTTCTTATGTAGCTACCTAGAAACATTTCCTTTGAATTCAGATCACGTGAGAATAACTCCACGCACAAAAGACAATATGTTGTTGAAGGGGCAATTTACCAACACTGAATTGAAATGTTCACAATATAGACATGTCTTATTAAGTTCGCAATATGTGACGTAAATTCTTTTTTATTATGTACCTTTATAATGGAACACATTTAAAGTATTTTATTTATTTATTTATTTATTAACACAATATACGGCGTGAGCCTTTTACATGTTCACAAAAAAGTGTACCTAAGGAACAACAACAACAAAAAAAAAACAAAGTAATCGCAGTCTATACAAAACAATACACCACAAGTCAAGATTAACAACATGATAATGTAAAAACAATAATAGAAAATTGTATATGAATAAGGTCAATAAAAATAATTCAATTTTGGTAGGTATGTCAATATAAGTAAGTCAATACAAACAAGTACACAAGCATGTAAAAAATATGTCAAGAAATAAAATTTAACTAAGAATTTAATATGAAAAAATTTCATTTGTTTAAATAAAGTCATAACTTATTAATGGTTGCTGTTTTACTTAAAAAAATAAAAATAAAGAATAAATAAATAAAATTATACCCTATAAAGACACCTGTAAAAATAAGGTCTCCAATTTTATTCTGTAAGTTTTCTAGCGTTCTGTAAAAGGCAGGTGTTCGAAAAACTTTACGTGAAAGAAAATGAAATTTACGTCTACAATTCAGCGATACGCATACCACCCATAAAAATAATAATTTAAAGTGTAGATTTCAAAGTTATCTTGTTAAATAAATGAGATATGCACGAGTATAATTACAATAATATGTAAATACCTTATTGTCACAATACATTTGTACAAAACGCGTACCTACATATTGTTTTGAGGCAATGCCTTCCAGTAAACCAAAGGACTAAAGGACCTAAACCCATCCTCAACATATTTTATTTTGTTGACACGGACACGACAACATTCATGTATACCTATTACATGGAGTTTGTCCGCTGGCTACACCACTGGTGGGACGAGCCATAAATGTATAAATAAATAAAGCTTTATTGGTCATACAGACCAAATATAAAATAAATGTCTTAAGTCTAGCTAATTTCTTAAAAAAAGCTAACCTCTACAAATTTAAATAGGAGGTGAAATCCCACCGTCAATTTCTCACAAAAATCCACCAATATTCAAAAGAATACAGTACCTACTCGCTTAGAGACATGTATATGTTCAAATTTGTATGTTTATGGTTGAGAATGAATACATTTTTGAATTATTATTTTATAAGCTCTTGTATTCTCTTTATTATTTTTATTCTGTTTCATATTTTGTCCTATACTTTTTATATATCTTTCCTAAGCTCAATTTACGTTTAAACACGCATATCAAACATTGATTTAGGTTTACTGGAAGATATTGCCTTTAGGAAATATGTTGTATGTCTTTATACAAATTAAATTCTACACTAAAGTGTTTCTTGAAAAGTTAAATAACATTTATATGTTAGAAAAAGAAGATTTTTCTTTAGATAAACAAGTATCTTACAAATACACAAAAAATGACAAAAATAAGCATATATATTTTTAGGTACAAAAACAAAAATGGTAAAAAAAATTATTGTTGTCAAATAAAAATAATGCTTTGCATTCCATGTTTGTTAAAAGTTGCATTTGGTTCAGAACAAAAAATACTGAAGAGTTATGAAGAAGTCTATGTTCAGGAATGGATAAAGGAGCTGATAAAGTATACTATGAAAAATATTTAAAAATTGATCTGAAACCGAAAAACTTCAAGCAATATATTTTTTGTAGTAAAAAACCAATAATTTATGAATGTTTATAATATAATGTATTTTGAAAACAGTATTTATTACCACAAACTTCTTATAGAAATATCCATAACTTTTCGTTTGTCATAAACCAAAAGATGTTTACGATTGAAAACGATATAATAAAAAAGGTAGGTATTCCTTTGTATGCCAGACATAAAAAGATTCATATCCTAGTTGATTACATTTAAAACCTTTTTGGTTCGTATAAATGGAAATATTTTTACTTTATGCAGTAATAAACTTTTACTTATAATAATGTTTTTTACATAATAATGTTTATAAAAAGAGGCACCTGAAAATTTTTCGTTTTCAATCAGAATACTTGAAAAAGCTCTAAAATATTTTTACAAATCGTTTCGACGATTTTATTGTAGTGAAAAGATGAGACTTCCGCATGATGAAAAATAATAAGTTCCTGGAAAAAAATAAACCTACTCGGTGAAGCTAGTCAACAAAAATCTTACAAATAATAATAGGTTGGGGAAAAAGTTTCTTCGCATTTTATATGAAAATTCCAGGCAATTTTTTTCAAAGTTAATTTACATTCAATTACAATATGTATATGCCATTTTGTTTGCAGACTTTCTGCCATCTTGTAGGTAGAGACATGAATCCGTTGCTGTAGAAATTTTGGGACTTCTGATCAAAAAAGCGCAACAAGTAGTTTTGGCAGTCCTCTTTTGATGTTAACCTGACACTGCCTAAAGAATTCTGAAGAGACCGAAAAAGGTGAGAACCTGAAGGTGCAAGGTCAGATCTATATGGCGGATACATTAACACCTCCCAGTCAAACTCTTTTATTTTTTGCTGAGTGGCTAAAGATGTGTGTGGTCCAGCGTTATCGTGATGAAAGACCACACCCTTTCTATTAATCAATTCTGGCCGCTTTTTCTCAACTTTTTGCTTTAATCTCATCAGTTGTTGACAGTAGAGATCCGATTCGATGGTTCTGCCCGGCGGTAAAAGCTCATAATAAAAAATGTCCTTCCAATCCCACCATAGACACCGCATCACCTCTTATTGCGAGTAAATCCAGGTTTTGCCCCAGTCTGTGAAGCCTGACTGACCTTTGACCAAAACCTTTTTCACACGTTCTTGACATACGTGATCAACTTTTCATCACGAGTTATAGCCTCTTCAAAAACGGTTCGGTTTCATTACGTCTCAATAAATAATCGCAAATGAGTACACGGTTCATTAGGTTTCTTTCAGTGAGCTCGTGTGGCACCCAAATATCGAGTTTTCTTGTGTACTCAGCTTTTTTCAAACGGGTCAAAACTGTTTTGTGGTCAATTCCCATCAGTTCTTCAGCTATGTTTTAACTGCTGGTATGCCGATCTTGCTCCACTTTTTCAAAAATAGTGTCCATTTTATCCGTAACAGGGCGACGAGATGGAAATGCATATTTGACATCAAAATTCTCGGATTGAAACCAACTAACCAACCAACTTTGTGCTACTCTTATTGATACTGCATTAGGTCCATAAACGTCATAAAAAAATTGCGGCTTGCATTGCATTTTTTCCTTTTTTGTAACAAAATTTTAAAATGAATCTAATTTCTTCATTCAATTCGCTCATTTTGACAGAAAGAAAAACATGAAAAAAAGCGGGAAACAAAATGTTCTTAATTTAATTCTTTTTTTGAAATGTCATCTTTTTAATGCCATAAAAATCAGCCAGATACAAATAGTACAGCCAAAGATATTTTGTTACAAGTTTATAAATACTATATGCGAAAAGACTTTTTCCCCGACCATTAGGTACATAATTACATAATTATAATCTGCACATTATTCTAAAGGACGTGAATGCTCAGGACGGCACAGAGACCGCGGCCTCAGACCGCGAGCGATGCAGGAATCTCATTTATAATTATTGAAAACCTTTGTCTCGATTTTAATTTATCGAACGCATTTATAGATAGATATATTTTTTTTGACATAAATAAAATGTCAAAAGAATTTATGTTTTTAAACTAAAAATTGTAAAAAAGTTGGATTCAATCGATTGAGAATGTTTTAACTTATAAGTCTTATTTTACAATACTAAGAATCAAAATAAAATGATTACTATGTAAACATTACTGCACTTTCCAGGGAAAACTATGAACTTTGAAGTTTTGATTACTTGAAGGTGTCAAATTAATTCAAAACTCTTGAGAAGTTTTAGGGTTCAAGAAGCTACTAAAGCGTCACCTTCTAGAATTTCAGTTCTTCTGAAAGAACATACAAGATTTATATACTCTTGTAAGATGAAATCGCCAATAGGAATATTAGTAACGGAGCTTTTCAATACGACTAATCTTGAAAATGGATACTTGGCGATACAATATTAGTAATGCCTGAAGAATTAATTTAAAAAATACACTTCCCTACCTTTATTATTGATCAAAATGCTAACATTTGATATTTTTTTCTTTTTTTTCACCTCTTTCATTCAGATAAGAAATAGTTTTTGACAGTTTGCGTACTTACATATGTAAATAAACCTACATCTAAAATAAATACATTTAAATAAATATGTTTACTTATATTCTGTTTCCATAATACCTACAATTCTTTGTATTTAAATTTTGTTATTCTTATCAATATTCTAAGATACTTCTCAGAATTCACGAATATTATTATACTCTACTATTCAAGAATACATATCATACAAATATTATCAAATTGAGCAAGTCAGTATAGGTACAAAGCTTACGTCAGCACTTATTTTTTCTAATATAAAAGTTGAATGAGCATGATTTGAATACGGGATAGGATGTAATTTGAGATGAATTCGTGTTTGTGGAATTACCATGGATCAAGACAGGTCTAACAGTGCGTGTCACAAGATATAATGGAATGAAAAGAATACCTTATAAAGTATACAACCTTTTTTTCTCCATTTTGGTTATTTTTTCATTATACCTTGTATGTGTACCATCGCGGAGGCAGCTGGTGGGTTTGATATGTGAGTGGTGAAATTAAAAACCTTTTTTTCGACTTATTTCATGATAACGAATAAAGAAGCATTGGATTGTTCAAAACATTAGTTAATAATAGATATATTTTCATCCGTGGGTTTCCTGGCGAAGAAGAGGTTTCTCACTCTTTTCAGTTAGTATGTCCGGGTTAGTTAGAAGACATCGCATTTTAGCGATAAACTCGCAAATTGAATTATATAACTGATATTTATATGACACTGTTTTATTTTGTAATATTGGAACCAATGTAGATGTAGTGAAGAATAAAATAAATAAATAAAGACGGGTATTCATAAAACGTTATACGTATCAAGACACAGGTATTTTTACATAGTCAGTTCAATGATGAGGCATGTCTATCTCCCTGAATGTCTTTAATTAGCACGTAGAGAATGTCTTGCGTTCTTAATAAATGTAGTTGGTTTTCAGGCATTTGTGGGAAATTTCGTGATGATACAAACATATAAATAAGATACGAATATACATATATTTATACAATCAGGCAGCTATCTTCGTAGTAGGCAGAAAAATCAAGCTCCACTTACTCCTATCCTAACATACACTTTCGCTTTCGTTTCTGTCATACAATTTCTCATGCATGCTTTCCTATTCAACGTGTTCAACACGTGTCCGTGCAGTAAAATCTGGTTTGAAAGATCTTGCTATTTGATCCTCGGTTGGCCACGTTTCCGAGCACCATTCCACTCAGCTCAATATATTACTTTCTTGATCATTCTGTCCTCATTCATTTTGTCCAAACGACTAAACCATCGTAGCTTATTAATATGTACCTATTTGTATATTTTCATATTCATATTGGCTTTACTGAGAGTGGAATTGCCCACATCAAACTTCCTAAGGAAGAACCGCTGCTCACAAACCTACGCATACTTGATATTTATTTATTTATTTATTTATTTATTTATTTATTTATCTAATATACGGCTAATGCCTTTTACAGGATAAAGAGAAAATAATAAAACATTTCACTTAAACTTAAAAGCTATACAAATAATAACTTAATAATAATATACGTATATTGCAAACAAAAACAATACACAACATAATAACAACAGGTAAAAACAAATATTAATAAATATTAATAAGTGCACATAATAATAATACATAATAAAAATGTAGGTATGCACTAGGTATACAGTAAGTACAGGCATACAGTAAGTAAGTACAAGTAAGCATATTGTGATCTTAAAAGCACGTAAGACAAAAAAATGGGTAAAAGATTCTAGAAAGTTCAGAATGCGGTTTACAAAATAAACTTATTATTGTTTCAGAATTTTAAACACAATATTATTATTTTTGTACCATGTAGGACTTTTTTTGGTAGGTATATTATCGTGCAACCAAATACCAAAAAATACGTTTTATTATTTGGTATTCGTGACGAGAATAAATAAATATTATGTTTAAAAAAGTCGTAGACGTATGTGATATTCTTGATCCATTTCCTATGTTCTGATATCGATAAAATCGAAACTTTTGACTTGTTGGGATGAATATCTTCATAATTATATCTATCCCATCTGGACTACTGAACTAGTCAGTAGACTGACTGCGTGATTGAAATAAAAAGTTTGTCTTCCCAGTGCTGTTAAAAATCAACATTACATAACTTTATTGAACAAAAAAATCATGACTGATTAGCGAGCTTATTATCTGGAGGCAATATCTTCCAGCTAACCAAGGAAATGAGTGATATTACATATGTTGACAATATTTGTTTGTAATACTACATAAATGTAGGCAATTATTACTAAACTAAATTAGGTACTATTATAGTCTTTGCCCTAAAAAGAACAAAGTATTTGTCATAATATTTTTCCTGTAATGAATACTACAAAATGAAAGATCAAGGCACAAGAAAGAACTAGAATAATTATATATTTTAAAATATTACTTATAGTATGTAAATATATTATAGTTTTTGATAATTATGTATAAATTTGTTGTCTTAAAGTTAACATGCTGAGCTACACACATGTTTTCAAATAAATAAAAAATAATTAATAACAACAATAACACAATTAATTATAGTTGAGTAAGACTGCCCCCATCCTACGATTCTCTCTCTCTCGCCCTCAACGCTCCTCACGGGAGCACATGGCAGAAACCAGCCTCCTCTATTCAGAGCGTCTCTGCGTCAATTGCGTTACCTCTTTCCACGACATTCCCTGCGCTCTGACATCGTTGTCATAGGAACGGTGTATTGTGAAAGAGGGACGCCGATTGAAAATCCAAGATTGTCCCACTACACGGTTTTGATAAAAAGATTTAGAAATGTAAGAAAAATCGACAACATTTAGAATGCATTGTAATATTTGAGTATAATCATATTATTTAGATTTTATAACATTTGTAAAACATCTGTCAAAAAAAACAAGACCATACATCATTTATATTATTGTTTTATTAAAAGTCCTTGTTTCGATTAACGATTGACAACATTTTCCATAGCAATTGCCTTGCCTAATTCAGAAATATTTATTCTGATTTTATAGTTTTTATATTTTTTTTTTCATTTTAAATATAGTCTACACAAATTTAAAAAGAAACAGTAAAGAAAAAAGAGTAACTTTTCGTTGCCTTTCTGCGTGTGACAGGTTATTAAGAAGATCTACGGAAACCATTCGCAATTTATTATTTGTGCAAAAAGGTGTTCTAGTATAAAATTAAATATTCGAAAGGATATTCAAATTTTGGAATAGAATAGTTGCTAAGGAAAATTTATTTATCCAAAAATACTTAGAAGCAAGTTTTTATGAAAATAATTCAAATCTCTTGCTTGACTTGTGCCAACCACAAATACTTCCCTAGAGAAAAAAATAAGCTTTCTTTGATCGGGAATTTTCTACACCAATCGAGTTGAGATCCACGTATGTGATTAAGAAATGAAATTATTGAAAATTTTGTTAAAATATAAGATAAATAAAATTGTTATTGTATACTTAAGTATTCAGATTTTGTTATTTTTTATCTACATAAATAGTAGGTACTTTTCCCTTATTGTATGAGTACAGCAAGGTTGTGTCATGTCGTCTCTTTGGTTAATCAGTGATTTGTTATTCAACTACTGTACATTACATACGCGACTTGCAAAAGAGATAGATGTTTGTATTGAATGGAATGGAACTCGAGTGCATGGATTGATTGATTTATGCAGATGATTTGGTGCTAAGGTATAGCTGAGAGTGAAAGTGATTTACAAGAAATTGTTTCATGTGCTAATAGTGAATGCAGTTGGCATGTTTTAAAAATGAGTAACTCTATCTATCTATCTATACCATCACGGCATATCCCACAAGTGGGGTAGCCAGCCAGGCTAAAAATGAGTATTGCTAAGAGTATTATTGTTTGAAAGAGATATTAAAATAACGATTTATAACATAGTGATTGTGATTAATGTTTGCGAAGTAAGTGAATATTTATACTAGAAATTTTGTTCCTTACGGATGGAAGATACGATATCAGCATAGAATAAGAAAAAAAATGCCCAATACCAGAGTGAATAGTGCACAAACACATTGTCAGTAATGGAAGTGTGTCAAATATGGCAAAAATCTGATGCACATTACCACTCTGGTACCGACACTTATGTTTGCAAGCGAAACATGGACGTGGTTGAAGAAGGATGAAAGTAGAACTAATGCAGAGGAGATGCGATATCTGAGAAGAATGGTTGAGAATTTTTGAAGAATGAGTGGGTCAAGGAATTATGTTATGGATAAAATACTTAAAAATAGTTTCGATGGTTTGGATATATGATGTAAATTATTCTGTACACAAAATAACTCTCAAAGAGAATTAAAGCTTAAATTAATTAATTTTGAAATTATTAAAATTTATTCTTCAACACAATAATGAAGGTATTTATAACGTTTGTACTTACCGAATATACCCCCAAGGAAGGCTTTGGTGGATGATGAAATATAAAAGAAAGGTTTACCTGAAACCAAAAGAAACATAATTTAGAAAATATTGAATATTTTATGTTCTCTCTACCATAAATTATGGGGTAATTTATAGTTTTATTTACGTACCTCTACGTTTTCAGGTTACGTAAGGATAGAAAAACGACATTTTTGAAAACCGTATTCTTATATGTTTTAGGTTTATGGAACAGGTGTCCTTAATGGACTGTTCGAATGATTTTACAATATTGTGAATTTAATGTTTTTTTTATATTTCCAACTACATTGTCCATTATTACAATATTTTTTTTTTAAATAAAGTCACAATTGATTGTTAAATAAAAAAAATATTACGACTGTTAACGAAATTCATTCTAAGAAGATTTTTTTCATCGGAACCTTTTTTTTCTCTCTCATATTTTCTCATCAATATAACTGGTCAGATTATCAGTAAATATTTTAAGCAAAATGTTGAAAATTAAGCCACATGAGAATAATTATAGTCTCTCATTTTTTTCTGTGCACTGTGAGCGAATATCCTGTATGAGGCAAAAAATTTTTTAAATATCACGATCATTTTCTGTTCATGGTGCTCGCTGTTGGAATTGTTTGCCTTCCAGAATAAGGTTGCTGCCCACTCTTCACGCTTTCAAGCGGGCGGTCAAGGATCACTTTAACACACAAAATATGGCATCTGTTTCCTAGTCCCTTTTCCTACCTTTTATTCTCTTTTATACGTCCTCTTTTACTTCCTTTAAGATTTTTTTTTTAATTAAAATGAATTTAAAAACACTGTATAATTTCCAAATTAAATTTATTCACCTCAAACGTTTTCGCCAAGGCTTCTACTTGGCATCATCAGGAGGACTTGCCAAGTAGAAGCCTTGGCGAAAACGTTTGAGGTGAATAAATTTAATTTGGAAATTATACAGTGTTTTTAAATTCATTTTAATTATAATGAATTTCCAAAGTGTTAACACAAAAACATTTGATTTTTTTTTTTTATATAAATGTTACATGAAATTGGGTTAGTTGGAAGAAATCGCGCCTCTGCGATAAACTCGCCCTCTGTGTATTGATTGTATTTGTTTTAAATGTTTTTTTGTTTAAATTCGCTTGTAATCAATGTACAGTAAACAATAAATAAATAAATAAATAAATAAAATCTTCAGTTTAGCGATTAGGTACGTTATCCATCCTTAATGTTCTAGATTTTCTATTGGACACGGAGAGGATAACTTACATGTTTGGTATGTACAGTTAATCCACTGGCTTTTTCACTAGTGACGAATTTCACAATAGAAAGAATTTAGAAATGAATTGAAAATAAAATAAATGGGCGTCACGTTAACAAAGTGTAGGTACCTCGTTGACTGTCGATGACAATAAATTAAACAGCACAAAAAAATACAATAACTTATATTTAAATATCTCCTGTCACACGAGTATTTCTTCTGAAAAAATTACATTTCATTCAAATTATAACAATGAAAAATATTTTTCAAAAATAAAATTTAAACACCCATTGTATCAGAAATTATGTAGTTAATTTATTCATATACATATTCGTAGCTTTGATGATAAGTATACTAACCTTTGTTTGATATACAATTCGTTCACGCTTACCATAACGACATATCCCACAAGTGGGATAGCATGCCAGTTGACCTCTCCATAACAATAAAATAATAAGACATTCAAAATGGGAGACCCGCATCATCACTGAATTGTAGAAGATGTTCATTGTCTTATACGTCTTAAATTAAATAATAAACAGTTTTTTGCTGCCAATACAAACATTCAGACGATTCTCGGCAAGTTAGACGACCCTGTTGCACAATACACTGTTCCCGCGACGAGCTATCCGAGGGCCTAAAATGGCCACTATGAAAAATTCCTCTACAATTCTTATTTGGTTAAATGTTGACGTTAAATCGTTTTACAATTCCTATTATGATTCATATAAAGTGGCCTTTATGGCCCCCCAGAATGTGTTTAATTTAATTGAAAATAAGATATTAATGGTCACATTCCTACGTATACTTAAGAATTGCTTATCATATTATGAAATAAACAATGTTCTTCAAGATTTGCATCACCAATGTGTTTGATTGCAATTTTTGACTGGTCGCATTACCAAAATTTCTTAGAATTTCTAGTCGATACAATATAATTAAGTATGTACGTTGATAATTTTTGCCAATGTTTTCATACACTTACTTGCAAAAGACGAAATGCTATTCGTAAAACAGTATATATAATAATATCTATGGACAACTAAAATTAGCCATGAGGAATTGCAGTTATCAAAAGGCTTTCGTTTAGACTTAATTTTCAACCTGCTCTACAGGGAAAAGTGAAAGGGGAAGATGCAAAATTCTACCTGTCCTTTATTTTGTTACAGAATCTTTACTAAATAATCCAAATAGAGTCGAAACCATGTGATTAATAAAACAATAAAAACGTTCTTCATTCAAATATTTACAGACAGTCCTTTAGATATGTAAATTTTATCGTCATTTTAGTCAGAGCCCGTAGTTGAATGAATGTAGGCACAGTATAGCATTGTTTGACAATGTTCATTTTAAGGGATATTGAATAATTAATGATCCACATTTCCATTTTCAGGGAGGACATGTTTGTTGTAACTACCGCTTAAAGGTAAAGGATTATACATAGTTCTAGGTACCTACTTATCTAATAAATATTCACACATTTTCGGACTGGATTTGGTACGCATTGATTTCAAATGGGAAGGGATATGTATCTCGTCGGAATTAATTCTGCGGTCAACGGGATATTTGTAATACTGAAGATCTATTTTATTCTCAAATTGTTTGAAACGATCGTTTTAGTAGACGAAATACTTATATTATATTTATTTTTTTACTTATTCAAAAAATTACATAAAAAGTAAACATTCAATTAAGATACATTCAATATACAGAGGGCGAGTTTACCGCAAAGGCGCGATCTCTTCTAACTAACCCAAATATTATATCATCGTTGCATATTCAAAAAAGGGTATGTGATTTTTTTAATGTTCTGACATTTCTAGAATAAACTGCTTATAATGACATCATTACCATTTTTTAAAGTGATTTTTTGTATCAAATATTAGAAATCAATGCTTAAAGAATAATATCACATGCCAATAAAAAGTCCAAAAAACAATATATTTAATGCCCTAACGAACAATTTTTAAAGAGATTTTTTGAATATATGAATATACTTCTACTTTATTTCTACAGTATGTACATGGGTATATTATTTTTATCAAAATTCTTTAGAATTTTAATATTCAACTTAATGTTGTTAACAAATTTAATAAATAAAACAAGTCAGAGAAGTTATTAACGAAGCAATATCATGAAAAATGTTATTATAAGTTTTGATTAGACGAGAGATTTCGCTGTATTTAATACAGTTGGTAATATTTTCTTTGTATTCTTTATCGAAAGTTTTGCTAAACAACGTTTAAATAACAATGTAAATTAAGTAACATTATTATATGAACTTGTTATTATTTGAATATATAATGTTTTCTTTTACAAAACTACAATATCTTCATACAAACTCCGTTAAAATTGAACAAAGTTGTGTTAAAATATTAAAAAGTAAATAATTTCTTATTATGCCTAAGAGCCTTCCACTAAGATCCGTCGGCGATATATTTTACTTCATCACTGACATACATCAATCACAAACGAAACAATATAATATTACCACTTGTATACTTAAATACGTTATAAGAACAATCAAGCTATGTAAAACTTTGTATTTTTTTCACATAATGTGAGGTGAAAAATATGTGATCCTGTACAACTGGTCATAAAAGGGCTGTAAAGGGTTTGAAGCAGCCTTCCAGCTTTGTAATATCTGAGAGTGGACCGAATGAGAGGTGTAAAGGATCTGGTACATGCTGCCCAGAACAGACAATGTTTTCCAAGGCAATCGTCCAGGGGTCCCGACAAGCCACATAGAGAAGAAGAGGAAGAATTAAAACAATAATTCTGCTTCTTCATCTTCTCATTCATGCTTCTCCATATTGTCTGATCCTGAGCCGTCTGCATTCAATTTATGTCACCATATCCCCCTCAGTCATCATTTCATGGAAAAACACCTTGTGATACTGACATGTAGGTTCCTACCTAGTTTTCTTAGAGTCTTTCACAGCCTAAAAATATTTTCTTAATCAGTATTCTTTCCCTTACCATTCCCTGTGTCGGTATTTAGGTGGCAGAATTTCAAAAGGAAATTATAAAATAAATATTTTCTTCTACTATTATGTTTAATTTTCGAGAGAGACGAATTTCGCCTTGTTAGAACATTGTAGTCATACAGTGAAAACTGCACTTTATTAACAATGTTTTTCACCATCTATCAAAGAAGAAAAATTTAGACAGAACACAGTGTATATATATTTAAAAGAAGAAATATATAACATCATCTATATAAAAGTACCTACATGGTTTCTATTATATTCCCATACCGACATAGTATTATGCAATGACATCACAGGTGTAATGCAATTTATTGCACATTATTTCTACACTCAACTGCAACGATGCGAATATAAAACGGAATCCATATACATTTCCAATGCATCGTTGGTATTATTATTATTACCTTTTGTAATGATTTCCAATGGAATTCATTAAACGCGTCGTACGTATCTGTATTGTTATGGCCAGGAGATAAATAATGATTCGACCGGATTTCAAAAAATAATGGATATTGTGCGAGATTCTAAAATAGATAGACATGTACGCCAACTGAATTTTTAGTGTCTGTCATTTTAAAGATAGGAGTTATGAAAGATATGTATGAGTATTCTATATAGAGAAATATGTAATTTTTTTCAACATATAAAATTCAATTCTGTTGAAAATGAATAACTTGTGTACTCCTTGGTAGAGAATATACTTCATAATTATAATTGTTCCCGTTAGTTAAGAATCTCCAGTAAAAGGCAGGTGTAAAAAAATATACCACCATCCATACCATACCATACCATCACGGCATATCCCACAAGTGGGGTAGCCAGCAGATCAGCTGCATGTAAGAAACACGCAAGCTGTCCTCTTCGTGCCAATATAAAATCAAGACATTCAGGACGGGTGGCAAACCTCATCGCTGAATTTAAGAACACCTGCCTTTTACAGGACACTTAAAAACTTACGCAGAAGAGTGGGAGACCAATTCTTTACCGGGTGCTCCACGGGATTAAAATATATAAAAAAATATATACTTAGGTACTTCTTTACTTTTTTGTATTTTTGCCTCAGTTGGTGCATAGAGTGTACTTCTTTTTTGTTTGTGTTATTTGTTTTTTTTTGTAATTTGGAATAAAGTGTTAAATAAAATCATTTAACAAACTTCACTGGCTTGTGAAAAATGTAATATTTAAGTTGTACTATATAAAATGTAAAAGCTGTTTGTTTGTATTAATAAAATAAAAAAAAATATCATGTCGTGATGGTAAAACAATACCTAGTTATAATACTACATAAGTAAGGGTTGCAGGAGGAAGGAGGGGAAGGGGCAGAGTGCCAAAAAAATGGAGCGACCAAATTAAGGAGGCCACACAGAGCTCACTACACGGGGCCTTACACATGGCGGAGGATCGCTCAAGATGGAGACAGATGGTCTACAGAACGACGCATGATGGCCACGATCCTCAGGATTGGCCATTGGAATGCCAGGTCGATCAGTAACAAGGTTGAAGATATTCATAATATCTTCGGCGAACACCATCTTCATCTACTAACACTCAACGAAACATGGCATGACAGCAGTGACTCTACTTCTATTAACGCGATACGAAATCACGGATACAAAGTGTTAGACAAAGCCAGACTCCGGGATCTTGCAAAAGACTACTCTACTTCCACCAACCACGGCGGAGTGGCAATTGTCCTCAAACCAGAGGTGCACATTTCAAAAATCTCTGACCTCGGATCATATAAAACATTTGAGTATATAGGCTGTAAAGTGTCTCTCAATGGGACGTCACTCATAGTAATAACAGTCTATAGACCGGGCTCATGTACTCCCACTAAAGATTTTTTTCTAGAACTCTCTTCAATCCTAGGGTCAACTTTGTCTTACCAAATACCCATTCTAATTACCGGTGACTTTAATATACACGTGGAAAGGCAACATGATCCATACTCCGAAAATATTAAAAAGCTGCTATCCGATGCAAATCTTGTCCAACACATCACTTCTCCTACTCATGACGCAGGGGGAACTCTTGACCTCCTAATTACATGCAATAAAATAGCTCCTGCAGCTGTAAGTTCAGTTGACATCGGCTTGTCTGATCACCGACTTCTAACGAGTGACTTCAACATCACTATTCCAGCTCCACTATATAAAACCATCACCAGTAGAAGCTGGAAGGACTTCAATTCCGAAGAATTCCACACCCGACTTCGGAAATCTACAATATGCTGCTCTAACACTCAAACCTTCAAAGATGTTGAAGAAATCACAGAGCAGCTAAATAGAACACTCATCAGTCTGGTAGATGAGCTCGTCCCAATTACTACAAAGACAGTCCGAGTTCGTGGCCCCAAATATCTTTGGTTCGACAACGAATGTAGATTGAAAAAAACTGAAGTCCGTAGACTCGAGAGACAATACAGACGCCAGAAGTCTACATTATCCAGAACAACATGGATCACAGCCCAAAAAACGTACAAAAATCTGACCAATTTAAAGAAATCCAACTTCTGGAAACAAAAGATCGAATCCCACAAAGGTCAACCTAATAAACTGTGGAGCGACTTTCGAACTGTCATGGAAATCCCAAAACCCACACTTCCACCAATTATAACTGCAGAACAATTCAAATCAGCTTTCGAACATAAACTGCAAGCTATTTCGTCATCTCTTCCTCCGCTAAATGACAGTCTCCACGTAGAGACAAGAAACTGTACAGCCACTTTAGCAAAATTTGAAACCATGACTGAATTGGACCTACGAAGGACAATCAACAACTGCCCTAATAAACAATGTGAGCTGGATCCCATTCCCACCTGGCTGCTTAAGGATTCATTGAACACTCTTTATCCCATTATCGCTCGCATTTTTTACCTCTCCCTATCACAAGGAATAGTACCATGCTTATGGAAGCTATCTCAAGTCACTCCAGTACTAAAAAAGAGCACATTAGACAACAACGATCCCTGTAACTACAGACCTATCTCCAACTTACCTTTCCTGTCAAAAGTACTCGAACGCGTGGTCGCATCTCAACTAACAACCTATCTTGAGAACAACGGTCTACATCAGAAACATCAATTCGCCTACAGGAAGCATCACTCTACTGAAACTGCCCTCACGAGTCTTGTCTCGGACCTGATAGGGGGCGTGGCTCACGGAGACATAGCTCTTGTAACAATTCTCGACATGAGTGCGGCGTTTGACACCGTTGACCACAGCATACTCCTGACCTGTCTGGAAGTTGAGTATGGTCTTTGTGGAAGTGCACTGAGTTGGCTTCGCTCCTACCTGACCGCAAGAAACTGGTCACTAAAAGCGAGTCAAAGCAGAACTTGTGAATCAACAGTTAATCAGGGAGTACCTCAGGGTTCTGTCCTGGGTCCAATTCTGTTCACCCTCTACATCGGATATATCGACAGTATGCTAGAAAAAACAGACTTTCGTAGCTATGCTTACGCGGATGACAGAATTTTGATCGGTTTTTGCAAACCTGATCAGAAAAATTATCTCAAGGCCCGGACCGTAGAATGTATAACAAACTTATCTAATCTAATGGCAAAGAGACGTCTGAAGCTGAATCCAGCTAAAACGGAATTCTTATGGGTCGCATCACCTGGCCGACAACATCTCTTGGATATAGATCCCATCTCGATAGCCGACACGGATATTCTACCGTCCAGTAAAGTCTCGATACTTGGGGCACGAATCGATAGCGCACTGTCTATGGAATCCCAAATCTCAAAGACGGTGAGCTCTGCATTTTACCACATCCGCGAAATACGCTCCGTGTCGAAAAACCTCACTCCTGATAGCATAAAAACATTAATCTCTGCTTTTGTAATCTCTAGACTCGACTACTGCAATATACTATATGTAGGACTGCCGCAAATTCAACTGAATCGTCTACAAATGGCATTCAATAGCGCTGCAAGGCTTATTTTCCGCGAAGATAAGGGTTGCCACATCACACCTTTGCTGGAAAAGTTACACTGGTTAAGAGCAGGTGAAAGGGTTCAATACAAACTGTGCCTTATAGTCTACAAAGCTTTGAACAAAATGGCACCTCAGTCACTTTCTGAACTCTGTGTTCTCAAAACACCTGCAAGTAGACCTCTACGCTCAGCTAAGACATCCACCAACATGCTGGACGAAAACAACAGAGCAAACAAGTCCTGCTTCTATGATAGGGCTTTCGGCGTCGCAGGACCCGTCATTTGGAACCGACTCCCCGAGGACCTCCGTAAAAACCAGCCGATTACAACGTTCAGGAGCAAGCTGAAGACTTCGCTCTTCCAACATAGTTTCCCGCGCCCTTGAGATGGATACTTCATTAAACGGCGCCGAATAAATCATCCAATATAATAATAATAATAATAATAATTGAGGGACCGACGGAGATGAACGAACTAAATAACTATTCACGCAGATCGAGCTAGTCTAAAAAAAAGTCAATCTTCTTTTTACCTTGCCGGGAATTGAACCTTGTTACTAAAAGATTAGAGCTTTACCTCTGCGCCGCATTGGCCAACGTCATAAAATGATAATTAATTTAAGATATGTGTAATTTAATATGTTCCTAATTGCTTGTAACCGGTGAACTGTGAAGAATGAACTCTGTACCTGAGATAAAGTTTAATTTATCGACCAACGGTTCTTGGTGAAAGTTCGTATTAATAATTTTTAAAATGAAACACAATATGTAGATTGTAGTTATTCCACTATTGACTTTATTTATTTTTGCGAGCCGGCTTTCAAGAGCTTCCGCTCTCATCGTCAGGAAAAAGTAAAGTCTTTTTTACTTTTGCCTGACGATGAGAGCGAAAGCTCTTGAAACCCGGCTCGCAATTAAGTCAAAAGTGGAATAACTATATATTATTGTGTTTCATTTTTAAAATTACTGGAATTAGGCCTTTAAGTTTTTGGGTGATCTGACTTATGCTACGTTATCTACAGTCCAAAATTAGCAATTTTTTTTAGAGGAAAACGGTCTCAATTTGACCATCCTATTTGACCATCGAAATTTAGAATTAACTTCACAGGTATGTACATATTTATCCTCAATAATTACAGGTGTATTCGTTTTATCAAAAAAAAATACGATATACGAGATTTTACTGAGAGAGTAAAAAAAAATAGTACCTATAATACAAGTCGACATCATCGAGATGAAAATAATATTATAAATAAAGTCAATAGTGGAATAACTACATTATTGTGTTTCATTTTAAAAATTACTGTACCTGAAAGCCATTAGGACTCAAGTGCATTTTTGACAAAAATGGCATAGCTACAAAAAAAGCGGACATAACACAACAGACGTGAGTCTTAAGTACAGAATTGCTTAGGGTCATAATAATTGAAGTGCGCCTCACTATGGTATATAGGTACTATATACAGCTTATTGAAAGTAAAATGTTCAGATATTTTCCATTATAAAATTGAATTTGAAAATGGCATTTTAGTACTTAAGATTAAATGGCTCTCAGGTATAGAACTAATAACGGATATTATTATTTTTAACAGATATCCATTTTATCTCTAGTCGTTATGCACATTTTACGGTCTCGCATTTCTCAGCTGATCGAATTCTTCATTTTATTGTTCAAATACCTACGATCGTTTAATAATATCCATAAAATACTATTATATAAGGATTATGAAAAGAGCAATAAGTAAGAATGTTGCATATAAATAGATAAGTATAATTAAAAGTTATTGTTTTTCATTTGTATGGGTTATTTTAATGTGCTTGCATTTATTTACGACTAGCTTTTATAACCCGGCATCGCTCGGACTAAAAACAGATAATCATCCAAATAAATGTGTTAAAACTACACAATCTTATTGAAAAAAGTGAAGTAAGCACTAACTACGTAAAACTGATTAAGTAAATAAAAAGTGCAAAACCTATATAAAAAAATTTCTTCCCAATTTCAAAACATGAAGTTTGTAATCACACACGTCAATATTAGTAGGTGCCTACCTGAAAAAAAGTAGGTACTTTAACCTCTTCCCAATTTAAAAACTCAGTGTTTAAAACCCACATCCCCTTATTTAAGTAAAAAATTAGGAAATGCCTATAACAGAAAAAAAACGGGTAAATGCTCTATTTTGAGAAAAAATAATAATAATTGGTTGGTTACCTACCAACATAGTTAAATAAAATTTCCCACATTTGAATTGGTATTTTAAGTTTTTATTTTCAGTTACTTAGATATTCAGATGTTTTGTCATTAGATTAAAAAATAAAAAAAATAACAAAACCCAGATAGGTATATCTTTTATAAAAAAAAATAACTACCAATAACATCAAAGTATGTTTATTATTCTATGGTAACAACCAAACGACCTCCTCAAACATGAATTGTCGTTTTACAGTTACTGGATGTTGGAAATTTAACATCCAGTAACTGTGTGCAAATTTGACTTCTGGTTTCAGTCTACATTTTTTTCAGTTTGTAATACTAAAGTAGCATTCACATTGCTTCACCTGTTCACATTTGTTCATCCTATACATTCACTGCCATCCGACACTCACGGTCATGTTGTACCTATGTAGTTTGACGTCGTAAAAATAAATGAAAAATAGCACTTAATAAAATTTAAATCAAATGAATAAAATTCACGAAAGTATGATAATTTGGTACACGATTCTGACTTTCAATACAAATTCATAGAGAATAAGACAAATTAAAGGATAAAACTTGTTTATGGTCGTTTCAGTGAAAGGACCTTTCGTCAACATTATGTCGGGTAGTAATCGGTTTCATCCGGAATCGCTAGTGATTGATGAAACGATTGACTATTGATGAAACGCCTGTTCACACCTTTTTATTTTGGAGGATCATCCAGAGTGATCACTGGAAGTGAACAAATGTGAGCGCTCCTTTAGATAATCAGATGTTATGTCATTTAATTAAAAAGGATTAAGTACCGGTAACAACTAAGCATATTAATTATTATTCACCGGGAGCAACCAAACATTTTCCTCAAACATTAATTGGCGTTTACAGATTGGAAATTTGAAATATATTTACGGTGTACAAAATTGACTTCTAGTTACAGTCTACAAATCTAAATTATTATGTTTCAGTCAGCTAATTTAACGTCTAGTTACACCTTGAGTATTATGCTTTAAGTCTAAGATCTATTTAGCACCAAAATATCTATATATCTTAATAATAATCTGCTCTATGCGTGCCAAAATCATGCATAAATAAGCACGTATTACCAAACGGATTCAATGTAGGATATACCAAAAACTTATTTTAAATAGAATCTGCAATCCAATCTACTGATGTTGGTGTGATATGTATTATCAATAACAATTATTTATTTTTCAGGTACTGATTTTAAAGTAACGAATACTCATAAAACCATAATAAAGTAAAGATTAATAACCATAACCAATTTTCTGGCAACATTTATTTTCTAGCAACCCAGGGAGGCGTTCAAACAGTCACCGAGTGATCACTCGACGACGCTCTATCCGTTCACGCGCCCGGAGCGAGTCACCCGACGACTCGCACTGTTGCGTTCAGGCATGTCGTCGGGTGATCTACCGAAATCATAGCAAGATGATTATCACTCTGACAGTTACCTTGACGTTTGAGTGATGACGGTTGCCAAAACAATTGCGAAGTTAATCGTAATTATGGTGTATTCTTGTCTTATATAATTACTACTACTACTATACTATACCCTCACGCCATGTCCCAGGAGGGGTAGGCAGAGAGAACGGAACGCCATATAGATCTATCCTTACATACTTCTTTCGCTTCCTCTACATTCATCCAGTTTCTCATACATGCACGCTGATTTCTCTTACTCAGCACGCGTCCGTCCTTAAGAATTTGGTCCACGTGATCAAGCCACGTGGCTCTTGGACGTCCGCGCTTTCTCACACCCCTTCTTTCAGATAAATACATCCTCTTCGTCATCCTTTCATCTTGCATTCGCTCAACATGTCCAAACCATCTCAACTTGTTTACACGCATTCTGTTCACAACACTCCTCTCACATCCGCTCATTCTCCTGATATCCTCATTCTTCACTCTATCTCGCAACGTTTTACCAACCATTCTTCTCAGTGAACGCATCTCTACAGCATTTATTCCACTCTCATCCTTTTTCAACCACGTCCAAGTTTCGCTTGCAAACATAAGTGTCGGTATATAATTTTTCAAAACAGAAAATCATATTTTTTTAGTTCAAGAAGTGAAATGAAAGAGAAATTAAAATAGTTAGTGCAGATTTTAGTGAATAATTTATTTTTTACGGTTTGTTTAAATATGCATTATCCTAAAAACATTCTTAAAGCAAAGCCAATTTAACTATTCAAATTAAAAACGTAATCAAGTAAAGCATGACGCACTACCGCGAATGAATCTTACGAAAATGGCGCCAGTACGATGACATTTGGGATGTGAGCGCCCTTGAGGTGGATTTTTTTTCACAAAACGGCGCTTTACAAATCATCCAAATAATAATAATAATATAAAAACGCTCAAAGTTGTTCACGATTATCCGGGGTGCCATTCACCACTCATTGCAACTTCATGGTCGCTCAGGTCACTGAACATCGAGCGATATTTATGTTACCCTGAACGCCTCCCAGATAAAGCGTTGGATTTTGACATTTGTGGCACTTATATGACAGTTTTGAGATGTTTGCATTTAGAACGTATAATATTCTATAATTATTTTGAATTTAGAATACCCCAGTGAAATTTAAAAATACCGCAAACCAAACAATAATAATTTTATTATGTGAAATTACAAATCGCGGTCATAATTCTTTATTTGAAATGTAATTATATTCCTAAAATAGATGTTACACAAATGACGTTTTATATTTAGCTACAATTTTATTTTTGGAGTGAGACATTGCCTTAAAACGGAATTATAAAGCTGGTATGCAATTCTAACAATTTACTTTATCAATAGCCAATATCTTAATATCTAAACTTTGAAAATCTCATGTTTTTAGATGCTTGTTTTGAATAAATGAAATACTTCTAATGAAACAAATAGATGGAGGCATAATATGTGGTAATATATTACAAAAGTGCCTACTTAAATTATCACCGTATTATGTTAAATGCAAGTTTACTTATGTTATCTATGGGTTAATTAAAAATGAGAAAAATGAGGCACATGAGATGATTAAAAATGATATATTTCATGCCATTGTATTTGAGTTGGATCCCAGTTTTTGATAAAACAGATAACTATATTTTGAAATAAAAAAGAACTCTGAATATCTTACAATAAAATAAAAACATGTATTAATAGTATCGTTGTCGATATATAAGATTTTTTTAGATTTTGGAGTTTAGCATACTTCGACAATAGAACATTGAAGTATCACTGAATTAATAATTCTATGTTTTTGATATAACAGATAACTATATTTTGAAAAACTCTAAACATCTTACAATAAAATAAGAAGACGTATTAATAGTATCGTTGTAGATATATAAGATTTTTTAAGATTTTGAAGTTTAGCATACTTCGACAAAAGAACATTGAAATATCACTGAATTAATAATTCTATGTTTTTGATATTACAGATAACTATATTTTGAAAAACACTAAACATCTTACAATAAGATAAGAACATACAAATCACAAAACAAACAAACAAATGAACCAATGTACCAACCTAAATATTAATGTATTGGATTCTATGTCATTCATGTCGGCCAATATGAAATTAGCTCAAGATGTCAAAAATATGCAATTTTAACTCGCATAATTCAGGAGTTTTTATCATAACCAAACACAATAATTTATAACCAAAATAATCCCCAAATGTTTAGTTTCAGTACTGATGTATTTCTCGTTACATCCATTGTGAAATTAATTCAGTACATTGAAAAATGTTCGACCATGAATATTGCTACTTACAAAAACTTTCATAGATTTTTCCATACAAATTTTATTATTATAATTTCTTTATCAATACATAAGATATTTTAAATGTTTTTGGCCTTGAACGTGCCCAGGAGATGAGACCTCGTATAGAGTGTATTATTTTACTTCTGTCTTTCCTTATTTCAGAGTCCATTGAGGACATACGAACTAACGAACGCTTTAGAATATTTATGTGTGGATGATACATTTCATTTGATATGATAAATCTTTCTAAATTCTCTGTGTTTGATATAACAGATAACTATATTTAGAAATAAGAAGAAACTAAGAATATCCTACAATAAAATAAGAACACATATTGTCGATTGTTGTAGATAATATGAGATTTTTGTGATTTTACAAAACATCAACAAAAGATTGTTGATACATCATGATTTATAAATTCAATCTTTATAAAAGAATACTTATTAAATGTTTTCAGCTCGCATACTGGATGAGACATCGTAAAGAGGACATAAAAGTCAAAAAACAAACAAACTAATGAACCGATGTACCAACCAAAATATTAATGTATTGGATTATTAAAGCTTCATAGAATTTTTTTTGTACCAACCTATTGAAGATTGGAAATATCTCACCAAATGAAAATTACTGTTTTTAATTTACTTGTTACCAGTGTGTCCTGCAGGGATATGAAGAATTGTATTTATTGTTATTGAATTAGTAAGAAAAAAAGTTGATTTTATAAGGTTTAATTAGTGAATTAAAAAGTAGAGTTAATATACTAAAACTTCCCAGATTTCTTACTTTTCCTTGAAATTTCACAAGGGCTCCTTCTGAAACGATAAAGGTACATAAATTTAAAATAAATAAATTGATGAGCTATAATTAATTATTGTATATTTGATTTCGTTCCATATAAGACAAAATTCGATAAATGAAATTTCATGAATAAATTATCTGTATATTATTCTGTACCTAGAGATATTCATGTTTTGAATTCAACAGATTATTTCAATCTATCTTTTAACCTTCACCTAAGACTCCTAAGAGGTTAAAACATTCAAAATTTATTAAAAAGAAGTTAGAATTAAAAAAAAATATAGATATGTGAAGGTATTCTTGTTCATTAAAACATTTAACCCTTAGCAGGAATCGCTATTTTAGGCAACGTAAATGGAATCGGGGGTCAAAAATGCCCCAACAGAGTTGTTAGGTATCACACCATCAACATATTTTTAATTTTTCGTTTAATTTATTATTAAACAACTTATTTACTAAACTATTAACAATTTTTATTACACATTTTACCATAAACTATATAGTTTTTAGCAAAATCAACTTGTGTCTAATTTTTTTGACAGTAGGTATCAACTACAGGAGCTTTTATTCATTTAATAAATAAAAATAACATAAAAACATTTACTTTTATCGCTTTCTTATATGAACATTTAACAAAAAACCAGGAACTTCTCTTGAGATCAACTCAAACAAAAAAAATGACAACCTAAAACAAAACTCTTCTTATAAATCTAACATTTGGTAGGTACATGTGATATTTTTGGCACTATGTTTTTTATATATAAAAAGTAAGCACTTGCTACACTTTAGGGAACCTTTCAGGTCCTTTTTACGATGACATAAATAACACCTTACTCTCTTACGGTTGTTTGTTTGAGTGGCATTAGTAGCTACGTCTTCTTCTACTTGATGTTCTTAAAAAAAAATACCATTCTTGTTTTTAGGTCTAACAAAAAAAAAATATGTTGTTTTGTACAAAAGGCAAGACTAATTCGATGCCAATATTTTTTTATATATTTAGTTCTCTTTAGACGCTTTTCTGGCTTTCACGCCTTCCAAAAAACGTATCAAAAATACAACCATTCCCGGACTCGGGGGTCATTTTTGACCCCACATGTGTACGTACCTCCACTTCTAGAAATATAAGAGCGACGCAAGTTCGTCACCAGCTGCACCCCATGACGTTATGAGATTACGTAAGCGCCCAAGATTGCAGGGCATAATACTTCAAAGTTATTAGGTACTTAGAATTGTGTCGTTGGGGTCATTTTTGACCACCGATTCCAACTTTAGGGTTAAAATGAATGAAATCTAAAAATATTCGTTTGAAAATGAGACTAATTTCACCGTGTCCCAGCTTCACCTGAAATTTTTTTCAATCTTTTTTGAATGAAAAAAAGTCACATACACAACTTCAACCGAATGATTGTCGAAACTTGTTTATTTTATTTTACTTTATAACGGACAGGAAGCGAAGCGATAAAACAACATCCAATAATAAATGCACTGTTCCGTTTAATTTTGTGTCCGTTCATGTGTGAGAGCATTGACTACTACGTTACCACCGCCTACCTCCATTGATTTATACGGAAAATCGACAGAATTCAGTAGAATATTTTTATTGTACCTTTGATATACCTAATTTGCGTAAATTTCAAGGTTTATTGTTAGAGGGATATTTTTGAATAAATTTCAATGCATTTGTTTTGTTATAAAATTGTGTAGTTTTAACAAAGTATGAAATTGTTTTTTTTTCATTCGTTTCGAAATAAATGTAGACAGTTCATTCAAATGCGCGCACAGTTCATTCATATATAGTGAGCTACAATCCAATGAGTTTGTATTTTTTTCTTCATTCCTCCTTTTTTTGCCAGTTTTTTTTTAATTCTACGTATGAGCCATAGCTCATGTCCTTCTTCACTTGACCCATATAGATGTCTCTCGGTTGGCCTCTACCATTTCTGTCTTCGGTCAAGCCCTCCACGATGGTGATGTGCAGGCCTGGGTGCCTGATGTTGTAGTCAATCCAGTTTGCTCGTTGATGGCAGATTTTTTTAGGAGTTGCCTATTTTCGGCTACCCTGATTTAACAGTTTATTTTTGACATGTTCCGACCAATGGATCTTTAAGATGCATCATGCACCACATCTCAAAGGCCGCCAACAGTCTGTTTTCACTATTGCTGATGTTAATCATAGGCTCAATATATTTATTTTACTTATAAATCAAATAAAAGCAAAAGAAAAATGTATAATGTATTTTAGATTATTACTTATGTTTTATTTATTTTTAATGAGGCAGAATTTAAAAATGGACATAAAGAAGAAAATCTGCATGTTTCTTAAATGTATTTAGCCCGCTGGCTACCCTACTTGTGGGATATTTTGTGATAGTAAAGAATAATCTGGTTTGGTTTTTCTATTACAATATTGAGGGAAGATCATAGATAATTTCCTCATTCTTTAGAAATCGTCAGTTTTATGATTGAGGTTTATTATACCAACTGCTGTACTCTTGGTAACCACATTGATACAATGGTAAATAGTAAAAGATAAGAAATATACATAAAACGAAGAGGAAAATAAGAATAAAGTATGTAGGACCAACTCGAGTGAAGGGAAAAGTAATGGCACTATATATTCATGGGTAAATTTCATAAAACATATACGAGTTGTTTAGTGCAACAAAGGCTTAACTAACCCTCTAAAGGTTTATTCTGAGATATGAAGGTATCAAAAAATCATCAGGTTTTTTAAAAATAATTTATTTAAAATCATATACTTATTGACTGAAAACAGATTTAAAAGGTATCCACTGACACATTTTAAGACTACGAAAGAAAAATATAATAAAAAGGAAGATGGACATAGAATTAGGACCCAGAAATCTGGCAGACCAGTAACCACCTGGATATCTTCAAAAGCCAAGGACTTAAGGGAGACAGAGCTGGGTTCGGAGGATGAAGGGGACCGGAGGACTTGGAGGATGAGGACTAAGAGAGCTGACCCCAAATAAATGGGATTAAGGTAAGGGTGAAGAAAAGAAGAAGGTGAGTCATATGTACTTCAACAGGCACAAAGTTCAGATTAAACAATGTAACAATGGAAATATTAAGATATTTGATGCTGTAAAATACATTTTGTAATCATAATATATACCTAATATATATGTTGGCACACATACATTTTTGTAATGGTTTAAGTCTTAATACGTATTCATACGTAACTGTAAGATGGCTAATGAAAATACTTGTAATTTTTTATGTATAAGATCATACAATTATACTTGTTTTGTTGATCTCTGTGTCTTCCTCAGTTAACTTATGTTCTAGAAATATCCAAGAGTTAGTGATGGAAACCCTTCCCTTAGTAAATTTAACGCTCGAAACTAAACATTCTTGAGGTTGTGGAATAGGCTTGTGGTGCACTAAATGGCTCCTAAAAGGGATAAAGAATCAATTTCAGATCGATCTATTTCTCACAAGTATTTACTTATGAATGAATAAATGTTCGCATTTTCGTATGGAAGAGAAATGTGCTCTTTACTCTGCTTCAATGTTCTAGGACCGAAGTGACATTGCTTCTGCACCCCTCATATAACAGATAGGTACTGTTTTGATGAAAGAATCTATGAGCCTACGTTGTAAAATTTGATGTAGAAATAATACAAGTATTTATTCAACGTGTTTCCAAATTTCACTACCAATCGAAAATATCAAAAAGGTTTTTTTTAAGTTACTTACTTTTCATCAAGAAACGAAATAGGCTTTCTTCATCTAACAACTTTTTAAACATAATATTCAGAGGATGTGATTAAATTATTGTTGGTTAATAGAAAACAGTAAAAAATATTATTTCTGGACAGTATATGAGAATCATTTAAGGCGTATGTATCTTTAAATAATCTGTAAAATATCAGGCAAAAAATGGATCTCACGCTCATTTCTCTAAGTTTTTGCGTGTCTTGTAAAAAGTATGTTTTGTAAAACATCGTGAATAAGATAACATTTATGATATCTTCAAGTCGGCGATGATGTTAGGTACCCATTCTGAATATCTCAGTATATTTTGTATGGCGCAAAGAGGAAAATCAGGTAGTCTGCTGGCTACCCTAATTGTTGGAAACGCTATGACGATAAGATAGACGAATGAAAAATTAATCGCAATATTTTGTATCTCAGTTTTTAACATTTTTTTTAATATTCATTTTTTTAAGGATGCTTTTAGATTTTTGCTTATGTACCAGAGCACCTCATGGACACTCCAAGGTTTCTCAAATTCTATGACATTAGATCATTAAATTAAGTTCGTCGGTAGCCTGGAGGTAGAGTCTCGGCCTCTAAAACAAAAGGTCCGTGGTTCGATACCAGGTGCCGGCAAACTCCCCTTTTACGACACAAGCTTTTAGTAGCTTTCTGTGAAAGGTGTATAAGGTTGTATTTGGGTTTATAACAAAGCCTAGATATATCTTCTTTTTTTTAAAGTTTCAGTATTATAAAACTTCATCTTCGTCTATCAGAAAAGTTATGAAACACACAAAGTATCTACAATGGGTAAGTACCCATTTTGATTGTCTTGTTTTCCTTTTTCTTCTATAAAACTGAGCACGCATTGAAGTGAAGGTTTTTCATACTGGTATTTATTAGATTTTTCAGCTTAGCCCAGCGAATATTATTACATACTTATTCTGGCATCGATATATTATTATTTACGACAAATAATATTACTTATGTTATTATCGTTGATACAATATCATCGATGCACATTCAAAATGGATCATGAGAACTTTAAAAAAAAAATTACATGCTGATTATTTTGTCGTTAAAAAATAATGCCAATCTTGTTGACTATTTTTTCTCAAAAGAAAAATACACGTGTGCTGTGCAAACAGAATTATGTGGTTGCTTGAGATCTTTAATGAAGTCGCATTATATTGTCACTAAGTGAACCATATACCTACGAGTATATTATGGAAGAAAACACAATCGGTTCTAGTTTTACTTAATACTTAATTGAGCAGTGACCTGGTTTCGACTTTTAAAGTCATTGCCAAAACTTTGTAAGTCGAAACCAGGTCACCACTCAATAAAATATTAAGTAAAACTGAAACTAAATTTATTTTTTCTTTACATATATAAACATAGAGTTTTACAAAATAAATGTCAACTCAAAAAATAAGGAAACTCTTCTTGCATAGTCCTGAATAACTTGCTTGTTCCGGCGCGCATGCGCAGTCACATTGTCTGTTTTGGCTGTCTTTTATGCATGTTGGATTGGTGTTTCTTTTTTATTTAATTTTTTGTATAACTTTTGTAATAAATGAAAAAACTTGTGGATTTGGTATTATATTATAGCAAAGGGTTAGATCATGAGTGCAGGTTGAGTAGGTGATGCATTGTCTTTGCTTTGTGATTATTTATATTATTTCTGTTCATTTGTTTTGTAACAATGATGAATGAATAAATAAATAAATAAATCTACAAAATAAACCGTTCCTATCACAACAATATGAGAACGTTTGGGATATCGTGGAAAGAGAAACGTGACTGAATTGGCGTAGAGACATTCTGAATGAATAAGACTGGTTTCTGACCTGTGATTTCGAAAGAAGCGTTAAAGGGTGAATATGGAGAGAGAAAGAGATTATTACATCTAATGTACATACATACATACCATCACGCCGCTTCCCTTGCGGGGTAGGCAGAAAGGATCGAGCGCCACTTCCTTCTATCCTTGCATACATCTTTCGCTTCCGTCAATATCATACAATTCCTCATGCATGCTCTCCTGTTCAATTTAAATGTTTGATTTAAATGATCTTGCCATTTAATCCTCGGACGTCCACGTCTCCGAGCACCATTCCTCTCAGCCAAATATATCTTCTTAGTCATTCTGCCCTCATTCATTCTTTCCACGTGCCCAAACCATCTTAACTTATTTACATTCATCCTTGTTATTACACCAACTTTCATTCCACATTCCTTTCGAATATCACTGTTACGCACACGATCTCTCAGACTTTTACCACACATCCTTCTCAACGATCTCATCTCCACTGCATTTATGCCACTTTCATCCTTCTTTAATAGGGTTGCCAGATGATAATCTGATAAAGGAGGACAGATGGGTCTAAAAAGGAGGACATTCAGAAATTAAGCGATTTTTTAAATATTATTTTACTTTATTTTAATCACATTTAGCTGAGCTGCCTATTTTGGAAAGAAGTTCTTAGTTTTTTAATAAATAATTATAAAAATCTTCACATGTCATGTTTTTTAAATTGTATTTAGTAAGAATTAAAGATTTAACTGACTTCACACTTAGTTTATTCCTCTCTTTGCTCCACTAAGTATTAATCAGTCAAAAAAATCTTCTCACATTTGCGTTATGTGCGCTTAAACAAAAATAAAACTCGCAGAACCTGATGTTTAGCACAACGGAAAACTTACAGTAGGTTAGGGAGGATGGGAGGACAAAACATAAAAAAGGAGGACATGTTCTCCTTTTGGATACCATCTGGCAACCCTATTCTTTAACCATGTCCACGTCTCACTTGCATACATGTACCTACATATTATATAATATGATAATCTTGTTTTTCTGTAAAGGTATACCTGTTCTTGGTGTAAATACATATATTTAGCACTTACATACCTAAATCGTGAATATTCCTTAGAACAAAATAGATTTATTATTCAACAGAGAATGAGCGTAACTTTTCCCTTAATTATTATTTACGGTGTCTTCACCTACTTTCGTGTATTTACCTACCTATTACGGTATCTTCAAAAACAATAATTACGAAGATTTAAATACTTAAGTCTGTTCAGAATACAAATGTTTTTATGTTAAAGAAACTAAAATTAAATAAAATATTTAGTAATTCCACTCGCAACTTTGTCTATTTGCTAGCTAGCTTTCGAAAGCTGCCGTTATAATTATTAGGCAAATGTTAGATTTACGTTTTGCCTTATGATGAGAAAGAAAGCTTTCAACAACCAGTTTGTAAATCAATGTCTCAAGTCTAATTACTAAATATTTAATTAATTTTACATTTTTTTTATTGAACTACCACATCAAAATGCTGGTCAATAAGATAAAATTAATATTTTTTTGTTTATTTATTCTTTATTGACATTTGAATCAGACAAACTGTATGGAACTTATTATAAAAAAAAACATGAACTCTCGTGTATTGAAGAGTTCGTGCTTTTTTTTATAATATTTTTTTAAAGTATAGGTAGGTACCTACATTAATTTTTTTATAAATTAATGTGTGTATACTTTAAAAAAAAAAAAATTTAATACCAAATCCGATATTTTTACTGAAAATGTGGTATATTCTACATATGTATGTTCATTTTTTTTTTTTTTTTTAAAGATATATCTGGGTTTGTTATAAACCCAAATACAACCTTATACACCTTTCACACTAAGCTAAAAGCTTGTGCCGTGAAAGGGGAGTTTGCCGGCACCTGGGATCGAACCACGGACCCCTTGTTCTGAAGGCCGAGACTCTACCTCCAGGCTACCGACGAACATTGAATTTTAACTTTCAAAAACGGCAGAAAAAAATCAAATCCATAGTGGATAGGTACACAGTATGTATATGTAAAATAATTTGTCAACATTTAAACTAAATAAAGGTTTACCTATGTGTCTGAAAAATATTTTCTAATCTATTGTCGCTTTGATACTATTTTTGGTCGTTATTTGACACTCTGTTTTACGAAAACCTTTCTTTCGTGTCACAAAAAGACATTTGACATCTTCAATTCAGCGATGAGGTACGCCATCTATCCTGAATGTTTTAGCATTAAATTTATTAGAACTTGGTATTAATTACACGTAGTTAGTTCGCTGGCTTTCCCAAATCTTGTGAAAAATGCCTTGATGATATTATTATGAAGGAAGGAAAAAATACTTTCCAGGAAAATTCGGTTTCATTGCTAGTTCTTAATAAAGTGTGATTTGAGAAATTGAGATAATTTGCGAAATAAACTAGACATTATAGAAACTGATAATTTTATTTTTGTGTGCGATTTTATTAGCAGCTTATGATGAAATGGAAACTTTTCAACTTATGATTCTTATTAATAGTTATTAATCGTGGTGGAAATTGAAAAGAGCAATTAAGATTTCATCAGCATTAGTAGCAGTAGGTCGTAAAATGAATTACAATGGCTGAAAATTATAAAAAATTGTGTGAGCATCTGTTGTTTTGGAATTAAGATGGAGAAAACAGTTTGATAAATCATTTTTGGAAAATTTATTTGGAGGTAAATTAATTTTGAGCGAGAACGTTGCCTATTTTAGTAATTTTTTATTATTTATATAAATTCACGGCCTAACCCTTTTACATGTTGAAAATCTGTTTATGTACAATTCATGGATACTTACATAGATTTTCTTTTAATATTAGACACAAAACAATAAAACAAGACAAAACAAAACTGAACCTGACAATAGAGAACGATGGGGTTTCCTACAAGACGAATCTGGAGCGTGTGACTGTGGTGCAGCACAGTCCATGCCACACTAGTTGGAGTGTCCATTGTGCCTTGTCACAATCACTTTGGAGGATGTTTTTGAGGCATCTCCACCTGTTGTGCGTTTTGCACAATACTGATTTTTTTTGGGGTTCGACACGATAAATGAATAATTGAAAAAAAATGATCAAGATTAGGTATTTGTAAAGTAAGTGATAAAAAAGTAGCATTTATTCTTTGAATCATGTGAAAACCTTAGTAGCAAGAGAATGTACGATATGATGTAGTCGTTAGCCTGATGAAAAAGTCACGAACCTTAATTCAAGAGATCCTATCTCGTACTTTCGGAACGAGTCCACCTGTTGATAAGCGTATCATGCTTACTGTAACTATGTTTGGGGATGTATTTGGATTTATTTAAAACTCATCTTACAAAATATGGTTATGATTTTCAAATTTGAGCGGTTTAAACAGTCAAAATAAATTTATTACTTATTATTTTAAATATTTTTCCATGTGAAGCTAAAAACGAGTCAAAATGAGGTTTAAAACTATTCCCTTATTTCATAGTTTTTAATGCGAATGAGGTATTAAAACTTTCGTCCTATTTTAGAATATGACGTCATAAAGCTCTGACGTTTATGGGTATTTTTACTTTTTTCAACACTTTTTCCTAGCGTCATAAACGTTATTATGGCCCGCCAACGCTCTGACCTTTTTCTAAGTTAAAAATGTTATTTTTAACGGGTATTTTGTAGTTTTTTACCGAGTTAATCCACGAGTTGGTTTAGTATTTATGCGGTTCGAAATAATCATAAAAACCAATTTGATACCTACTAAAATAATCACATTATTGCTTTCAGGTAAATTTATGAGAATAAATAAGAAACCATATACTAAAAGCACGTACCTACTTATTTTACGTAACGTATTTTAGCTTTTATCCTTTTACGACATACCTACCCCGTAAAGTCTTTAGATAAGTGGGTCAAACTTCGAACTATTAAATTAAGGTTCACAGTTGAAATGAGATAAGAGTTTATATTGAAGAGTAATCTGCTTACATAATATGCATGTATTATTCTTTTTTCACTTTATGTACTGTCCTTATTTACAAAATCAAAAGTTTGTGAATTGCTTAAAACTTTTTCATCCCGTATTTCCAAGAAGAAATTTTGAAGATTGAAACGATTGATTTAATGTTTAGTCTGAAATCAGATCAGGATTCGAATTTCTTCAACTTATTTTCGCTTATTTACCTATTACGTTTTCTCACTCGTGTTTTTATTTATTTATTTTCTAAAGAGCAAACAGTCAATTACAAAAAAAAAAAACAGTACCAATGCAACAATATACAGATTATGGACCAATATAGTTCACTTTTAATTACCCAAATATACAATCAGAACAAAACTATATTAACATAAACATTACCGATAACACATTTTTTTCTGATGTGATCAACCGAGAGTATTTCATGCAGGCTCAAATTTAATTTGCATAAATGAAGCTATGACACATTCAGAAGACTTAAGGAAAATAAATTATGAGAGTGAAAGCTTTTGAAAGCTGGCTTACGATAAATGAAGTCTAATGAAATAAGATACATTAGTAAACCCATATTTATGTAAGTATTTAATGTGTTCAAATTTTACAGTGGAAAGTTGTATTAATATCTTCTCAACAATTTTCAATTAATCCTACAAACAAAACCGAATTGAGATAGCCTGGGTATATGAAAAAACTTCAATACCTTTCTTGAAAATCTGACAAAAAGCTTACATATTTTATGAAATTTACCCAACTTAATCTAAAGCAGACCGTTTATTGGAATGAAGAATATCTCATTTCATAAACTTAATACTTTTTCAGCCTCTTTTTTCTTGAAAATTCAAACGGAGATGAAAACTCGATTGTATTTTAAAAGGCCGGTAATTTACCTTTTAGAACAAAATGACAGAGGAAAACTTACCGTTAAAAAGGATGCCATTAAAAAAAAAACCTTTTATTGAACACAGAAGTACTCGTTTATACATACATAATTTTAAGACAGAGAATTATTTTTGATAGAATTGTCTACTTTTGACCACACCACAGTTTATTTGTTGTCCAGTTGGATTGTTTGCATCATATTGTCTATGTGATATTATTCAAAGCAATTTTTACTGAATATTGTTTATGGCCTTCATCTGTGATTTGCTAATGTCAAAATCTGTCATTACTTGTGTATTTTTGTAAATCCGTTTTAATTTTGTTTTTGAATTTGTATTATGTATTCTGTAAAATATTCATATCTCTTTTTGTTAAATATTTTGTTAATGGCTTTAAGCCGTTTGATGTCAAAATAAATTAATAAATATTCTAAAATATTAATATATATGTAGATAGGACATAATGCAACAACAACGAGTTCGTCGGTAGCTTTTAGCTTACTGTGAAAGGTGTATAAGGTTGTATTTGGGTATCTAACAAAACTCAGATATATCTTTTTAAAAAAAAAAAATTTGATGATCAAATATGGATAAAAATGGAATTTAAAAATATAAAAAAGTAAAGGAATATCTCTGACCCCACACCACCTTTGCTACATAAAAATATTGCTTAATATTAGGGTGTTAAGTATATTTCGGATTCATTTTAAAAAAAAAGTTCAAAGCAGTTGAATTTATCCTTCAATAACTTGAGACAGAGTCTTTCAGATATAACGGTATTAAATGTACTTTATGTTATTCTGAGAACTTTTTAGTCTATTTTATTGAATTCCATTTAAGAAAGAAAAGATATTATATATAAATGATCAATGGGACATGATAAAAAAAACGTTAAAAAGCAAATAGATATTGACAAAACGATAAATTGTAGATATTGTATAAAACTTTTATTCTTTCATACCATCACGGTATCTCCTACAAGTTAGGTAGTCAACAAACTATGTAACTGCTTGTAACAAACATGCAAGTCGTTCCTTCTGTACCGATAAAACTTAAAATATCTGAATTGTATCATGGATACCTGACCTTTACAGAACATTCGAAAGCTTATTGAGAGGGATGGAAGATCTATTATTTACCGAGGGCTCCGCGGATTCACGAATACATAATACATTAAAAAAAATTGTGCATATTAATTGTAGGTATTAAATAGAATTGATTTTTATGGCCATGTACACAGGTTGTTTATAAGTTAAAACAGAACAAAATAAAATAAACAATTACATTTTTTAGCCATGTACGAATATTGTCCATAAGCTAGAACAGGCAAAATTTAACACACCATCACGTTTTTTAGCCATGTACACAGATAGTTTGTAAGCTAGCACAGAACAAAACAAAATATACAAAATTATATTTTTATACCTTTAAGCAGATTGTTTATACAGTTAAATAAATGTCAAAATAAAAAAAAACACAACAACATTTTTAAGCCATTCACGTAGATTGTTTTTAAGCTGAAACAGGTCAAAATAAAATACACAATTACGTTTTTCATGCTGTCGATTAAACTTTATTACGTTTAACGTATTTGAAAAGAACAAGGCTAATTAAATGAATAAAAAGAATTTCGTAAAATTTCTCTAAATATAGGTCAAAGGTTGTTGAAAGTCAAACATTTTTATTTTTTCGCTTCAAAAAATCCTTCAAAATTAATTATATAAGTACCTACTGGAAATTTAGTCTTCAAATTTTACGGAAGGAAAATCAGAAGAAATTGTATGTCGACTACATAGGCGGGTATATAGAAAAGTATTTTTTATAATATTTCCTCATTTTTTTCAAAGCATTTTCATGTGTATGAAATAATATGTAATGCGTGTTAATAAATTGAAATGGTTTGATCATGTGGAACGAATGGAAGAGGAAGGAATGAAAAAGAGTTGATTAATATTATTTTCACGTAACATAACACTTACATAATAAAGACAATTTACACAGATCGAGTAAGTCTCAAATTATTATATTGTACTATGGGTACTAACATGATGATACATATAATATATTCAATTAACTAAACACATATAAATGTAACACCCAGAAGCAGAAATCTTTGAATAAGAAACTACTACTACTACTAATACTTACATACTTCTTTCGCTTCCTCTACATTCATCCAGTTTCTCATACATGCACGCTGATTCCTCTTACTTAACACGCGACCGTCCTTGAGAATTTGATCCACGTGGTTGAGCCACGTAGATCTTGGACGTCCGCGCTTTCTCACACCCTCTCTTTCAGATAAATACACCCTCTTCGTCAATCTTACACCATCCATTCGCTCCACATGACCAAACCATCTCAATTTATTTACACGCATTCTATCAACAACACTCCTCTTGCATCCACTCATTCTTCTAATATCCTCATTTCTTACTCTATCACGCAATGTTTTACCTACCATTCTTCTCAGTGATCGCATCTCCACTGCATTTATTCCACTCTCGTCCTTCTTCAGCCATGTCCAAGTTTCGCTTGCATACTTCAGTGTCGGTACGAGGATGGCGTTGTGCACCAGCATTTTAGAAAATAAAAAATGATGTAGAATAATGAATTAAAAAATAATACGTAAAATGGTGTGTCATAATATTTACTATACCATCTACTACTATACTATAATATTTCCTGATTACAAATCTTTTTCACGATGTTCGTTTCATGTTAAAAAGTTTTTTTTTTAAAGTATAGGCAATACACTCTGCATTGTATTAAATATAATCTGCTGCATCTGATCAAGGCAAAATAAACGGCAAACTTGGTGTGGGAAGATGGCGAATGTTCTGGCTGGAGAATACAAGAGAATGGATATAAATTCCGCATGTGGGTGCGCTGTTCCAGCTGGCACAGGTTAGAGAGGCCTACGCCAGACTAATCAATGTTAGAGGATCTTATATGACACGTACCTACCTACAGAAGAAGAAAAGGTTATAAACTCCTCCAAAAATATTTCATAAAATACAAAATATCAAAGTCCTTATGTTCACATTTTTAAATGGATTTATAAGTTAATTTATTGGTTATTTCACAAAACCGAGTAACAGCGAAAATAAAAACACTGACATCTGTAACATGGAGAAATGGGTTCTCAATTCTGCAGTGTTATTTTTCAAACTTATCTTTTTTTTTAAATGTCTGATAACTAGGTATTTCTTGATGCAATTAGAATATCTATTTCGTAAAATTTTATATAAAGCAGAACAATATTAATGTATTCACTGATGTCTGACACATTCTTGGGGTTATATCACATTAACACAACCATAATATTCATGCCAATGTTAAAAACGACTGTCCTCAGCTATCGTGGGATTGACAAACAAGGATTTTTGAGTATAGTCACTTCGCGCATCGTAGAGTTAATATCAAGACAAGATTACATAAGATTATACTTAGATTGTGTCAAGAGTAGCCGTGTAGAAAATATTTCGTTTTGAAAAAGAGGCTTTATTCTTATTAAGCTGTCAAATGATGACATAATAAACAAAATGTTAAGTGATATAAATAGTTCTGTGTTATCATTTTTATTATTGTCAACTATTATCGACCCATCTTCTTGTATCCAGTCTGTCTTATTATTTTTATTAGTAACTATAATTAATGATTGTTCACATATGTTTTAAATTTCATATCTTTGAATTTTTAGTTTGAATTTTTATATTCTGTACGTGTACACATTGTATTTCTAAATTTTAATATCTTTTATATTGTCTTTTGTAGGTTTTTATATCTTTGACATTTGTATATGTTAAAAACTTATTACTTAGGTTAGTTGGAAGATATTGCGCTTCAGCGATAAACTCGCCCATTGCACAAAATTATGTATTCAGTGGTAATGTTGTCATGTTTTTTTTTTTTATTCTTTGTATACTAATTTTGTGCAATAAAGATTATTATTATTATTATTATTATTATTATATGTTTGTGATTTGTTTTCAATTTTTGATGTAAAAATGATTTATATATAAATCATGTAAAAGGCTTTTGCCGTACATAAATAAATATGTAAATAACAAATAAACATGTTTATTAGAGAAAAAAAGGGTGTTACCAAAGTTTAAATTTAGCTTCTAATTGCAAATAATATTCAAGAGTTGATGAGCGATTTTTGTAAATATTTTGTGAAACGTTAGATAGAAAATTTTGTTTGACTTCTGTCATCGATATTGATTTATAGATTTTTCTCTCTAAATAAATAAATCATATCATAAAAAAATGATTGATTGGAGGAAAGAAAAACTGTGTTATACCTACCTAGCGATAAATAATCCTGAAATAAGGGTTCTTTTTGAAAATAAAGACGCCTTGAAATTTATCTGATTTAGTTTTACCCCGAAATGTTTACAAGGGGTGAAAAAAATTTTGGAACTGCTGAATAGTCATGAAATAGACGGATGTTTATAGCTGGTAAACGGATAACGAATATTCGTCGACATTCTAATAGCTAGCTGAAAATAAGGTTAACGTCATAACTTGTTCAAGTTATTCACTATGTCGGTGTTAGATAAGGGGAATTCTGCAACGAAATAAAAAAAATCCCTTACTTTTATTATGTTTTCCATTGAGAGAGACTTCTTTCGTCTAGTAAGGACATTAATAAGCTTGTTTTATTTTTTTATTAAAGATTGACAATATCCTTTAAAGACGAAAGACGTCTTTCTCAATAAAGATGGTAGAATTTTTTTTTACTAATTTCGTTATGTTCAAGTAAATGTTAACAATGTTTAAGTTAATCATGTTATATTAAGTAAATCTATCGATTTGTGTTGATTTCACATATATTTACTGTGTCGGTGTTTAGGTAGTAGGTGCAATACCATAATGAAATTAAAAACAAATGATTTTTTCTAGTACCTACATTTTTTCTATTTTTTTTATATGCAGTTAATTCCATTTTACATAATAAATTGTGATGAGAATTTGTGTTTTAAGATAAAAGTAATGTTAAGTTGGTAGTAAAATTTTGTAGGAGTAAGTTTTTTGTTGTTATATTTCAGGAAAAATACTAAGATAAAATAAAACATGTTTTTTCATGAAAGAGACGTCTTATACCTAAGGGCATTGCAAATCTTGATTTTAATTTTATAAAAAGATTGACAGTGTCCTTATACCTAAGACGAAAAACCTCTCTCCTGTAAAAAACATAATAGTAGAAAAAACTGTTGTTCTTTAATTTCATAATTGATTTTAATTTTTTTTTGTACATCTTTTTATGAATTGTCCGGCCGAATAATTAGCTCCTTACAAGCTTTTGGTCGAAATAAACTATACCGTGTAAATCGAATACTACCGGTTTTTTACCGGATATATAAGTTTCATCTCTATTGTTGACATTTTTAGTTTTTTTTATGATTTTCTGTGAAATAAAGAAAAAAAACGGCAAAATATGGTTAGGAAAACTGACATGTTCACTTTGAAGGATTTTATTCAATTACTTCGAATGGTTTCATCCCTATAAAATAAATTGCTGAAATATTTTATAAGTCATATTATTCCCTTTAATATACAGCCGTTAAGTATTTTATTTCATGTCAGAAAATATTACCTATAGTAGGTACTTACGTAGTATTTTGTTGAATTATATTATCCCATTTTCATCACACACCGTAATAGAATAGGTTTTTCACCCTTTTGTGCGAATTTTCGAGTGATTTACAAAGACAGGGGTAAGTATTTGCAAAAATAATATTCATATGAAATGTATTTCAAAGTAGCACACTATTATGCATATTTGCTTTAAAAAAATTATCGTAAATAAGTTCTATTCCACCAGACCAAAAATCCTTCTTAGAACCACCGAAATGAAAACTCTACGACCCATCGCAGGTGTAAGTCTTCGTGACAGAATAAGAAATTCAGAAATAAGAAGATTCTGTAATGTCGAAGATGTTGTACGATGGGGCAGAACAAGAAGACGTTTCTGGAGAGATCATGTGGGGAGGGCGAGCTCAGATCAAGTGGTCTGAATAGCAGCAGATGAACGCATGACAGGAAACAGACCCCCAGGAAGACTACCTAAACGACAGTTGGACATCCACCTCCCAGGAGCCTAGGCTTCGAGAATCACAGAACATAGTCCTAACTGATGCAAAAGAAGAAGAAGAAGTTCTATTAATTATATTTTTTTCTTTTTAAAGATTATTTCAATTTATCAAACTTTATTTATTTACACCTATTTATTAGAAACTATATCTATTTTCATATGTTTTATTATTATCTTATTTTTTTTATTCATGTTTTTTAAGATCCACACTGGCTTAAAGTTAAACAAGGAGTAGAGTTAAAGATCATATTATTGACTGTGTTCAAGGCAATTCATGGCATGGTTCCGGTGTAACTACATCTCGGAGTTCTTTCTGCATTTCGGAGGAGGCAATGGAAAAGCAAAAATATAACTTTTTTTTAAATATCTTATGATATCTATGAATTATTTACTATACTTTTATGTGGAATCGGAAACGACTTTTTTTGTTTGTTTTGTATTTTTTTTTTTAATTTTTTATATGTCTTCAATCTTCACTCATGTTCTTGGTTCGATGTGTTGTGAGAAAAAAAAATTAATAAATAAGTACCTAGGTAGGTTTACGAAATTTCGGATATTTAATTCATTGTAAAATTTACAAAGATGTTTAATATTTTTTTAACGATGTAAAGATTATTTTTCTAATAAAAATGTAAGCTTATAAATATACAAGCATAGGTAGATAGGTTCGTTAGAAATGTTTTGATAATAGCTAATTTACTGAAAGAATCTTTCATAATTTCTTGAATATTTCATTGTTTAGGAAGAAATTTTGTAGATTTAATATAATTACAAACGAATAATAAAAAAGAAAAAATGGACTTTGATAAAAAGAATAAACGCGTTGATACTGAATATTTATGATTTGGAAGAAAATCAAACAATACAATTTCATGATTTACTCTTGATGAATTCTTTCTTGAATATTATTTAAATATATTATAAAATTCTTATAATATTTGTGCTGAAAAATTGATTCAGTTCTCTCTAACTCTCTTTCGCGATTTTCCGCATTGCTGATTGACCTGTTATTCAGTAAAAAAATCAATCTCTGCATGAATAATGATATTGTTGTCTATGGATTTGGTGTGACTATAAAAATTGTAATGCTTTGTGCCTATGTTGATTATTAATATTTATTTGTAGTTTTTAATTTTTTATTTAGTAGATAAAAGACAAAAATCGTTAACATAAATAATATACTAATTTGTGGTTAACAATTAAATTTACTTCTCACAGTTACAATGCTGGCATAACGTCGTAGCATATTTACAATGAGGTAAGTTGATTTATAGGTTTTGACATTTCTAGCATAAACTACTTATAATGACATCATAACCATTTTATAAAGCACTTCTTACCGTCAAATATTAAAATTTAATGTTTTAAAAATAATATCACATGCCAATTTAACGTCCAAACAACAATTTTAATGCCCTAATGAACAGTTTTTAAATAGTATGCCTAAATAAAAATGTTCGCACATATTTCATTTTGAATATGGAACGATGATAAGCACAATAGATAATCTTCACAGAAAAATGCAAAGCAAAGTTTCTTTCTCCTGTTTCAAGACGTTAAAAATCAAAATATTATGAACATTTTAGAAATTTCCCAAATATTTTTTTTATTTTCATTTTCCCTTTTTTATAAAGCACGCTATTTTTTTCATTCCGCAACGCAAATCTCATGTAATATTTTGGGGCAAACAAATGCGATAATAAAATTTGCATAGAATTTAGATTCGCATAATCCAACCATATTCTACACTCCCGAAATTTTTGGTGCCGCGAATTCAATATCGGTTAATAAGCTTTTGATAGGCTTCGTTCTAATCGCGTCCTTTATCAAATATCCTTTAACAAAATGGGAAAAAGCAAAACATATTTTTTTGTTCAATATCATATTGATTTTTCGTAAAATACGCATATACCTTCGGCAAGTTCAATAAAAATGGAATAGTTCCCTTAACTTTTTACGGAAAAGCTTCTAGTAGCATGCATACGAGATAGTAACTCATAGGTAAGAAATAAAATCTTGACATTTTGGACTTCAAATAAAAGGGACTAAATCTTTATGAAGCAAGAAGGAGATATAAAGTTGTAGACTAGGCGAATGTAGAGTGCTTCAGAAAGAAGCTGAAAACGGGTGATAGGCGAACAATGGGGTGCCTTTAAGATCATGTTATGCGAAAACGACACTTTACAAATTGCTTTTTATGTAAAGTATAGTTTAAACTTATTACTAATAATTATTTTTAAATTTAATATATGAATCAGACCATCTCCTAGAAATGAAATAGCCTGTCATGTTGAGTAAGACTTTTATGAGTTTCGCTCTTAAATTATATTGCAATAAAAATGAAAACATTAAGGATGGTTGGCATACCTCTTCATTGAATTTGAAATGTAATTTTTTTTTAAATATGTATTTTTTCGGTTATTTCTTAATTACACATAAAACAACAAAATGTATATTTGCATATTAATATTAAAATACATTTTATTGAAACGAAAAATATAAAATTATATTATAATCTATGAAAAACCATAATGGATTTAACTATGTATTTCATTCAGTATTGAAATATTGTCCAAATAAGAATTTTTCGAATGTTTCGTGATTAAAATTGTGGAAAAAAAAGACATTACTTACTTCATTACTTCAGCACTCAGCAGCGAGGTATACCATACACTAATTAATATTGAAAAAATGACTTATTTCGCGAATATTTTCTGCTAGCTTTCTTCTCTCCACTGCTGGATATAGCCTCTTCAAAATTTTTCCACACTTTCCTATCTCGACAAACACAATACCACTGTTTTTTCTATCATCTGGACAATATCTTAAACCTATCATTTTTGGGGCTTTTATACGCTTCTCTTGTCCTTCCACGGCCTCCATTCGAGAATTCTGGAAGTACATCAGTTATACTCTTTTCTTACCACATGACCAGCCCATTGCCATTTTAGCTTGGAGACTTTATCAAAAACGTCAACGCCTTTTGTCTTTTGTCGAATGGTTTTATTTCTTATTTTGTCTCTCAAGCGAACACCCAGCATTTGTCTCTCTATGCAACGCTGTACATACCTCACTCAGTTTTCGTTTGCTCGCAAGTGTTAGGGGGGAGGGATTTCGCGAATATCCCTTTTTAATTAGTACATAATGTTACAAATATGAGGTCAAAAAGTGAAATTATCGTAGATCGCTTCAACCAAGGAAGGAAGATCAATTCACCTTATTTTGTAGTTTCTTAGACGGGAGTGGAACCTGCAACTTGTCTTTTCGTGAGATGTGCTTTATCCAACAGGTGTGAACAAAGCACAAAATGCGATGAATGTGTTGAATTAATACAAGATGACCTATGTAAGTTACATGCAATTGATTCAGTGGCTATCCTATTTGGGGGTGATGTCGTGATGGCATAGATAAATGGACCCAAAATTATTGTTAAATATAAAAATAAATTTATGTATTGTTTCTTATACACTACATTGAAAAGATTAGTATATAAACCTTTTATCTACCCTGCAAGTGATTCAGTGGCATTAGGGGATGATAATATAAATAAATTTTATTTCCTACAAACACAGAGGGTCCCACTATCTGAACATCTGCACATTTATAAAAAGAATATAAACAAACAGGAATACAGAAGGTACTTTGTAATAAAAAAAGTCCACCCTCTTGATAAAGTCATCACTAAAATGTATTGTTCTATAGAGATAATTTTATTATGTCTGGTTGAGATACAGCAATAACTTGTTCTGTGAAGAATTTTTTTTATTAAACAGTAAAAAATTTTTTTTTGAACATTTGAAGAAGACAACTTTTTTCATATTTTATTGTAATATAAATCTTTCTTTTGAATTAACTAACATAACATACAAAGACAATTCACACAGATTGAGCTTGTCCCAAACTTAGATGAATCTTGTACTATGGGCACTAACGCGACAATACACACATATACAATGCACTTCATACATATAGGTACATGTAACACCCAGACCCAGGACAATTTGAAAAAGGTCATTCTTCACCTTGCCCTGGCCGGGAAACGAACCCGGGACCTCGTGACTCTAAGGCAAGAGCGTTACCTCCGCGCCACACCGGCCGACTGAAACCAAAAGATTAGATTACAATGATTGAAACCAAAAATATCCTTAAACAACGAAAGATGTGTCTGTTTTATAATCTGTAAGTAGAATAAATACTTGAAAATTGGTTTGAAACTATTAGTAGGTAGCAACTTCAAGATAAAACGCATAAAAAAATTCAAACATGGAAGAAAGTTTTGGTTTCATCTGATATACTCGAATGATATGTTGAAGTCTTTATATTTCCGTTCTGAATTTAAAAATAAAAAATATGATATCGTTCCAAAAACAAACAGCAACAAAAAGCTATATTGTGAGTAAATTGTTTTGGAAAAGTCATCACCCTTACATACAAGACCTTTTTAAAACTTTTTGTTTTGTTTTTATGTATTTAGTAGAGTAAATGATATTCTATTTAAAAAAATTGTAACCGTTATTAGCTGTTCTTTCATTTGCAAAGTTTTTGATAGCCTGGATGATCCTCTTTCAGAATACATCGTTCATAAAAAAACGATATTAGAGCATTAAGAAAGTCACGGGAAGATTGGATTAGAACTACTTTGAATGAATAAGGGCTAGGATTTTATTTTATGATGATTTGTTATGTCATATTTTATTATGTTTTGTCGTGCACTATTTTTATTATGTTATTTTACAGTATCTCAAGGTAAGTGGTCTGACGTCAAAATTGATACCAGAGTTAATATGTATTAAAATTCATGTTTAATTGTTTTATTGAATTTGTGATTTTTGTTTTTCTTTTTTGATAGTTGAAATATATATTTCAGGTGATTTATGATTGCGTTTTAAAAATTCACAACGTAGGTACTGGGTAAAAATCTACGAAAATAGTTAATAGATAAATCTAGACGATCACGAAAGGCCAAAATTCGTTGATTAATTTAATTAGGAACGCGATATTTCGTACGTATATTTTGCAACAATGCGAAAATTCATACAAATCTTAGCTAGTCGGTTAGGGTTGTCAATTCTAGTTTGGGAATCAATTATTACAGTAGGTACGGTTTAGAAGCTAGGATGTTGCAAATTCGGAGCTTAGAATGGTTTAGAATAGGTAGGGTCATCACATTTTTTTTGTTATCGGATAACATTAACTGTATAATAAATAAATTAAAGAAAGAGTAAGTAATCGTGGCTAAAGCGAGCAAAAAGGAAAGGAAGAGATTAATGCTCAAAAAAAGATCACAAGTAGGTAGTTATTAGTTATAAAAAAATATAAACATGTCATTTACAGCTTCATTGTCGTAGGCCTAACTGCCTGAAACCGATTACCAGCGGTTCTAAGACAGAACCAGTTGTTGAAGTTGAAAGCATTACTGTTCAGGAGAATCACGGCGCCCTCCTGAGGGCCACGGATCATTAAACAGCGCCATATACAAGTCGTCCATGGTATCATTTTTATCAGTCAAACTTAATAAAACAGGCATTTCTTCCAACCAACCCTATTAACAAATATATAGCAGACTTTAAAGATAATTCATTCCAATCGATGTTGTCAACTAGCTATAACATTATCACTCGTTATACTCGTAATATTATTGTTTGTAAAGGGTAGAAAATAGGTCAGACGGAGAAATCCAATTATAATAGAGAATCGTATAAAGTGGGAATTGACCAAAAACCATAACTATGTACTACAAACATGTCACCAATGTTACTGAAAACATGACAAGATACATATAATATTATTAAGCATGTATTGTAAACCCTCCTACAAATATATATACAAGAGATGCAACGAATATTCGACAACTATTCGGTATTCTGCTTATTCGGCAACATTTTAACTATTTAGAAGTTTTAGTTAATTATCTCTGCCGAATAGTTTGAATGTAAAACTAAAAGGAACTAAAAGCTTGTACCTACATAGATTATTGCTATTTCATTGTCAGCTGTAGATGCGTAACTTTTTTTTTCATTTATGGAATAGCATCCTACAAGGATGATTTGTGCCAAGCATAACTTTATGATTCCTCAAATATCGAATTCTTCTTCTTCTATCAGTGCCGTATCAGGTCCCCCCGACGTTGGCGATCACTCTGGAGAATGCCTCCCTGTCTCGCACTGTGCGGACCAGCTCTCCCATCCGTGTTATTCCGGTCCATTGCCGTATATTCCGCAGCCACGACATCTGCCTCCTTCCTACTCCACGATGTCCCTCAATCTTGCCTTCTATTATCAACTGCAGAAGCCGATATTAATATCTAATTAATTAATTTAATTCGATATGGAGTGAGACAACATAATATTTATATTGTTATTATTAATGTTGGAATATAAAAAAATAGAAAAAATGTACCGCTTGCAAGTTTTGTACTTATTATGTCATTACACATATTTCGGAGAGACCCAATTCAATAACCTGCCATTAGACGTGAGAAAGACTCCTAGAGGCGACGAGCTTATAAAAATAATAAAGAAGCGCTACAAGCCGGATAGGAAGGGATAACACTTTCAACGACAATTTTGAGATTCGGACTCATGATGTCATCATTGAGCACTGAATCGCGTAAAAGTGATGTATTTCTATGTATATGTGTGTTTGTGTTAATGTTAATGTTGATGAGAGGAAAATTGATCCAATTGATTTGAATATTGTTTTGACGTTGTGAATAATTGTATTGGTTTAACTTTGTATTGTGCTGGTAGATTTTGTTGAACGTTTGATGAACGTACATGACAACTGAAAGTTTGCTACATATTTGTAACTAATTCTTATATGTGTATTAATATTTCTAGCTGATTCTTATATGTGTGTTAATGTTATAATTATTGAAATCCGACCCTCCGCACAAGCATTTAGTTGCTTATGGAGGGAGCATTTTTACTGTGTGTTATATTGTTTTATTATTGTTATATCAATGTATACTGTGTGTTTATGAATAAAAAAAAATAATAAAAAAAAAAATGATGTACCTACCCGAAGATGCGCGGTCGAGAGCAGGGATGTTGCGAATATTCGCATCTGCATCCGCAAATGCGAAGCTTCCGCATGTATTTGGACATCTGCATCCGCATTCGCAATAATCGATTCGGATGTGCATGCGGATGCGGATGCGGATGTAAGACAATTTGCGTCAAGAAAGAAATGGGGCGGGGCCGGCGAATGGCGCGTGCCGTTCGCACTTGACATTAACCAATGGGAACGAAAAAATTGGTGACAAGATCCGACACGTTTTTATTTTTGCCGGATTAATTTATTTTTGCAAATAACAAAAAAGAAAAAAAATATTTCGCCAAAAAATCCATAATATTATTGTAGCAACAATTTCGTCACATATTTGACAGTGGGGCCTACCAATTAAGATAGTTCCTACTTTTTTTCCTATAACATCTTAAACATCCGCATTTGCATCCGCATCCGCGGATGCGAGCCTTCAAAAATCCGCATTCACATCCGCGGATGTGTAAAAATCGACATCCGCAACGTCCCTGGTTGAGAGTACCGCACGCTTTCACCATTGTTTTGGCAAATATTCGGTTATTCGTCACATGATCTTGCAAAATATTCGGTATTCGATTAATTATACTATTTGTTGCATCTCTAATATTATGTATATAGGTACCTACAAATGATTGTATTGATATTATATTTCGAAAATGCGAGTCATTTCGAAATGACACCCACTCTAAACTAAACCTACGTAGGTACCTGCTGAACTGTATCTATTAAATGTATTTGATGCGAATCGTATACAATAATACACTAGTTATTGTTGTGTTTGCTTACCGATTATTTTGGTTTGTATTTTTTTAATTAACGTACGCATTTACGTCATTGGTCAAAATTCAAAAAGAAGTAAAAAATAATTACTTATTAAACTAATCCATAGTTCGCCGTATCTAGCAATTACAATAAAAACTAAAAGATGTTTTTAAATCGACTACCACTCCCGATTCCCCCCTCCCACCTTCACTACATCTACCTACACCTGCAAATTACGTTAAAACAAAACCTTTACCAATACCTGCACATAACCTTATCTTTAACAGTACCATTAACCCTGCCCACTTTCCCCCTCCCCTTAACAATTCTCTACACAAACATTTTGTCTATGCCATTAGTTTTAAGTTATTATTACTACAGCTGGATATGTGGTCAAAAAGCTTCTTATTTTAATATAATATCAATCAAGTGAAAGTAAACAGTTTTTTTTTATTACAGTGTATAACATTTTTTTTAGAATTACGTTATATTTGAATACATTTAATTTCCATTTACTTTCACTTTTGCAAAATCTTCTATTATTGAACGCAAAGTGGAATATTAAAAGCTAAATCTAAATTTAAAAGAGTTTTAAATACTTCATATGAAGTTATTCATACAACAGTCGATCAATATAATTATGTCGATTATAATGTTAAACTATTTTTATATACATACATATTTGAAAAAGGTATATTGAACACAAAAATAATATTTTATTTTAAATCAGATGATGTTTTTCTTCTATTGCCAAATATTCAATACTTAGACGAAAGTTTATTTTTTCTTGTTCATTATTCTTTCTTATCATCCGTAGGCCATTGATTTGGCACTTGGAATCGTCAGACAATTATATAGTTTTTTTTACAAACGACAAAATAATCATTTTTTTTTTTTTATTACATTAATAAATTAAAAATCTTATACATATTTTCATTGATGGTGCCCAACTAGGTATAACCTGTTCTAGGGCAATTACAACAATAGATACAATAAATAAAGAAATTTCATTGAATCAAAGTTTTTTCGAGTGTAAAAGGCCCAAAATAACTTCTCGTCAGTGTATGTAAAATATAAATTGTAATAAGTATACATATGTAAATAAATGAATTGAATCAATGCCAATTAGGCTGAACAGTCCCATTTAGCATTTCGGCGATATATTGTTAATGAAAATTAAAATATGTTCATATTAACATCTTCAGTTTTGTGATGAAGTATGCCACCAGCCTGAATGTCTGGGTTAAAAAAGACAACAGTTAGTCCGCTGGCTACCCCAACTTATGAGAAATTTCGTGATAGTATGATTGAAATGATTAAATTTAATGAGAAATTTCGTGATAGTATGATTGAAATGATTAAATTTAATGAGAAATTTCGTGATAGTATGATTGAAATGATTAAATTTAATGAGAAATTTCGTGATAGTATGATTGAAATGATTAAATTTAATGAGAAATTTCGTGATAGTATGATTGAAATGATTAAATTTAATGAGAAATTTCGTGATAGTATGATTGAAATGATTAAATTTAATGAGAAATTTCGTGATAGTATGATTGAAATGATTAAATTTAATGAGAAATTTTGTGATAGTATGATTGAAATGATTAAATTTAATGAGAAATTTCGTGATAGTATGATTGAAATGATTAAATTTAATGAGAAATTTCGTGATAGTATGATTGAAATGATTAAATTTAATGAGAAATTTCGTGATAGTATGATTGAAATGATTAAATTTAATGAGAAATTTCGTGACAGTATGATTGAAATGATTAAATTTAATGAGAAATTTCGTGATAGTATGATTGAAATGATTAAATTTAATGAGAAATTTCGTGATAGTATGATTGAAATGATTAAATTTAATGAGAAATTTCGTGATAGTATGATTGAAATGATTAAATTTAATGAGAAATTTCGTGATAGTATGATTGAAATGATTAAATTTAATGAGAAATTTCGTGACAGTATGATTGAAATGATTAAATTTAATGAGAAATTTCGTGATAGTATGATTGAAATGATTAAATTTAATGAGAAATTTCGTGATAGTATGATTGAAATGATTAAATTTAATGAGAAATTTCGTGATAGTATGATTGAAATGATTAAATTTAATGTTTGCATTTATATTGACTGTTCTCTTCAAAGACGAAAATTGAGGTTTAACTGTTCACAAAATGTGGTTTTGGATTGAATTAATATGTCTGATAAAATTATCTCCTAGTTCAGAGGACCAGATAATTGTTTTGTGTTATTTTGATTAAGATTTCCATAATTTTATGTTTGGGTCTAGGATCCAAATTATGGTTATAATAAAGGTATAAATAGACGATGTTTTTGCAGCGAAAATGATAATTAATTCTGAAATTGTTTTCATTTTCAGCCAAGCCATTACGAAATAAGTTTTGTTGAAATTGAAAATAAACGGGTCTTAGAATACGAATTTCTTAGAGGTGTTGATTATTATTTGAATAATTATTAAGAAGTGTTCATAAATAATTCACTTTAATTTATAACTGTTTCAGAAACTAAAATTGAAACTAAGAGATTTTTTTTCCAAGTTGAAACTTTGAGATTGTTTATATAATTTGTGAAAAAACAAAGCTTCACAACGAGGGTTTCTCAAATTCATACCATTAATTTATTTAAATTTGATTATAATCAATTTATTGAATGGATCATCCTGAGTGCTCTATTTCCTACTTGGTTGTTTTACATAAGTACTTAATTGATAAATAGGTACTAAAAAATAGCATAGCTACCGTTTCAGTGGAGAAAGAATCATTTAACCTTTATTTTTATTGGCATGAAGAGAATAAACAGCATGTTTATTATCTTGACTTAGTCTACTGGCCTGTGGAGTTGCCCGTAAAAATAGATCTCTAAACCTTTTTCTTCAAGCTTTCAAGTAATATTATTAAAAACTTCAAAATAATCTTTTTTTTTTAAATATATATCTGGGTTTTGTTAGATCCTGGGTTCCTATGACAACGATATCAGAGCGCAAGGAATGTCGTGGAAAGAGGTGACGCAATTGGCACAGAGACGCTCTGAATGGAGGAGGCTGGTTTCTGTCCTGTGCTCCCGAGAGGAGCGTTGAGGGCGAGATGATGATTTGTTAGAAACCCAAATACATTCTTATACACCTTTCACAGTAAGCTAAAAGCTTGTGTCGTGAAAGGTGAGTTTGCCGGCACCTGGTATCAAACCACGCACCCCCTGTTCACAAAACCGAGACTCTACCTCCAGGCTACCGACGAACTCAAGTGATCTGAAGCCTTATTCCAAGTGGGCGTAGGCAGAAAGAATGCAAAGCCATATACCTACATAGATTCATAATTGATCATTATACTCGTATAGTTCTTTCGCTTCTTATACATTCATACAATTTCTCATGTACATATATCGCTTTATCTTACTCAACACACGGCAATCCTTGAGAATTAGATCCACGTGACTAGCGATATGGTTCTCGAACGCACGTGCTTTCTCACATCCCTTCTTTCAAATAAGTAGTAGGTATAGGTACCCTCATAGTAATCCTTTCCTCATTCATTCGTTTCACATGCCCTAGCTATAGTAATCAATTTTTACGCATTCTATCTAATCATAATAGTCATGTAAATGTTAAAAACGACTACATTATTTACTCCGCTACTGCGGGTTTGACAAGCACGTATTTTTGACTATAGTCACTTCGCGCGTGAAAAGATTAAGAGCAACACAAGATAAGATCGTTTTTATTTATTTCTTAATTAACATAAATATTTACTTTATTGATGCTGCCCACCTGGGTATATCCTGTACTAGGGCAAACATCTCACAAACATATCAATCATATGCAAACATTTATAAACAATTATTACAAAAAGCATTCATCTCCTACATATATACATTAATAACAAGAAAATACTGCACTGTAAACTGTCCATACATGAAATAATAGACAAACAAACCATTTCTCCATATAAAAAAAACTAACCTTGCTGAACTTCTTAGCATTATTTCTTTCTTTTTTCCAAGATACATACTTTGAAATTAACGAAAGAGAGCACACAAAACAAAATAATTTCTGTCTAAACTATTCCAAGAGGCTATGATTAGTTTTTGAAATTTGATTTCAAGATTCGACTATCTCTTCTCCATGATATTTGATTTCAAAATATGAAACGTTTCAAAACTTATCTCCGAAAGTTTGACCGTTCAATTTATCATTTCCATATGTGACCAACTTACGGTCAAAAAGTTTAAACGGATACCAAATGAACCGCTATTTAACCAGAACATGTGCTGTGAAACTTCTGTGAATCTATTTGCCTCAAATCTAGGTTGAAGAAAAATTACGATTTCCACTAACTTTCGATGGAAGTTTCGAGAATGTATCAATGTATATTTTTCATATTATTTATTCAGAACAAGTTCAAAGTTCGGTTTCGTCAGGAAATATCAAATCGACAAGTGACAATTGAAAATAATGAAATAAATATAATTATTTGATATCTTCAATTTGGCAATCATTAGGCTTCCCACTCTTTTTGTTAGTTTTTCAATGTCCTGTGAATGGCAGGCAATCGTAAAACATCATGTTAATGGAATATAATATTATGTTCAATCAGGACAATCAGTTATATTACTCATCTAGAATTTCTTTTTTCAATTGGTATGTAGAGGACGACTGCGACGGCAGCGAACCAGTGCAAGTCAAGGTCGTATCTATAATGAGCGTCGTTCCCTATAGGAAGCTAACCTATATAGACAATTGAGTATTGCTACTCATTCAATATCCCTTGTTTAACCTATAAACAAGTCCAAGGTACAACTTAAAGGTGCAGTGTACAAAGTCCATACACTACATGGATGTTAATTATGTTGAATAAATTAATACATTTAGCGATAAACGTGAGCCAATTGTCTTGAACGTGTTTACTTTTTTATGACACTGAGCTATGAAACAGATATTAAAGAATAAAATAAATAAATAAATATTTAGGAAAAAGGTAAGAAGATTTAATACAAACAATTCACTGGCTACTCCATTTGCTAGAGATTTAATGATAGAAATAATAATAGTTTAATTGATTTTTTTTTAAATTTATCTAGGTTTTTGTCATAAATAAAATTACAAACTTATACACCTTTCACAGTAACCTAAAAACTTTTGTCATCGAAGGGGAGTTTGCCGGCACCTCTTGTGCATGAATGAGGCCAAGACCTCCAGGTTACCGAAGAACTTACATAAAATACATACATACATACATACATACCATCACGCCGCTTCCCTCGCGGGGTAGGCAGAAAGGATCGAGCGCCACTTCCTTCTATCCTTGCATACATCTTTCGCTTCCGTCACTGTCATACAATTCCTCATGCATGCTCTTCTGTTCAACGTGCTCAACACGTGACCGTCCTGTAGGATTTGATTTAAATGATCTTGCCATTTAATCCTCGGACGTCCACGTCTCCGAGCACCATTCCTCTCAGCCAAATATATCTTCTTAGTCATTCTGTCCTCATTCATTCTTTCCACGTGCCCAAACCATCTTAACTTATTTACATTCATCCTTGTTGTTACACCAACTTTCATTCCACATTCCTTTCGTATATCACTGTTACGCACACGATCTCTCAGACTTTTACCACACATCCTTCTCAACGATCTCATTTCCACTGCATTTATGCCACTTTCATCCTTCTTTAACCATGTCCACGTCTCACTTGCATACATAAGTGTTGGCACTAAGATAGCAGAGTGCACCAACCTTTTAGCTGTGGTGGATATGTTTCTATTTGCAATTATTGGTCGGATTGCACCATTTACCTTATTGCCAGCAACTTTTCTCCTTTCAATATCGCTTTCACACTTCCCATCTCTCGTGAACAAACTACCTAAGTACACACATTCGTCAACTTGCTCTAACACTTCGTTGTCAATCATTATCTGGCATACTGTTCGCTCACTTCCTCTTTCAAACACCATGATTTTTGTCTTTTTTGCATTCATTCTCAATCCATTAATCGCACAATTTTCATACACACACGTCATCATTCGCTGTAGATCACTTTCACTTTCAGCCATCAATACCAAATCATCGGCAAACATTAACGCTCTTACATTCATCCCATTCATATCAACACCTACATTCATTTCTTTCAATGGACGAATACAATGATCAATGTATAGGTTAAAAAGCCATGGCATAAAATACATAAAATAACAAAGATAAATATCAAATAATATGTTCATTCCATTATTTTGAGATGGAAACAAATAAAAATATAATCTAATATGCCTGTTATTTTACCTTCGACTTTCATATTAATATAAATTTCACACCCAATACAGAAAATAGGTTGGACAATATCTTCTATCAATACTAATATTATATTATTATATCAGAGTATAATATCTCCTATAATTACATATTATATATAACTATTCTTGTTTGATGAACATTGTTTATACACCTATTTCCCGTAGCCTTGTCTGGCGATAATAATATCTATCTGCTTAACGTGATGGCTTTGTATTATTGCTATTAATATTTACCAAACAGTCAAGTCTGTCGGACAGTGTGGCGCCCGAATGACGAGTGTTAGACATCGTGTTAAGAAATTTTCGTCGCTGATAACTTTTATGACAAAATTTCTTGTTCATATATTATAGTTAACGTTAGCTTTTCATTTCGACAAAGCATCAGAATTTGAGTGAATTATGCTTTAACATAATTTTCAAAGAGGATATTTATTGTTTATGGTGGTATGATGGTATAGTATAGTTTAATATATTTTTTATGACGACAACACCGAGTTGGCAACACTATGAAAGGAAAAAGCGAAAGTTTTTTTAAGATTATTATCATGTCAAGAAGCGAAAATAAAGAAAATGCAGATTGTTTCATGGTTTTCTTTTTATTGTTCGCGTTTAAAGAAAGACATAGGATTTGGTCTTGCTAATTTTACCGAGATGTAAAAACTAAAGCATGTGTTCTTAACTCAAGTCTAAGTGTAATTGTCTTTTGTCTCAACATTTCATGTATTGAGGAAAACGTCAAAACCAAATGACGAAATTAATTGTTTAATATCAAATTGTAAAGGTTCCAAAATCAACCAGTTGTCTATTGTTCTCGTATGGAATTTGCATGCAACCCACTGTGGTTTAAGTCACTAGCTGATAGATTGGGTCCTTTTAGGGCCGATCTTATAAACATCCGTTAGTTACATAACCGACGAAATGTACCGAAAAAAGAAAAAATCGGTAACTTTTGCGTCTTATAAACGTCCGTTAGCCATATTTCGGTAAAAATCTGTAGGTTAGTATACCGACTGTTTTGGGAACGGTTTTGACACTTAAACCGTCGGTTTATAAGTCAATTTTTTTTGTTCGCTAAAGAAAAGGTTATTTCTCTTAAAATATACAGTGTATTTGTGATGCCTCACTTCTCATAAGAAATATTGTTCTTGAATTTTAACAAAAAAAAATATTTTCAAACGTGATTACGCAATGCTGCGAGGTTAAACTTCAATAATGCGTGTGTATTTGACCGTTGCTATGCATAGAAAAACAATAAATCAAAGCAATGCCTTTTATAAGACACCCATCGGTTTGTTTGGCTTACAAACTGCCATCCGTCAGCAAATTACCAAAATGCTAACGGATATTTGTTAAAATGTTTATAAGATCGGCCCTTAAAGAACTTAATTAAAAAGGAATTGTCTGTATTCAATTCAATTCATTTTCGTTAAACCCGAAATCTCACGACTGATTGTTCGAGACTCTATCATCAGGCTTTTGACCAAATGAGTAAGCTCATTTCGTGTACATACATGACAGACTTTCGGTCAATTTTTATAGATCTTTTTGTAAACGTAACTTTTTGTCTATGGACTTTATAATTTGTCAACTAATAAAACCTAATAAATCGCTTAAAAACTTTAAACCCTCAAATATTTGGATGAAACATTCGATTGGATATTTCTGTTAGGGCAAAAACAAAAACAATCAAAAACTCAATCATATTATCTATTTCTTAGGAAACAATTGAATTAACTTCAAAGCTAAATTTCCATAGATTAAAGGGAGGTTTCACGAAAAGAAATTGTTCACTAGCATCTATGTAAGTATGTTCTTTGTAGTCACCAAAACCATCACTACATAATAATATACAATGAAAGCTATTGGATAATCCTCAAAAGGGTTCAGCCCCATTATGAAATCAAGGAAAGTTATCCAGGTTGCCTAGAAAACCAAGGATCTTAATGGTGATCCCCTAATCTTCCTCAATGCTAAAATATATTTCTACCATTGATATTGATAACTCCTATATATTGTAATTTAGGTTCATTGTGAAGAAAGGATTTCAATTGTCTAATATTATCATTAAATTATATGAACCTTAAATAAAATATCCAACATTAAGTTTAATTTACTTGTCAATTTTAAGTCGTTTCTTTGGGACTTTAGTCACAGCTACGAGGAAAAAGCACCTTTTCCAACTTTGAATAAGTTCAGATCATCTATCTATAAAATTAAGCTAACTAAGCGTGTCCTACAAGTAGAGAAGCCAGCAGTCTGGCTACATGTAATAAATACAAAGGCAAATGTCATTTTTTCTATCCCAGATTCAAATAACATCATCTAATTATAAAATCCGATTTCATAAATGCTCCCGTTGAATGTTTATTTTTTAAATAAAACACATTAAAAATAAATTGTATAAAACACTATTGAATAAAGAAATTCAGAAATAAGCAAAATCTGTAATGTCGAAGATGTTGTACAATGTGGCAGAACAAATTAATAGACGCTTCTCGAGAGATCATGTGGTGAGGGCGAGTTTAGATTGAGTGGTTAGAATAGCAGCAGACGAACGCATGACAGGAAACAGATACCCAGGAAGACCATCTAAACAATGGAGGGATAGCTGAGCATCCATCTCCCAGGAGCAGGCTCCGAGAATCACAGGACATTAACCTTACTGAAGCAGAAGAAGAAAAAGACTATTAAATTTCTACTTGGACAAACAGTTTGGTTTTCCTATTCACGAACTTAACTATTTCATAATATTTAAACGGTCATAAATAATAAGATTTTTTTTTTTTTTTGTAAGTAAGTATACGTCATTGTTAATTCATGACATTTCCCACAGATAGAGTAGCCAAAAGACTGACTTTTAAGACATCTAGGAAGGATGGTAGGTATATCTAATCGCTGAATTTAAGACTTTAAACAGTATTTTTTTTTAACGCTATACATTTTTAATTTCAAAACAAAAAACAATATGGAGAATTATACAAAATCAACAATGCAGTTTTTTTTATAGATTGGTCTATAATTTTTGTATACATTTTCAAATTAGAATCGTTATTCTTACAATTTAACATCTGTGGTTCTGAAAATTCAATTTTGAAAAAAATATAGAAAGAATTTTTATAAATTTAAAATAAATAGGTATATACCTAAAAAAATAAATTAGTATCTACATAATTATATTACGTACATCAGATAATTTATAAACATAGGTATCTGAGTTAAGCGTAATTGTTTAACATAAATGAATTTTATGTCTTACAATATACGATGACACACTTGGACAATTACGGGAGTTTGTAAAAATATTAAAAACACTAATCACTCATTGATTGTTAGGCAGTACGAAGTTCGCTGGGTCAGCTAGTTAATAATAATACATGAGGATAATAACAGTATGTTTTAGATGAAATGAGATTATACGAATACATAATATTATTATTGGATAAATAACCAAACAGCACTAAACATATTTGTAAAATAAGACGGAATAATGATATAATTTTTTGGTTCTGAACCGAGTTGTCTCAATTCCGTTGTCCCCATTTCTCTTATTTGATATAGTGATTTGTTGCATTGTAGCAAATAGCACACCTCCAAATACTCGTATTACTTCACTTATTGTGATACACTTACCGCCCGCAAACCAAATGTTTACAATCTCTTGTACTGACCAAGATTCTCAACTTGTGGCTCGGAAATTTTCGAATGCAATTTTTTTCAGTGATAAAATGTAGGTTTATATGATGTGATCGACAATCAGTCGCAGAGGTTTATAGTTTTTGAAAGACGAATTGGTTTCCGTTTTAAAAAGAACATAAATAATAGGTACCTACATAATATAACACATCCTTGATACTATAGGAGTCACCTTTTATAGGTGTCCGTAGCTCTCTTGGAGATAAAGGAAATCTTTTAGTTCATAATTCCATTCACATACAGTGAATATGAAATTAGACTATTGCCAAAAGATTTGCTACTTCCTATATTCTAAATTATTATATTTTTACTTACAGTGTGTTTTGAATAAAAGAATCGATTATATTTAACACTTGTTTTAATTTATAAATTGAATTACAGAAAATTAAAATATTGTAACAATGATAATGAAAAGTTAAAAGAGAATATTAATTTGTTAAACTATTACAATGCCTTGCCGAAAGTGAACTGAATTCATTTCTATCTGCTACTCTAAGGTGGCATTTTGTGTGAGACATTAGCGCCCTCTATAACAGACATCTACATTTTATTTGGTCAACCTGAAGGTTTGCATCTTGGTAAATCTTGGTGCTTCTTCGCTTCTTTCTGACTTCCATAGATGGCGGTGCTATGCCCATTTTCTACTGAAACACATTATGAATTTTCATCTACAATAACATATATAATTGAACAATAAATTTTGGCAAGCTTCGCTGGTTGCCACACAGCCCCCTTGGCAGTGTAAAAACGCCGGTTTTTTCACGAATTAGGCTTGTATATTGGTCTTCCACTTCTAGTAATGTATACAGGTTCTCTTGATGTTGAAGCAGTTTGTTCTTGTTCATTTGCTTCACAAAAATATGGTTTACACCTGTCCAATGATATTGTTTTCTGTTCTCCTCCTATCAACAAAGTTGCAGTCTTGTCATCTCTTCTGCATACTTGGTAAGGGCCTTGATATGCTGGAAAAAGCGGTTTATACACCCTATCATCTCTAACGAACAAATATTTTGCAAGTTTTAATTCAGGATGGACAAATATGTTATTTTTGTGATGATGTTCAACAGGACGTGGTTTAATTTGTTTCATATACCAAATCAGTTGTTGAGTGTAATAATTTGGTTCAGGAATTTCCTCTGTATCACAAAAAATATCATTTGGTAATCTTATCGGATTTCCGTATAACATCTCTGAAATAGAATAATCAGTATTTTCTCTAATTATAGTTCTTAAACCTAATAATATAGTTGACAACGATTGAGTCCATGGGATAGGATGATGTGTTTTAAAACTATTTTTTAGTGTACGATGAAATCGTTCTACCATTCCATTGGTCTCTGGGTGATAAGGAGAAGAAATAGAATGTTTAGTGCCTAATTTAGAACAAAACATTTTAAATTCCGTTGACATAAATTGTCTACCTTGATCAGTAATAAATTTCTTAGGTGTTCCATACCTCGTAATCCAATGGTCCCAAATAGTTCTCACTACTGTCTTGGCTGTGATATCTTTTATAGGTATTGCCTCACTCCATCGTGAATACCTATCCACAAAAGTAATCAAATATTTCATACCTTCTGATTCCCCGAGCGGTCCGACTATATCAATGTGTACTGTCTGGAATTTTGCATCAGGCAGTTTCATATTCATAACCATCGTTCTAGTGTGTCTTGTTACCTTAGCTTTTTGGCATTTAATACATGTTTTACTCCAAAGATTACAGTCAGCTCTCATGTTCTTCCAAACTCCTCTTTTGGAAATTGTTTTCAAAGTATCCTTGGCGCCTGGATGAGTTAAGTTGTGAATACTATCGAAAAATCTTCTCTGTAATGTTTTAGGTATGTACGGTCTTAGATTTCCCTCATGAAGATCAAAGATGAGCTGTAAACCTTGTAAGTTGTTTTTGATTAGATTTAATGAATGATCTTTATTTACAAGCAATTTTTCCAATTCCAAATCAAGATTTTGTTGTTTGGAAATATCTTCTAACGAGATATCATTATGTAACTCGATCATATCGATTCTAGAAAAAGCGTCTGCAATAACATTTGAATTACCAGTAACATATCTAATATCGGTACTGTACTGTCCAATTAAATCCAATTGCCTCTGCTGACGTGGACTTTCTTTTTCAAAATTTTTCTTTTTGAAAGCATATTGAAGTGGCTTGTGATCTGTGTATATACAGAACTCTCTGCCTTGCAAATGATGTTTGAAATATCTAATGGCTTCAAATATAGCTAGCAATTCTCTGTCATATGTACTATATGAACACTGAGCTTTATTTAACTTTTTTGAAAAAAAACTAATTGGTTCATAATTACCATCTTCTCCTGCCTGTTGTAGTACTCCTCCGATTGCAAAATCTGAAGCATCCGTCCACAATGACAATTGTTTAGTACTATCGGGATACTTAAGTTTAGTGCAAGTTATTAAAGATTGTTTTACCTCCTCGAAGTCATTCGTCGTAATATCGTTCCATTGTACCGGTCGCTTATCATTCTTCTTAGCTCCTTTTAAGTATTCATTTAATCTTGCTAGTTTCTGGGCAGCGTTTTTTATGAATCTCCTATAGAAATTTGACATTGCGATGAAACGTCTGAGGTCTTGAATGGTTTTTGGTTTGGTATATTCAGCAAGAGCTCGTACCTTATCTGGCGATGGGCCTACTCCTTCTGCTGAAACTTCATATCCTAGAAACAGAATAGAACTTTTACCAAATTCACATTTAGATGGGTTGACAATCATACCCCACTCGTCTAATCTCTTAAACAAGGCATTAAGATGTTTAAGATGTGTTTCTTCATCTGGTGAATGTACAATTATGTCGTCGATATATACTTTTACTCCTTCTAGACCTTGGGTCATTACATTCATATGCCGTTGGAAAGTCTGACATGAATTAGCTAGGCCGAAAGGCATGCGTAAATATTCCCAGGAGCCTGCAAATGTGCAAATAGCGGTTTTTTTAATGTCCTCTTCATTCATAGGTACTTGGTGGTATGCCTTCTTGAGGTCCAACTTTGAAAAAATTATGGACTTTGCAAAATCATTCGTAATATCTTGAATATGAGGTAGAGAATACCTGTCTGGAACAGTTATTAAGTTTAACTTCCTGTAGTCTCCACACAATCTGAACGTGCCATCCGCCTTTTTTACTACATGTAAAGGTGATGACCACTCGCTATTAGATGGACGACAAATACCTTGGGAAACCAGATCCTCAAACTCGGTTTTCACCTGCTTCAGCAACTCTGGAGACAAGCGACGAGGTTTAGATCTGAATGGGCTTCCTCTAGTATCTATGTGGTGAATTGTTGGATGAGATATGTCACTAAAAGGTCTATTTATATCAATTAGTTTTGGAAAATTTGCTAACATTTGATGATACTTATTGTTCTTATCTAAAAAAGAAATAGAAGTTATATTAGTACTATCAACATTAGAATTAAAAGCTTTTACCTTATCTCCACTGCTTTTGTCGATTAACAGCCTGCTCCTCATGTCAACAATTAAATTAAAATTAGTTAAAAAATCAGCTCCCAATATAGCTCTAGATACATCTGCTATGACGCAGTTCCATCTGAATTTTTGTTTCAAACCTAGGTTTATGTTTATGGTTGAAGTACCATATGTTTTAACGATTGTCCCATTTGCTGCAAAAAGTGTAAGATTAACTTTTTCTTTTTGGCATTTGCGATAAGATCTTGGAATTATGCAAAGTTCCGATCCGGTATCAATTAAGTATGATAAACCGTTATCTTGATCTTTAACGAAGAGACGCGTTTGAGGAGTCAACATGTCCGTCTCTATAACATGTCGCTTCTCAAGTTTTTTTGATTCTGTACAGAATTCTGCTGATTGAACGTGCATGGTGATATGCACTTTCTGGCTTTGTTCCCATATTTACTGTGATAGGAGCATATATTATTATGATAATGTTGGGAAACATTGTTTTTTGTATGTCTGTATGTTTGTGTATTATTGTGAAAATTGTTGTTATTACATTGTCTATGTGTGTTGTAGTTAGGAAAATTTCTTCTGCTGGAATGAAAATTATTAGTATTTTGTTTATGCAATGAGTCGTTGAGTTGCTTTCCCAAACGTTCTAACTTTTCAGTTAAAGTATGTACAGATTTATTTAAAATTTCAATTTGATTATCTTTGTCACTATTGTTTTTTGTATGACACACAGCGATTTCTTGTGCCTGATAAATATTTGATATCTTATCTGCTATTACTGCAATTTCGTCCAAGCTACCATTGCTTGTGGTAATATGTGCTTGTACGTGTTTAGGTATATGTTGTATCCAAAGATATTTTAATGTAGTATCATCAATATTTAAACCAATAGCTAATGATTTCATTTCTCTAAGCAATTGAGATGGTGTTTTATCTCCAAGTTGTAAATTTGAAAAGAGTTTCTCTCTGCGAGAATCTGGGGATACTCCCATTCTACTTAATATTGCATCTTTTAGTCTAGAATACATTGTTGGACATTTCTCAAAATTAATAATATCTGATACCTGTGAAATTGTGTTTTGATCCAGTTGAGCAACAAGATGTGAATACCTTGTATCTTCGGATGTGATTCCAGCCAGTTCGAATTGTATTTCAATCTGTTTGAACCAAAGTTGTAAATTGTTACTCCAAGTCGGTGGTATTTTAATTGATACTCTATCTGTAAATGAAACATTCTTAGTTATATTCGATTCATCCTTGCTAGGTTTATTTGCTTGCTCATACATCTTGAGATAAGTTAAATTTTCCAATTGTAATTATATAAATAATTTGCTGACAATGAAGAACAGCCTGCAATCGAGAAAGCTTCAACAAGAAAACAATTGATTAATTAAGATTTGAAAACCCGCAAACAATTCCAATGTATCAAGCACTTGTGAAAATTTTCTTAGTTTGTGACAATATTATATAAAAACTTTTTTGGTATTTGTTTTCCATCCAACAGCGAATAGATCCCTGCAGCTAAACTAGCTAAAATTTAAAAGCAAATTGATTAAAAATGTAACACACATAAATTTGTTGTTTAAAAATTTTTAAAATGTAAGATACACAAAGACAATACAAAATCTTTTAAAATATCACTTGATTGTGACAAAAAATGTATAAAATTTAAAAATATCTTTTTTTTTAGGTGCGCAAAATCGTGTCTGATTCGTCGTTCTTTGTTTATACAATAAATAAGGCTAGAATACTATTCTATATTAGATTCTGCCTTAGACTCTAACACCTCTTGAATCACGACACGGGCTCACTCTCGGCAACGGCAGCAAAATTTTGTAAATTTGTATAAAAACTATATCGATCTGTTACACACACACTTATATTTAAGATTAACAGAGATTTAAAATACAATACAATACAGCTGTTTATCTTGAATGCAAGAAAAATTGTTATTGAAAATTTTTATTTCAACAGCTGATTGTGACAACTCGAAAATTTTCAAGGTGAAAAATTTTGTTAGGTTATGTATAATAAATTAATTCAAATAATTATGTTCTTTTGTCGTGGGTCACCATTTATAGGAGTCACCTTTTATAGGTGTCCGTAGCTCTCTTGGAGATAAAGGAAATCTTTTAGTTCATAATTCCATTCACATACAGTGAATATGAAATTAGACTATTGCCAAAAGATTTGCTACTTCCTATATTCTAAATTATTATATTTTTACTTACAGTGTGTTTTGAATAAAAGAATCGATTATATTTAACACTTGTTTTAATTTATAAATTGAATTACAGAAAAATAAAATATTGTAACAATGATAATGAAAAGTTAAAAGAGAATATTAATTTGTTAAACTATTACAATGCCTTGCCGAAAGTGAACTGAATTCATTTCTATCTGCTACTCTAAGGTGGCATTTTGTGTGAGACATTAGCGCCCTCTATAACAGACATCTACATTTTATTTGGTCAACCTGAAGGTTTGCATCTTGGTAAATCTTGGTGCTTCTTCGCTTCTTTCTGACTTCCATAGATGGCGGTGCTATGCCCATTTTCTACTGAAACACATTATGAATTTTCATCTACAATAACATATATAATTGAACAATAAATTTTGGCAAGCTTCGCTGGTTGCCACAATACTGATGATTCTGGATGATTTTATTTTGACGCCGTTGAACAGTCCCTAGACCGTCTCAAGGGCGCTTATTATTTTTATTTAACTACTATAAAATTTTGAAAGCACTTTTAATTGTCACAAATTTGATTAAAATGCGAGACTTTTATGTGAGTTCCAATTGTAGGTATTATTAATTGTTACAAATTTTATTCACTAATTCTTATGCTTATATCAAGAAGCTTGGCATCTCCAACGGGAGTATTTGAAGCTGCCACATTACGCCATTACCTAAGGACCTACATATGTACATTGAATGAGAATCCCAGACAGAATGGAGTTCAAACTATGCGTCACAGTCCACAAGAACTCTGTCTCGTTGAACTCTGTCCCGTCGATGGAACGCTGAGGTGATCAGAGTGCTCAGTTTCCACCGCTGGCGCTGTCAACAAACTTGTAGAACCCAACAGGACAAATGCTTCTAAATTGGAAAAGAGTAGAATCCAACTGCCTAGAACCGATTACTAGCGGATCTAAGACAGAAAAGGCCTACTGCTTCATTCTGGAGCAAATTGAACACATTCCTGTTCACTAATGCGATCATAGAGCTTAGGAATTTCAGTTGTGAAATCCCAATATTGATATAAACAAAGACGATTTGTAAATGGCTCCGTTTATTGATCATTTTAAGGGTGCTATGACTTTCTCTGTCTAGTATCATTTTCAATTTGCTCTTGAATATGGTGGTAGGTTGAATTTGTTGAAAGCATCCAACGAAACCTACCCTCCACCGAGAAACCGCAGAAGTCTGGGAACTTTTATTTTTCCAAAATTCTACATTTAATCAATCTTGTTGACAACAGTGGAAGCTGAGCGCAGTGGTCGCTTTGGAGTCTCATCAATGGGACAAAGTTTAGTGAGAAATATGCATGTCGTGCCGCTTAAAGTCAAAAGTTGTGATACAAAATTTAGACTCCACTCTCTCTCTGGAACTCTCATGTTGTAAAATATTTAGTATCCATATTGTCTATGACCAAATGTAGCAACTTTACCTGAAGAAATGTTTCACATGGTCGATTCTCACAGCTGTTCTCTATCAAAATGAGATTATAACTATGTACGTGTTACATAATATATTGTACCAATTGAAATGCAATTATAAGTTTCCGGGATCAACGACAGTGATTTCCTGTGAGAATTCTCAAAGAAGTAGGTAATGTCAAAGGTTAAACCATTTAAACCTATTTACCTACCTAAATTACACTCTGTCAAATGTCATACGATCATCGCTAATTGTAATTATATGTATGGTTGGTACACAGAATTAATGACCGCAAATTTAATAATTAGTGAATCTTGGTATAGTCACCTAATTGTACTTTTAAAGATGAATATGAATACCCCTTCTTATAGTTCCCCGCCCCTTTGGAGTGTTAGATATATGTGGATTGTAGATTTTTTTCTTTCATTTTGATTAATGTAGAGATTTTTCTTATTTTTGTTTTTATATTACCCCTTCCTATAGTTCCCGGCTCCTTTGGAGTGTTAGGTGTGTGGATTGGAAATTTTTTCTTTCATTTTGATTTATGTAGAGATTTTTCTTATTTTTGTTTTTATTATTACATACCTACCTACATTAATTTTTGTTTTTTTGACAATTAGTGCCTTATTTTTTTACATGCATAGACAACTCACACAGATCGAGCTAGTCGCAAACTAAGATTGAATCTTGTATTATGGGTACTAACGCGACGATACACATAAATAGAATACACTTATACTTATATTATGTAACACCCAGACCCAGGACATAATTAAATTTAAAAATGGTATTCATTTTATGATCGACAAAAAAAAGTTACAGAACCAGTAGTTTTGTGAATGGTGAATAATAATACAAATATTTGGTATAATATAGGTATAATTGAGTTACGTTAACGCGCTATTATTATATGAACACATTCTTATGTATAGATCTTAACGTAAGAAAATTATTTGTTCACATGATCAATCATTTGTAAGAAGAAAACAAATATTTTTTGCCGATATATATTTGCCAAGCGTTTCAATTGATATATTATTTTCCGTTTTGATTCCCTAACACCACGGAAAATATTCTTTTTAGAAGTTGTATACTTGATAAAAAAACACATGTTCATCTTTCATCGCCTTTTGAGTGGAAATGAAAGAAATCAAATATCTTGTTGCTTTATCTGAAAGATATTTCTAAATAGCTGTTCAACTGCTCTGTTATTGAGTTTTGTTAAGAAACTGTATTTGGTTACTATTTGTATTGTAGACATGTGTTTGTTTTTATTATTATTTGGTAAGCTCTATAATTGTGTGATGTACCTAAACTGTATGAAATATGTTTAAAACCTCAAAGCACGAGCACTGCTCAATTTTGAGGGTCAAATATGTAATAAATGTGTTTTTTTTTAGTAATAAGGTGTTTAAATAATATAATTAAGTTGTAAATTTTTGTTTAAATAAAAATATTTGAATTTGAATTAAGAGTTCGTTTATGTTTTTTGTAAGATAATAATATAAGTATTCAAATTGGTTAAATTATTCAAGAAACCATTTTTGTATATTACTTGCAATGTAATTTCATTAGTCGCGAGCTGGCATTGAGATCTTCCGTTTACGAAAAAATAATTTGTAAATGAAAAAAATTATAAGAATAAATTAATGTCTTCAAACTTCAGAACAATGAAGTCAGTTAGTAGGTCGCTTTCAATGGTAAAACTCTGAGAACAACGATTTCTCGGTATTGGCTTTTTGTTGATATAATATCATGTTGATAGCCATGTCAATCACATAAATGTTGATTGATCTAGATAGGTCTTATTCTCAAGTTTTAATTTATCATATTTATCGAGTGAATTAAGTTACCAAATAACGCTTTTCGCATTACGATTACCACGTCATCAAGCGAATCCTTAATTTCTTAAATGATTTAAAAGGAATAAATAACACTGATACAATATTTTCACTATATTTTATTAAGACTCTAACACGTTATCACTCACTTATATGGGCATTTTCAAGAGTACATACATTCTCAGACCTCTTACATGTACATGCCCATTGAAGTGGGTGAAAACGTTAGAGTCTTAATAAAATATAGTGAAAATTTAACAGTGATATTAATTATTTTTCAATTATTTCATAATTATGAATTTTCACACTGTTAACACAAACACCCTTCAACTTTGATTTATTAATAGTAAGAGCGCAAACAATAGTAATTATGATTGTGATCATTTTCACCAACCTGTCTACAAGAATAAGAGACTATTTATATTATCTTATGTTCAAAATACAGAAGTTACATATTTACACCTTTGAGGTAGGTAGGTGCCTTATATTAGGTACAGTAATCAGCAGTTACCTTTATAGGTAGGTATATTAAGTTAACCCTATGCTTTTAGGTAATAATATTATGCAAATATAGTATAGTTAGTGTGAATATTACCATAGGGAATTCCGTTTTACATATAATTATGCTAATTACAATAGTATGTTTCAATTAAAGTGCGTAATTTGAGAAATATATAGAAAAGTTACTGTATTGTGAATTATCACTAAATATGTATGCAATGATTAATTATATGTAGGTATCAGAATGTAGACAAAAATACGATGAAAAAGCTATATGAAAAGTGAGTTTTCCGGCATCTGGGATTTAATCACGGATCTCATGTGACTCTTTCTCCAGGCTGCAGACGAACTCTACAGCTACACCCCATTCTGCATCCTAACATCATTTTATTGTGTAGAATAGAAATAGAGTATAAATTATTTACTATCATAGTTAAGTTATTTAATAATTTTGTTTTATATAATTTAGATATACCTCTTAATTAAGCGTACAAATAATTTTTATGAGATCGTTTTATTGTATAGAATATAAATAGAGTATGTATAATTAAGTATTATTGTAAAGTAATTTAATAATAATGTTTATATTAGAACCTGTTGACAAGTCGACTTACCTATACTTATGACTTTAAGAGGACTATGTATTTTATGCATATACCTAATTGATTCAAATATTTTTTTTGAGAATTTGTTCCACGTTTTCAAGCTTTGTTACCCATCTTGTAAGCTTTAATTTTTTTGCTGACACGAAGAGTACATCTTTCATTTTTATGACATGCTGGTGGCCTTTTTGCTTCCTCGGTTGTGGGATTTGCAGTGATGAAAAGTAGGGTCTAGATATTCATTTTTTATAGTATAAATTTGTTAAAATTTAATTGCTAAATTATTATTCATTATTTCATCTGGATTATTATAATGATACTACATACTATAAAATAATAATTTATTTTACCTAATTAAAGTTTAAATGGAAAATGAATATGATTTAAATAATTATTATTTCAAAGTTATATTACATTATTTATGAAACAGAAGGTTAAAATTATAATGAATTATTTATAAATATTAATTATTATTTTTGTACGGTTACATTTACGTGCATTATATTATTCGTCTCTGTGTTATAATTATATTTAGGTATTTGTATATTTATTTAAATTATGAAATAAAAAAAAATATTTATTATTATCTACATATTGTTTTATGTTACTGTTGAGTGAGACTAACGCACGACTGGTTTCGCGGACTCCGAGCTCGCATCATCAGGTGCTGCAGGGTTACTCTTGACAAAATCTAAAAACGATCTTAATCTTAATCATACGATGCGCGAAGTGACTATTGGCTAAAAATACACGCATACCGATCGCGTGGTAGCGGTATCGCGATGTTTTTGACCATAGTCTCTTCGTGCGTCGTATGATCAAGATCAAGACTAGATTAAGGTCGTATTTAGATTGTGTCAAGAGTAACCCTGCTGTTCTATACTATCTAGTATAGATCTAATATCTAGTATAGATAAGCACCTGATGATGCGAGCTCGGAATCCGCGAAACCGATCGTTCGTTAGTCTTACTCAACAGTAACATAAAAATAATAAATAATTATAAATAATTTATTCAATCAATTAACAATTTATTATAATAATAAATATTTTTTTATTTGATAATTAAAAATGAAGTGTTACAAAGTTAAGGCCGATACAATCAATGTAGGTAATTACATTTATTTAGTTTGCATTTAATTTTTCTGATGGTAATTCTAAATTGATGCTATGGTATTTTAAAAATCGACATGGATGTTGATTCAAGATATCTTATAGTACCCTTGAAGTGATATAATCACAATTTTGCGCTATAAAAATTGTTAATAATATTATAATTATTTTATACGCCCCGTGGAACCCGGATAAAGAAAAGATATCCCACATTTTTCGGGCGTCATGTATTCAAACATTTTACATCTGCAGTTTAGTGTTTAGATTAGCGTCTCATTCTGAAAGTCTTAAATTTTAATGACACGGAGACGATAGCCTGCATGTTTATAACACACAATTAGTTCGCTGGTTACTCCACATTTGGGAAATGCCGAGATGGTAATAATGGAAGAAATAAGTTTTTAAAAAAATCCTTTGTATTTCCGCAAAATTGTTTGACGCTATTCTTTCGTGTGAAATAAATTCATTTAACTTCTTACCAAAGCCAAATAATATTTCATTAATTATTATTTTTTCTTTCACCTTCATCTTCCCTCTTCCTTATTCTATCGAAAGTTATTTTAAGAACAAAGAAAATACTTTCGCGAAGTCGAAAAGTTGTTCAAATAAATGGATTTCGAGTCAAAAGGGAAAGTATGTGTAGGTATACAAAAAAATTGACCTCTTGAAAACCTCAAACGATGTAATTAATTTGTGAATCAAACGTAGATAAGCCATACCTTGCATATAATTCGACTGTCCAATTCTATAACTCAACATGTAGAAATTCATTATATTCGAGAAATCGTCATTTTTGTAATTTGTGTAGATCTAATTTATAAAATTCTCATGTCACGGTGTTTTTTATCATACTCCACCGAAACGGCTGGACCGATTTTGATAAAATTTTGTGTGCTTATCGGGTAGGTCAATCGTCCAAAATCTATTTTTCATACCCGTTAAAGTAAAGGGTTTTTTATTTTATAACCCCGAATTTTTTATTCTATTTTTTGGACAAAATTTTTTATTTTTATTTTTATGCTAAGGCATTAAAAAATACATACAGCCCTAATATTTCACCCATCTACCATAAACCCCTATTTTTAATAGCGATATTATTAATTAAATCTATATATTATATGGCAAAACAGCGTTTGCCAGGTCAGCTAGTATACCTAGGTATTTATATTATTCTTTAAAAACACAAAAGAAAGTAAAATAATGGTTGTATGGTACCTACTAACTATTTTTATAAGTATACCTAAGTTCATTTTAATAGAATTATGTAAAATAGATTTAATAATAAAACACTGTATTACAGTGTTAAGTAATACAGTGTTTTATTTTTTCATCTATTTTAATTCTATAAGAAAGTGAAATATATCTACAATATAATAATTGCACTGTTAAAGACATACTTTGTCTTTGTTCCGTTCAATAATTAAACAATTAGAAGTTTTTATTTGTGGAACTGAAAATGTGTGCACTATTTTTTCATAGTTGAACATTTAGTATATAAAGGGAACCGTGTATTTTATAGTTTAGAAATAGTGGCATTAATAAATTGTGTTTATTACCAAATAAATAAATAAAAAAATCCACTTGTTGGATTATGGAGCTGGACAGTCGAAATACTCTCCAAAATACATAACATCAGTTCTTTTCATTTCCTTCTGCTTTTTAAACCCACCTCATTTTGAATACTGCTGTCAATTATTAAGTATATTATTATTATCTCGTACACATTTTGACAGACGTGAAAATAATATATCCCGTGGAGCACCCGGTAAAGAATTGGTCTCCCACTCTTCTGCGTAAGTTTTCGAGTGTCCTGTAAAAGGCAGGTGTTCGAAAAAATTAAGACATTTTTCATCTTAAATTAAGCGATGAGGTTTGCCACCCATCCTGAATGTCTTGATTTTATATTGACACGAAGAGGACAGTTTGCATGTTTCTTACATGCAGCTGATCTGCTGGCTACCCCAGTTGTGGGATATGCCGTGATGGTATAGTATAGTTTAGTATAGTATAGTATGTACCTACAATCTAAAAATATCCTTTAGATTAAGTCGAAGTTGTGGATCGATGACTCTTGTTAGAAGTTTCAATATTATAAAATCATAAAAAATTATTAAATTTAAATCAAAATTCAATAACAACTTGTATAATAATGTAGTGCCGTGGAGCTACCGGTAAAGAATTGGTCTCCCACTCTACTCCGTAAGTTTTTGAGTGTCCTGTAAAAGGCAGTGTTCGAAAAAATAAAGAAATTTTACATCTTAAGCTCAGCGATGAGGAAAACTTGCATATTTATTATATTATGCAGCTGATCTGCTTGTGGGATTTGCCGTGATGATAATAGTAGTAATAGTAGTAGGTATTTTAAATTTATTTATTCACCCGTTGGGGTATTTATATTTAAAGTGTGTTGTAAGAAAATAAACTTGGTTACTCAAGCCAATTTAAAATATACAGAATTGGTGGCACACCTACTTAATAACTGAATTTAAGGTTTACATAATATAACTATTATTATCATTATCTTAAAAATGCCACCCTGCACTGAGACCATAAGAGCTCTTGATCAGGGCGATCTTAGCAGGAAAAAAAATGCCCTAGCCTCCACTCCATTCATTTATTTATTTATTTATTTATTCTTCTTGCACATCATCATTACATTACAGTGTTAACAAAATAGCATAAAAAATTTAAAAACTAGGACGATGTGCAGTGGCGAGATTATCAATATAAAGTGATTGGGTCCCCTGGCAATGAATAGGTCTCTTAATCTTTTTTGTAAGTGTTTGAATGTCCTGTAAAAGTCAGGTGTTCACGTTAAATTTCACGTAATAGACAATTAATATTGACTCCTCAGCCTAGAAAATCGTAGGAAGGTGTTTGATCTTTGCTTCCTCCATAAACTTCTCAGTGGAGAAATTGACTCTCCTGAATTAATTGAACTTATTCAATTCAACATACCTACCAGAAGTACCAGACAAACTGTGTTGTTTCGAGAACCCATCACTAGGAATAATTATACTTTTTACTCTCCTATGGTTAGAATCCACAGACTGGGTAATTGGGTGGGTGATGATACAGACATTTTTGCTGACAGTTTACCTAAATATAAACATGACGTAATAAATTACTTTAATGTATAAACTAACAACGGGCATTTCGAAGAATGTTTGTATTTTTTTTAGTCTTTTGTTATCTAAATTGCATCATTGTACTGTTTTTATATTGTTTCCTTTATCTGGTGATAAAACATCATTGATTATTTAAATTATAATTAACATTTTTCTATTTTATTATTGACATTTTAATCTATTATAGACTAATTCTAACGACATTTCAACTATTGACTACATTTCTTATGACATTTAAAATATTTGTACCATTTCTCATAGATTTTTTTTCTTTCTTCTATCTACTTGACATCTCCAAACTTAATTTTAATTTTAATTCTTGACATATTGCTAATCATTTCATTGACATTCTATACTATTTTATGATTTGACTAAAATTATTGATACTTTGTATTGATTCCCATCTGTGTTTTTGTTTTTCGACAGTTTTTTGTTCTTATCTTGCTCCAGCAGTGTTTGTTGATGAGAAATTCGATTTGTATGTTTTTTTTTGTATATTTTTAAACATGTAAAAGGCTCACGCCGTGGATTTGTAAATAAATAAATATTAACAACACTCATCTCACTCCTAAATATCTTATTTTATTTTATTGGAACAGAGAGGATAATTTGCATATTCATTACTTGCTGTTAGTCCGCTGGTTACCTCACTTGTGGGATATACCGTGATTGTATAGTAGAAGAAGTCAATACTAAATCCTTTGGGTTATTGAAAATTATTATTAAAAAAGAGTGAAAAAATACAAAAATTTCAGCAGCAAATTCGATTTTCACCCAATCGTATTAATCGATAACAATTCAATTCATCTTTTATGATGTTTCAAACTATTCTACTCGATGTCTCAATTATTGAGAACTTTCGAGTGAACGAATTATCTATATTATTCGATTTATTACGTAGGTATACAAATACCATTGACGTAATAAAGCACAGTAGGTACGTCATTCCGTCTCATTGAGATTCATCGATTGCTACTTCACTATGACCGGCAACTTATTCTGCATGCTTGAAGTTTGGTGAATGCTGACAACTCGATTAGTTACTATTTAATGCAGAGCATCCTTCCGTACTGGACATTAGTTCTATCGTAGGTATACCTAATAGCCAATAGTTATTTGAAAAGTTTTCTATTAAAATGCTTTGGTTCAAATAGAAGTATATGAATCCTTATATTGGGTTAGATGGAAGAGATACCGCCTATCTGATGAACTCATCCTCTTTAAAATTATTATATCTAAATTTAATGCATTTTTCTATAAATTGTATTTGATGTGATCAATGTACAACATTAAATGATTAAATAAATAAATATGTAAATTTATTAAATTTATCAATGATCTTTGGATCATGTATTCCGTTATGACTTTTTATAATACTAACTATTATTTAAATAACAACACGATACGAAGTAGATCTAGTTTGACATGACTTTGTAAGTCGAAACCATGTTACTGTACCCATTGTTAAAACTCAAACAGTTTGTGTTTATTTCCATAGAAAAAAACAATCATTAACACTTTATTGTAGGGCAAACTACAAGAACGTTATATTGAGCAGCTTAATACTTAGTTCTTCGGTAGCCTGGAGGTAGAGTCTCGGCCTCGTGAACAAGGGGTCCGTGGTTCGATACCAGGTGCCGGCAAACACCTCTTTCACGACACAAGCTTTTAGTAGTTTACTGTGAAAGGTGTATAAGGTTCTATTTGGGTTTATAACAAAACCCAGATAAATCTTTAAAAAAAATACTAATATCAGCAAAAATCTTACAATAAAAAAGTTGCTAAGGAACTTTTGCGAGTGATAAAACTACGTTGTAAATCGGGGTGAGTTTCAATAACAAAAACTTACAACTGCAATATTGTAAATGTTGTATGGAAATTGCGAAGGAATGATAAGTTTGTACATAAATTATCAGTTTTATTGTTCATTCAATAACCAACGTCAACATATGAATCGCTTTCCAATAATTCGATATCCAAATTATCGAACTTTCATAGCGCAGGAACAATATTATCCCATCACGAAGACTTTGATCATTGGGTGTGTCTTTGTTGTAATCTGCTAAAGGGATGATCTTTAGTATTATAATCATTATTTAAGTTTGCTCCCTTCATCCCTTATTCATAATGTATTGGATTATTTACCTATTATAATATTAAAGTATATTTTTAGATTTTGTAATTTTAGCTTTAATTTTTCAACAGTTTCAAAGATTTTGTAATTTTAGCTTTATTTTTTCAACAGTATCAAAGCTTTATGATTTGAAAAATGTTATTTGCGGAATGTGTAGGAAAAAAATAAATGCTGAAAGAGTTGATTTCAAATAAATAAATACCTACGCAAGTTTTTTTTCATTTTGAAAGCATGTATTTCAAGGAACTGTTTATTAAGAAAATAAATCATTTTTTGAGGCATCATAATATGCAAATATTTTTATTATTTATTTATTCAATAATAATACAAAAAATAACAATATATTATATAGTGGACAAATATAACAATATTTTAGTGCAATGATATTTTTTTTATAATTTCCTCAGTCAGTAGTTGAGCCACTGGTATGAGAGGATACAGTTTTCAAACACATAGGAAAATAAAAATACATTAACAAATTTAAAAAGAAAACAAAATTTGTATAGAAAAAAAACTAGCATCCAAAGTTAAGGAATGAAGTATCTACCTTATTTGTAAGTTTCTCAAGGTAGGATTTGAACGCACAACCCATCATGTTCGCAAGTTTTGCTTCGTTCAATAAAGATAGGTACCAGGTGACATTGATACTAAATGCTTCGAAATTAATGACATGGTTAAGAATAATACTTCATAAATTCATGTCCATTGATTATTTCGGCCTGTTAAATGTAAACATTAAATGTGGTGAAAAAAAAATGGTTATGAAAGGATAACTTTAACTTAACGTCACATGAAGAGCCTCTTGTGAATACATAATTTCAAAATAATAAACACTTTATAGAAATCTAGCATATATACCTACAATCTTTATTATTTTATAAATAAGTAGTTACACAATCAATTTGCGAATATATTTCCATACGTCAATTTCTCTCAGCTAACCATATGAAAATGAACTCAGAAACTTTTCAAAATCAATCATACAATACTTCTTATTATAATACTTGATTTATTACCTTCAATACGTTGTATAAACAATGTCGAAATTTATGAAAGATTAATTAAGGAAGGGATGGGAGTGGGAAGTGTGAACCGGATTACATTAAAGGTGTTTTTAAACGTATTAATGGATGTAGAATTTCTAATGCTAATCGGAAGGTTGTTTCACAATTTTATTGTCTGCACTGTATGAGATGTGGTTTAAAAAGAAATAAGGTGTGGTAGTATATTATTTATCAACTCTACGCCATAATGAAACTTCAAAGAAAATTTAACAACGCGTTTTTCTTTTACATACTTACATACATTAATATTGTTACAATAATAGCGTGGTGACATTATTAAATGTAACTTAAAATTTCGAGAATACGCAAACAAATTACCTAAAATGGCAAACATTTTAACAAAATTAGCTGTACATGGTTAACCTAATTGATAAAAGTGGTTCGCAAAATTATCCATTAGGAATTCAAGATTGTTGACGCACATTGTGCTTATTGCCTCCAAATTACCATGTCGGGTACAAAAATAGGTTCATTGAAAATATTTCTCATGCAGGAATTCCTGAAACGTAATAATTGTACATTAAAAAAAGGAAAATAAATTACGTTTTTCACTGTAAAATGTAACTCTATTTGCACTTGTTTTCAGAAATTCATTTTATTTCGTAGGTTCCTTTCAATTTATATAAGGTAACAAATTGATTATGAGAAAATGACTCAAGCACACCTCACGCGTAGAATAAATTCTAATCTGTAGAAATACCAAATATTATGATCACGTTATTTTTTCTCAAATTTATAGTTTTATGATAATCAAAATGAGGTGACAAAACTGCATGGACATTAAGTGTTGGCAATTATGGGGACGTTCAGAGAAAACACAGAAAAAAAATCAGGAATTCCCAATACACAAATCCATTAGAATAATTTAATTTAATTTGAGGTTAAACCTCGGTTATTATGACAATAAAGTTTAATGACAGCTCTATTACCATTCGTAGTCATTATTTTTTCATTTTCTTTCCTTTATAACTACCAATAACGTTTTATTTCTTGAGATATTTAATTGAATTTAGTTTTGTTACATAAAATGTAGGTATTTTTTTGTTTCATATATTTTCGTTCAAAATTCTTCAATTGAAGAATTTTGAACGAAAATTGACCTCTTACAGGACATTTCAAAACTTACGGAAACTTACGAAAAAGGGTTAAAGACTTCTCATGAGGCATTACTCCTTCCCCTAATATATCCCTTTTCCTTAAAAGGAGAGCATATGCCTCCCCGATATGCGATACTCATTACTTATGTACACTTAAATACCTACAAGGATAATATGTATTTATTTTATCAGGAAAAATCCTTCCCCACTGGACTGCAGTACAGAAGATAGGAAGAGAGAGATTTAACATTATCTCCCGTTAAAAACCAAAACCTAATACAGGAATAAAAAAAACTTTCTGAATGTATTGACGACCGGTGTGGCGTGGAGGCTAACGCACTTGCCTTTGAGTCACTAGGTCCCGGGTTCGATTCCCGGCCAGGGCAAAATGAAGAATGACCTTTTTCAGATTGTCCTGGGTCTGGGTGTTACATGTATATGTGTGTAGTGCATTGTATATATGTGTAACGTCTCGTTAGTACCCATAATACAAGATTCACATCTTAGTTTGGGACTAGCTCGGTCTGTGTGAATTGTCTATACATGTTATATACCTACCAGCTTTTATATGTATCTGCCTCAGAAAAATATGTTGGGCGTTCAATAAATCGTATAAGATGTGATGTAGGCTGTACTTTTGATGCTGATTGACACAAACTGTTGACCATCCGATAGGTAAACGAGTGTCCAAAAACACATTTTAAGGAAAACTTCAAGATTTACACGCTCTTACGGACGAAATTATTCAGTGGCTGCGGAATTTGGAGGTCAAGTTGTGAACTACCATAAGTAGAATGAATGAGAGATTTTTATTTATTTTAAGCTTGATTTTAAAACCTTAGATGACGCATCTTAGATTATTTACAGAGAGCTATTTCTTTATGTTTTTTATGATGAAAAAAAGTGTTAATAATGTGTTTGACAAGTGTTTATGATTTGACAAATTTTACTGGATTGTGTACCTTACAATATTTAAGTTAAATAATCTACCAAAGCCGTATGCTTACATTACATAAAAAACGAAATGAAATATTCTATTTGATTGAATAGAAAAATCACAGTTTTTGAGGTCGCAGTTGCGATGGCTGGGTCACGTTCTCCGCATGCCAGAGGACAGACTACCATTTAGATCTTTGGAGGCTGTGGGAGAGGGCAGAAGACCGGTGGGCCGCCCTAGAAGAAGCTGGCAAGGGCAGGTGTCAAACTTGTGTGATGAAAGACTTGGTTTGGAGTGGCCAGAGGTCCTGGAAGCAGCGGTGGACAGGGATCTCTGGAGGAGGTACCTAGGCGCAATGGGCCCCCGACCCAACTATGTAGGACAAGGGGAAGAAGATAGTGACCCCCTCCCCCCACAGTTTTTTAACAAACTACATATTATTTTAATCTCATTTATGATCGTCAGTAAGAAAAAAATAATTAGTGATAGGTATTTATTTGTCAAATATGTATTGCATTGACGACATCTTAATCGTAAAATAATCAAATTTATTCTTTATCACGTCGCACACATTAAATTTTATTGTTAAAATTCGGGACAGTTGCGTTGTTTAATTGCTACAGATTTTCAGAAACGAAATCATTTTGATTCAACCGACCGGATTCTAAATGATTGTATTATAATAAAGTAATTACGATTTTATGGGCTGGAACAGAGTTGAAGCAAGAGCTTTTCTTCGATTTCGTTCTAAAGAAAATAATATCTACAAATATAAGAATTCTATAGGGAACTTAATTAAAAAACCTATTAGCTGAGGAAGTTGCTCTTTTTCATCTGAAAGATGATGATATATGAATTTATTTATTTATTTTATAATTATTGCACACAATTAATTACATAGCAATATCGACAAATCAATTTTCATAAAAAAATTGTGCTTTTATACAGTGCCAAGATTATCTTACCACGTCTTAATAATACAAAACACACAAAAAACACAAAGAATAAGAAAAATAGCTAAGTAGGTATATAAACCAAAAAGAGAGAAAAAAACACAGTTCACACAACCAAAACTCTAAAGACACTTGGAACTATGAGAAGGGGCTAGGGGATGAATGATGAGTTAGAAGAAAAAAATATTCTTTGACGGAACATATAACTATTTTTGAGTTTTTAATGAAAACAATGTTTTTTTTTTGACTGGGTTTTTAATATTTAATTGATATTATTGTCCAAAACAAACATATTTTTTGTATAGCAGTGGTCTCTATTCTTTTTATCATCGCGTACCGGTCAACGTCTGATCATTTTTACAGCGGCCCATTTAAGGGGGAGAAGTTGATTGTTTTCAATGAATTCATTAAACATAACATCTTCAATTCTTGAGCGATGAGGTATGCCACCCTGAATGTCTTAACTTTAATTGCAATGAACAGGCATGTTAATCGTTTGCAGTTAATCCGCTGGCTACCCCAATTGTGAAAAATGCTGTGATGATGTGTATGAAAAATAAAACAGCTAAAATTTCTAAATAGTCCATTAGTTGGAATATATTTAAGGACGAAGTAATAACCTATTAGCAGATTTGTTTTATTACATAGATACTTTCTTTGGTCTATCTTGATGTTCTTGAATTTTATGACTCTTCTGGTATAATAAAAACAATGTTAATGTTATTTTTATTGCATAATAAGTAATTCTCAACTAAATTTGAACATTTAATCCAGTTCCTCTTTGTCGTTTTTATTATCAAAAAGTACTTTAATTAATAATAAGTCACTTTGTTGAATTAATCATGAGATGGAGATGAATATTAAATTAACTTTTTACAAGTTATACACAGAAAATTAGTAAAAATAAACTGCTTATATTTAGTACTTTCATCTTAACTTCATTAATCATGAGCCGGCTTTCAAGAGCTTTATGGAATTGGATTGACAAAATAAATAATAGAGTAGGCATATGTTTGAGGGTTTGAAACATTAGTGTAATGTCTGGTTATACAATCTTTTAAGAAAACAATACGGCATTTAATAAAAATAGTTTGAAAATGACTTTGTTGGTCGAAAACAGATTACTAGATAATTAAATACGAAGTAATACTAAAATCAATTGTGTTTACTTCCATATATATCAAATAGATTTTTTTATTTAAAATTAAACGTAGATTGGTACATTTGTAAACAAACTTTTTTAATCAGTTTCCGGCTTATCCTCGTTTAAAATTTACCAAACCTTTTAATTCTAAGAATTAAAAATCCCACTGGGTAAATTAATGTACATCTCTACACCTTCATGTGGTTGTTCTTCCAGGAACTCCCGTATAAGTATGTTTGTAAATATTATATTAATATGTTTGCACATATGTCCGCAACGGATAGTTTATCAGTATCAAAAAATTATGTAGAAACAATTTTCTCTAAACTTGCGTTCTGATAGATATTTCTTCCATATAATCATATCATATTAAAAAAAACACATAACAAAAAATAAGCGATATCGCTGTATAAACCAAAAACTGAAAGAAAAAACAAAATCCACACACCCAACACTCTATAGGAACTGGGAATTATGGGAAAGGATTAGGGGACGGACGCTGAGTTATAAGACAATAAATATTTCTTGACGCAGTATTTAAATCCACAAAAAGATTGAGTTACTCTATGAGAAGAAGGGAACCTATTCTTGCAACGATCACCACATACTGAGAATATTTGAGAGTAGAGATTGACATTATGTGTAGGAATCGCCGGAAGACGCCCGTTGTTGTAACCGCGGTGGTAGACCATGGTTCACAAAATACTCCATTTTTTTCCATTAGTAAAGGAAGGACGTTGAAAAGAGTGTTAAAAGGTGAACGTTTTGCTTGGAGACAGAACGAAACCATCGTTTCAGTTTATCCAACTCTAATGTTCTGTGTTACTGATAGCTCGAAAAAAACGTGTAAACTTTTTCAGTTGAATTATACAGAGAAATCAAACAAAGTTTTAACTGATTGCAGGTATTATTAATTTATTAAAATAACATGATATTTGTAAAAATAATTATAAAATTTTACTCCATTTATTTTGCCATTTCAACAGAAGGCTTTCACATTGTCATTTTTAAATCTGATTTGTATTTATTGCCTGAGCGATTCCGGGTCAAAAACTTGTGTTTAATATATACAAAGAGCCGAAGGACTGAATCCTTATAAATATTTCCAAACGACGAAAGACGGTAGGTACATATATAGCAGGTAGCCCCACTGAATCGGTTGACCCTGCTTAAAAAACATTTGATTGTAATTCCTTTAAGTCTGATCGCACCCGAAAGCCTATAATGAAACTTTCATTTTTGAAATATACAATGAATAATGAATGAGAAAGGTTAGTACTTATACATTATTTTTAAATTTTGATATCTACAAATTGTTTCGAACACACCATTATTGGATTTTCATCAAGAATATAAGAACAAGACTCGAACTCATTTCTTTAAGTTTCTGAGGGTTTTGTTATAAGCAGGTGTTCGTTATTAAGCCTCCCGAATAACATCTGCAAACGTAGAGATGAGGCATGTCACCCATCCTCTATGTCTTATTTTTTAATTGACAATAAAAGAGGAGAATCTGCATATTTATAATTTGCAGTTAGCCCGCTGGCTACCCCAGTTGTGAGATATGCTATGATGGTATATATTTTTTATAAGATTTAAGTATCTGGGTTTTGTTGTAAACCCGAATAATATAACCTTATACCGACACCTTTCACAGTAAGCTAAAAGTTTGTGTCCTAACTGGGAATTTTGCCAGTATCTTGGATTGATCCATGGATCTCCTATTCACGAGGCAGAAATTCTTACTCCAGGCTACTGATAAACTCGTAAATGTATTCTTAACTTCAAATTAAACCACGCCACGCCTAAATAAGAATTAATTTATAACAGAACTCAATTCATAACAAATCTTAATTATTTGAATATTATAAACTTCATGAATAGTTAATGTAATTGCTTGTCAAAAAGTCATTCCTATTATTATAAACCTACCTGTGGGATGTATGTATGAAAAACTCCCTTATAAACTCAACTGGAGTAGAAACGTGAGTAACGTCAACCATAAATATTTGTCTTTATTATTCTACTTGTTTTCCTACAGACAGCGTTTTGTACGTAACAACACTCGTAATGTAAACATTAAATTCATATTTATACCTGAATAACTAGCCATGGCTAGTGTGAGAATAGTTATTCCGGAATAAACAAAAATTTATTCCAAGTAATGTTGAAATTACTGAATTCCCATCTGTCGACTTCATCACGGCATCTTCCGCAAGTCGGGTAGCCAGTAGATCAAATGCTTGTAATAAATGTGCAAGTCGTCCCCTCCGTACCAATAAAAGTTAATATGTGTGGGTGGGTGGATGGGATGGGCGATATACATCATCGCTCAGCTGAAGATTTTAAATGGGTACCTTAAAACGTGCTATTTTACTTATTATTGCATTTTACAAGACATTAAAAACTTACAGAAAAGGGTGGAAGGCTTATCCTTTACCGGCAAATCCACGGGATTGTTTTAATTTGATTGAAATTCATTTAAAATTAGGTAATGTAACATTGATTCTATGTAATTTAACAAGTTGGTTTTGTTAAGTTGCTTTACCTACTATGGATGAGTAAGAATGGGTGCCTTCTTGTTGGTTTGCTGTTTATTCATTGCTTAACTTTATTGTATTGAGATGTTTGCTTTAAATCCATGTATCTATCTTTAATCTATACTAATATGTAAAGAGGAAAGATTTGATTGTTTGCATTGAATAGGCTCCGAAACTAATGAACCGATTTGAAAAATTCTTTCACTGTTGGTAAGCTACACTATCCACGGGTGACATAGAATATATTATATTTTAAAAAAAAGGGATCCTTACTTTTTTTTCAAATACCTGTCTACCCGTGCGAAGCCGGTGCGGACCGCTAGTATTGAATAAATAAACAAATATTTTATCATGGAAGACGTTGTTTAATGGTCAAAATGTACCAAAAAATAAAAGAAATGAAATTGTAATGATGACAATTATTTCTGTTTTTGAGTATCTTGTTGCTTGCTGTCAGAGATAAAATATATATAGGTATATACCAGTATATTTGTTTGTAAGAAACGTGTCTCTTAGTCAGACATAAACTTAAGAATTATTCCGTGATTGAAAATACTCGTTTAAGAATGTGAAGAGAAAAAGCATCATCTGGTGATATAAACATTCTTGAATTTATCTAAAAGTAGATATTTTCTCTCAACAGCTTAAAAGTATATCGAAGTTGGAGAAGTCGAGACGCTGAAACAGGAATTGAAAATATAAAAGCAAAGTTCCTGTTTGTGTTGTACCTATTTAGTTTATTGTGACAAAATCGTCGTCGATATCGATTTTTACTCGTTGAAATAAAAGTAGGTATCTGTATTAATTCTTGTGTGAACCGCTTTTCTCTCGGAATAGGCAGAAAATAAAGTACAACTTACTTCTGTCATTGCACAAACTTTTTATGTCTATCACATCCATATATTCCTCATAATGCTCTCCATAGCACGTGTCCATCCTTTAGGATCTTGTCTGCATATATGGGCTAACCGTTTCTTTTTGTCTTTCTATCCTAATTTGTTCCTTCCACTTGTCAGACCAACGTTAAGTTATAAAAAAAAATATTCCACATTCTTCTCGTATAGCACTGTTACGTTCTCATCTTTCAGGCTTTAACCATACATTTATCATCATCATCTTCTTTCATTCAGAGCAACTCTGTGCCAATTGCGTCACCTTTTCCTACGATATTCCATGCGCTCTGATGTCGTTATTGTAGAAACGGTGAATTGTGAAAGACGAACGCCCAGCCTGACGGAAGCCTTGCAGACGGAAGAACAGTCCTTTTTTGGCTTACTGTCATTGGACATTCTCAGAACATGACCCAGCAAGGACCATCGTCTCTCCTGTATCACGGAGATAACAGAACTCTACTGAGTGCGTCGGCATTTCATTCGTGACATGTTCATACCATCTAACATCCAAAATCCTCCAAAGACACGTCTTGTCTTGTTTTCAAAGCTTATTATCTTCCGTTCTTGAGCCTTAATATTGGTGTATCACGTTTTTTTTTATTTCCATCCATGTGTATATTGCCAAAATTTTAGGTACACAGCAAATAATAAATATTGCTGTGTGAAGATATCTCTCAAACACGCGCGTGAATATACATAGGTACGTATTATGTAAATAATAAGGTAAAACCGCTGGATATCTGCCTCGCCACACTTAAAAAAGAAATATTATCCACCGAGGAAATGGAAAAATGCGAGAAAAGTAAGAAAGAAAATAGCATTATTAAAATAAATGAAACATGAGGCAAGTATATTTAGACTTGCTTTAATATTTAAAATGTTTGTTTGGGATAAGAAATGTCAGTGGCGGAACATGACGCTTCATATTGGTCATATTTTTACCGTGTGTTGAGTGAGAGGAACCGACACGTGTGCATGAGAAATTGTATGAATCAATTGATTGATTGAGTCGACGTTGATTTTGTAAAACTCCATTATATTGATATTTATTTATTTATTCTTCTTGCACATCATCATTACATTACAGTGTTAACAAAATAGTATAAAATTTTTAAAAACTAAGACGATGTGCAGTGGCGAGATTATCACTATAAAGTGATTTCTTCCATCTAACCACGACACATTGACATAAACCTAGTAAAAACTAATTTACTTAAAAAAAAACATATAAAACATTAATACACAACAAAAGAAAAAAAAGAAAATTTAAAATAATGAAAACAAAATAGTTTTTGGTTTTACTACGATTTATTTGTTAAATAAGTAACCAGGTTTCGACCTATGAGGTCATTGTCTTCATTATATCAATGTATGAATGAATAAATGTGGAGGAAGCGAAGGAAGTGTGTTCAAGATATATCTATTTGGCGTTCCGTTCTCTCTACCTATCCCACTTGGGACACGGCGTGAGGGTATAGGTGCGTATCAATGTTGGTCCGAAACACAGTTTTTCTATTTTAACCATATCTTATCATTTTGGAATTCGCACGTACATATATATATTTTGCATAATTAACCTATGCTCTTGCCTTTATGTCACAATATCCAGAGTCAAATTCTGAGCCTAGGCAAAATAAAGAATAAACTTTAATAAATTTAGTGTCCTGGGAGTGGGTATTACAAATATCTATACTATATGTACAATGTTCCTACCTATAATATAGATATTTACAATGTACCTACTTGTGTGATTGTTTTTTGTTATTGTTGTCTGTCTTCCTTTTTGTAAACATGTAAAAGGCTCACGCCGTACATGATTTTAAATGAATATAAAATAATCATTATATTTGGTAAATCGAACATAATATATAAATGAATCATCGCATAATCAACAATAATATAAAATTCGTGCTATACTTTAGGACTAGCTCAATATTTGTATTTTTTTCATTATTATTTATATAGGTATATCTAATTATGTATTTATGTATGCTTTTGAAATCATATCACTGTGGATTTTATTTCAATTAATTTTATTTTTATTTTACAAAAATTTATGGCATAAGCCTATTACGTGTCAAAAAACATAATTATACATAAAATTTACAAGTACCTATAACAGTGACAAATTTTGATCCTTTTTTGCGTATTTGGAATAAAAGCCACTGAGAAATGGGTTTACATCCGACAAAGGCTATACCTAATATTTTTTAGGTAAATATGTGCTTTCCAATCTGGCAACAATTTTTTTGTAGTTTTTAATTAATAATAATATTTTCAATTGTTTGATAAACTTTTTATTAAATACCTACTTGTACTAAGAAATTTAATTTAAAATGGAAAAAAATATTGAAAGAGTTAAAAGGGGAGGAGAAAAAAGTACTCCATTCTTCAATAATTTTGTTTGTATAAATATTAGAAAAAGACCAAGTCAGTTTATAAGTAAGGAACGATCTAGTTTTTCAGAAAGTTTTTCTATTCTATCCAGCTATTCAGTATTTCTAGTTCATTCAAAAATATTTGCAACATTACTTTTTTACATTCGATTTTAAATTTTAGAAAAGAAATCGCATTTTAGCGATAAACTCACCTTATGTAGAAATAAATAAAACAAGTGTTTTATTCTACTATTGATTTAATTTATGAGAGAGACGTCTTTCGTCTTATGAGGACATTGTCAATCTGATTTTAAAAATACAACAATATTCATATATATAAAAATATTTACAATAACAATGATAACAGAGTAGGTTTATGTGCACCTTATGTACATTGTATTACTGATATTTTTAATGAAACTCTGTTTTGATTTGTATTATTCTAACCCATGTGCTGTGTAGAATAAAATAAATGAGTAAATAGAAATATGTAGATTCAAATTAAACAATCAATTTATTATTACAGAGAACCAGTTTATTTAAAAGGCACGATATCTTCCAACTAACCTAAGAGATGATGCATAATATTATGATTAGTATTCAATATATGATTTTAGACACGTAAAGTTTAAATAAAAACTAAGGAGATAATATAATTTAACAAGAAAACATATTTTACACTACTAAACAAAACGTGTTGTTTTTGTTTTTAAAATTTAGTTTTTTCACCAAGATGAAAGTCGTAATGTTATATTTTAATTAGTTTCGATATTGCTACAGGTCGAGGGCGCAATAAAGATTTTTTGTACCGACACTTTTTATTTGTTTTGTATTAATCCAAAGGGGTTTTTGTTACAAAAATTTGAAAATTACTGTTTTATTTATTAAGGTAAGCAATTTAGAGGTTTTAATTTTTTGTTCAGTTTTCCAGGTAAATACTCAATGACGGCAAAATTAAATTTCCTTGTAATATTAATTTTAAAATTTTTATCAACTTTTAATAAAACTACAGTTGCGGAAAATAAAGCCGCAATCTCCCCATTCAATATATATATATATATATATATTTTAATATGTAAAAACTTGATTTGTTTCTACATCTTTCTATCTATACTAAAACCATCATTGCAAAGCTTCATAAACGGGGTAGCCAGCAGACTAAAAGCATATACACACAACTTTCTTCTTCGTGTCTAAAATACTCTAAATTTAATCGACCAGCAAAATTATTATTTGTCCGGCATAATGATTATTTGTTCAGCAAAATAAATAAATGAGCAGCAAACCGTGAGCTTATTTTAATTAAACTTGTGAAAGCTAAATTTTCAATCTTGTTCAAATAATAAATCTTTGTATGTAGCATCTTTTATTGTGATTTTATATGTAGCATCTGAATGAACGACACTAGCGTTTTTCGATATTTCAGTTAGATATTAGTTAGGAAACTGGCATTATTTTCGTAATCATCATTACTTTGGTAAGAAATCACAAAAACTTCATGTGGATCCGAAGGTAAATCGGTGTGTGAAAAATATTGTAAATCTAATATTTTCTGCCGGTCAAATAATAATTCTGCTGCTCAAATAACAATTCTGCCGGTCAATTATATAATTATTTTGTTGTGAGAGTATTTATTAAGCTGTTAATTTTTTTTAATTTGCCGATATAACCAAGTTTGTTTGTAAAACAAGTGTTGCGCTTATTTTTTTATCTATTGCTGATGAAAACATTGTTTGCTGTGCAAATGACTTAAATGCTGATTTTTTCATGCCGAACGAATGGATTAATAGTCGTACAAATAATTAGTTCCCTTTATATAATATTCAACAATATTTCTACGATACTAAGAATTTTACAGTTCAATAATACAACATTTAAATTTAAAATGAATTGGGTAGGTATATCTTTCAAAGTTGAAGTCAAAAAGCGACAAGTATTCAAAAACCTAGAATATCGAGGATTTTCTGCATAGAATAGGCAAGTAGGTACCTATTAAAATAAACAATAATAACACTTGTAGTTTAGAGATTGAAACTCCGTGGATTAGATGCTAAGTCAAACTCAAACTGTTTCAAACTTTGTGTTTGAATTTGAAAAGGTTATGCATGTTTGTTTGATTTTGGTTCTGATACCAATATTAATTTCACATCGTCATAGTTCTAGGAGGCATTATTGAGAAATTCTAAATTATGATGAATATTAAATAATTTGCAATTGAAATTCATAGAATTATGTACTATTGTTTTAACTTTAATATTGTACTTAGAAGTTTATTACTTTGAAAAACGGTACATAAATAAAGAGAGTATTTAAGTCGATATTTTCGACCAACGGTTCTCGATGAGAGTTCATGTTAGATTGAAGGAACCACCGTCCACCCGGATTGTCATGTTAGATTGTTATAAATCAAACTCTTGTTTAGTACATGTCATAGTTACTACTACTACTACTACTATACCATCACGGCACATCCCATAAGGGGGAAGGCAGCAGACCAGCTGCATGAAATAAACATGCAAGCTGTCCTCTCCATGTCAAAATTAAATTAAGTCCTTCAGGATGGGTGGCAAATCTCATCGCTGAATTTAAGATATAAAATGTCTTAATTTTTTCAAACACCTGCCTTTAACAGAATACTCGAAAACTTACGGAGAAGAGTGGGAGACCAATTCTGTACCGGGTGCTCCACGGGATGATGTCATAATTGAAGTAAGTACCTCCCCGGTACTTCAACTAAAGGAGCTTGACTATGAATGCAAGATATCTCGCATTGATAAGAATGTATTCAACACTTGCTTTTTACACATTCTTGAACTGAAAAATCTTTCAACTTGGTTTATTAAACACGTATGAACAGGTGCCTACAATAATATTACTTCTAACTTACCTTCCTATTTGTTAAATATCGGAAATATTATTAAGCGATCAACGTTTCTACTACCGATAGTTTCTGTTATAATTTATAGGGAGGTGGTGAAGTTGGTACCTACTCAAGTTTTGCTGATTACCTACAAAACTTGAGTAGGTACCAAATACACCACCTACAACATACAAACGAACAGCAGCGTCGAAATGTCAAACTTTTCGGTCACCTTGCTATGTACAAAGCTGTTTCTAATACACGTATTCTTCTATATGATTATAGGTATAATGTATTTTGTGCGCACTAGTTTTACATCCAGATAAAATATCAGAATATAATAAAAAAATTGTAGATAAGTGAATAAGCATGTAAGTTTTCAATAATTATACTAAGTAATTTGATTGTTGTACGAAGAAGAGACTTGGACCCTCAAAGCGAACATAATGAACCTATTAGAAGCATTTAAGATGTGGCTTCATCGCAGAATGTCGCACATTCCATGGACTGATTTGTTTACCAACAATGAGATGTTGCGGAGGGCTAGAACAGATAGAAAGATGTTGTCCAATATAAAGATGAGGAAGATGGCATATTTGGGACACGTACTTTGAAATGAGAAATATGGTTTGCTCCAACTCATTTTGAAGGGAAAAATTTAAGGTAGTCTCGATGTCGGAAGGCGGCAGATGTCCTGGCTGAGAAATATCCTAGAGTGCACCAGAGCCCAGAGGGTGGAAGAGCTGTTCCGGTTGGCACTGGACTGAGAAGCCTGCGCTTAGGTGATAGCCGACGTTTGGGGGGCCTGACTTGACTGACACTTTAAGACGAAGAAGAATAAGATTTTGAACTTTGGTCTTTCTTTGGCTTTCAGCCAGTGAAGATTACCTCTCAAAAGAGGAGTAACAAGATTTTTCGGCATTTTCAATCAATGTAACAATCTTATTGAATACTTGGGACCTAAAATGGTCACATTGAGCAATTCATCTACAGATTATTCATTTCCCGATTTGCCAGCAGATCCATGGCAATTCCTCTAATTTTCGTGAAATGGTAACAATTGTACGCGATTCACCCGCAAATCATTTCATGAAATGATTCATATTTGGTAAAATGTTGCCGTTAAATCGTTTGACAATTCCTAATAAAATATGATCCTATTATGATTCATATAAAGTGGCCTTTTCTACCCCCCAGACCGCAGATGTTTTGTTAAATCGATAAATAGATAAGCGTATTTGGACACTTTAATATATTTTCCGTTTTATTAGGTTTGGGTACAATGTGCAGATGGCAACACCAATCATCTGATAAGTTCAAATTTTGCAAACAAACAATGTTATATATTTTTGCCAATATTTGTAGCTGTATGTATTTCCGTATAATATACTATTGTACTACATACCAACCTAATATTATGTAGTATTAACTTCTTTCTTTATGAGATACAGCATCCGTGCTCATACTGTTGTTGTCCAAACAAGTCCAAACAAGTCGAAGTAAGTAGGCTAAGAACTTTGCCGTGTCCTAATAATTTATGAATTTCATTAAAGTAATATCGTCTGAACAAGTCATACATTAACGTTTCATGAGATAAATGAACAATATTATACATAGAGTAAGTATATTATGTGGTATCAAAATTATAAAACAATTTTTTTACTCTATTTTTCGATTTATTTACAAAAGAGAGACGTCTTTCGTCTTGTTAAGACATTGTCAATCTAAATAAATATGGTGTTCCAAATATAGAGTCAGATTTAAGCACACTTATTAAATTGATTAAATTCAATTAACCACAATAAAATAAACCAACCTCATTGATTGGCAATGTCCTTACAAGATGAAAGACGTCTCTATCTTGTAGGTAAATAATATATCGAACAGCTTAATAAAATATTATTTTGTTTTATCTAATTCGCTATGAAATTCTACTACCTTAACACCGACACACTGAATATAATATGGTATCATTTCGCAACATGACTCAACCATATTCAGTGATATTCCTAGCGCTATTATGTCGTTGTCATAGTAACAATGTATTGTGAAAGAGGGACCTCCTAGCCGTCGGAATAAGAGTAATCGACCTGATAGATGTATATTCAACATAACATACAATGACTTTATCGCCAGGATAGAGATTCTCCTTTGATTGTCTCTTTTTGATGATATCTTTTTTTTTGACTTGGCATTTCTTTGTTTTTTTTTTGTTTTTTCATTTTTCCTGCTGAGACCGCCTTGGCCAAAAGCTGTTATGGTCTCAGTGCAGGGTGATGTTTTATAATAATAATAATATGCCATTCCATTTGCTCTGTCTACCTCACATGCGATACGCCGTGTTAGTGTAAATCAGTATATTGGTAAAGAATAATAAATATATGTTTTTATAGAATAATAAATATATTTAAGCCTTTGCAATAATTTATATCAAATTAATTAATTAATTTTTTTCCTACAAGACGAATCTGGAGCGTATGACTGCGGTGCAGACCATGCCGCACTTGTTGGAGTGGCCATTTTACCCTATCGCATGCACTATGGAGGATATTTTTGACGCATCAGATCAGTGACGAGATCATGAGATCAGTTTGATCGGTGTTTCTGGGTTTCGACAGGATTAATAAAGAAATAGTATCAAATATTTCAAATACAATTGTTTCTTGAATATTATTAACAACCCTCCTTTTCTTTCTAGAAAATGTTAAACTGTGTATACCTATTGTATAATAATACCTATATTTTTTCTCACAGAGAGAAAAACCTAATGAGTAAGGCGTAAATAAAACTTTATCAAGGTACAATATATGAAGTATAATAAATTCAAAGGCAAAATGAGTAGGTATTCTTTGATTCGTGAATTTTCTAAGAAATAAACATAACAGATTCATATTAGGTAATATTACACTCACAAGAATTTAGTTTTGTCTCATTAGCTAAAAACATTGAAAATCAGTGATTTGAAAATCTTTGATACAAATATTATCTTGAAAATGACTACTGAATAAACCATTATAATAACATGGACGATTTACAGGTAGACATATATGGTGCCGTTTGATGATCATATTCCGCTGGCTACCCCACTTGCAGGGGATGCCGTGGTGGTGTGAATGATGATGTTATGTATGAAAAATATTTTCTGAAATGTTATATTTCACCCATTAACCCAAGATAGAAATAATAATAATATTTTAATAATTCAAATAAACAACGCACATTCTTCTATGTCATGTTAGTACAGGAAATATGGCTAAACTATGTATAATAGGTAGGTACATGGCTTCTGACCGAAAAAGCTTTTGTGCTGAAAAATCGGACTTTCTCCAGGCTATTTCAGACCGAGACCGATAATAAAGTTTATTTTAAATTTTTACTTTTTCATGACCTTAAACATAAAATAATTCATTGTACACGACAATAATTTACAGCATAATAATACGCCATTTCACTCAAGTGGGGTAGCCATCGGACTTACTGCATATATTATACATCCAATTTATCCTCTTCGTGCTCATAAAAAATACACATTTAGGATAGGTGGCATACCGTATCACTGAATTAAAAATGACAAATGTCTTAAACAATATAGATATCTACATTTTACACTCATAAACTTATGGAAAAAAGTAAGATAGCTTTGTTTTGTAGGGACTCAAGGATATGTATAAATAATGTTTAAGTAATTATTATCGAAGTTACGGATGTTGTTAAAAGAGTGGCGAGGTAAAAGTGGTCATGGAAAGGGCATATTGCTAGACTCAAAGATCAAAGATGGACAAAAAGGGCGGTGGAATGGAGACCTCGTGAAGATAACAGGAGTAGAGGAAGACCTTCAACACGTTGGTCAGACGACATTAGAAGAATCGCTGGTCTGGTTACAGAGAGCTCAGGACAGAGATGCCTGGAGACATATGGGCTTATGTTCAACAGTGGACAGGAATAGCTGCATAAGTAATTAGTTATCGGAATGATATAATATTTATATAACATGGAACGAACGTTAGGTTAGTTAGAGTTTGCGATGAACTACTAGCTCTCTGTATTGAATCAAATTTTAATGTATTTTCCTATGAAATGGTTTGTAGAGTTCCAACAATTTTTTTCTGAGAGTAATTCTATAGTGATTTACATTTGACCGATCAAGGCCAATTTTCGCCAAAAACTGAAATTTAAACTCTTTATGCTCGAAACCCGAATAAGTCCGAACACATCTGTTCGTTGAGTAATTTAATACATAAATTTTGTAGTTATGTGCCTAGTATATTGTAATGTTATCTTCAAGTTGCTTAGGAAAAGGTTGTGAGGCACAGTATGTTACTATTTATCTTAATAATATAAGGTCGTAGACATTTCTACATAAATGTATGTAGGTACTTATACTTCCTCGTAATATATTTTATCTGCTGAAATATCTTTAGTATATAATTTAATTTACAAGAGTTTGTTCATAAATATGAATGTTCATTCTTGTGATTTTTTTAATGAAATGGTCAGAGAAAAATACCCTCTATACGCTTTTCAGTTCTTTTAAAAATAAAGCATAATATCTTTTTTTAAGTTTGTCATCTTTGCAGGACAGAGAAGAGAGTATGAGAAATTCAGACCCTTACAGCTCAGGCTGACATAAATGCTTTATTTTTTATTTTTATTTTTCTTTATTAACACAACAGTACATAATATGTAACAAAAATCATAATAACAAAAAAATATAAGGCCAATTAGAGAGAGAGAGAGAGAGAGAGAGAGAGAGAGAGAGAGAGAGAGAGAGAGAGAGAGAGAGAGAGAGAGAGAGAGAGAGAGAGAGAGAGAGAGAGACCTTGATGACGTTCACCAATTCCACCTATCTCTTTTACGCTTCTTTCATATCAATCCATTTGAGCGGGCCGGCTTTCAAAAGTTTCCTCTCAAGCTAGCGTAGTGTTGTTTAGTGTAATCTTTACGTAAGCCTGATGATGGGAGCGGAAGCTCTTGAAAGCCAGTTCGTGACCTATAAAATCACAATAGAACTACTAAACAAGTGTTTCATTTAAGAAAAAATTAACATCAATTTTCACCAATCAACATTTTGTTAACCCAACTAATAACAATGTATGTAACTATGTTAATATTATGAGTACACTTAATCACATGTAAGTATTATACATTATTGTTTATTTTTCTGACGATTTCTCATAAAAGGCTATTTTTGGATGTTCCAAGTAATTTACTAACAATTAAGTGGCTATTAGCGAAGCTTCATCAGATGTTTGGCTTGAGGCTATGTAGTTAATGACGGGAGAATATATTATTATATAGTAGGTTCAAATAATAATAATAAGTAGGCACTCATTAGCAAGGCTCAAATACATATTGTGTGGTACAATGTCTAAATTTACTGTATCTTATTTGGTATTAGAAATGATTAAGATTCTAACTATCGGTAGCAATGAACCTTGTAATGAATAAGGCAAGTTATAATGTGGCTATACGTACTAAATAAACTCTCTTTATTAAAAACTAGACGTTCCTACCTGGCGTCGCCAGGGTAAATTTCATTCTTGAGTTGAAGTTGGCGCCCAACGTGGGGTCCTTAGTGAAAAAATACATCCTTAAGGGATGTATAATCACTATAAACGGACCCACGATTAATATCCCTGAGAGACAAGGAAGCTGGAATAGAGGAAGAATTTTGTTTTTCGTTTCGTAGAGTTTTTTTTTTACATATGTATTGGCATATTACATTTTATATTTATTTTTTCGTTAACACGTGACAGCGGAACTTTCATACAAACGTCACTTTCACACAAGAATATAATCCAAATTGCCAACTTTTCCATTGAATTTTCCAAATATTTTCTTCTATGAAAGCTGTCTCCTAACAATTACGAACAACAAAATAAGAATCAGCCAATTCGGTTCAGCCGTTCTCAAGTTATGGGAGAACATACATGGTCAACTCATTTTAATTTATATAGTTAATTTTCGTCTTACCCTAATGTTAATATGTCTCTGAGTGAATTAGTATGAAGGCAAACATAATATTACCTACTTCACTACTATATTATAATCATCATGGCACAATCTCTACAAAAGGGGCATCCAACGGACTAACTGGAATTCACTATGTGGATGTTGACCGTGGATGTTGTAAAACACCCTTGAAATGGCGGCACAATACGGCACTATAAAAACTGACTGATTTTTTATATGAACATTGCCTCCTTAGCGTCAATTATAAATTAAGATATTAAATATCGGCAGCATACCTCTTCGTTGAATGATAAATGTTAATTGTTTTATATGAAGGTAAACGTTAGGTTTTACTAAACCCCACCTGTAATAGGACATTCGGAAAATTACAGCAAAAAGGGGGAAAACAATGCTTTACTGGGACTCTAAAAATACATACCTATGCAACAAAAAAATATATTTTATATATATATATATATATATTATATTTAAATGTGTATATATGTATACGTATACATATATTTTACTCATCTTCCATCGCCGAATCAAAGTGGAAAAAGTCTTCTTTGTTCGAAGCGATTCGTTGATTGAGTCACCCCTCTCAAGTTATTCCTGATTTTCTAATATTATCATAAGATAGGTTTATGACTAAAGGGATATTAATAGAAATCTTTTGAATTAAATACCTACTAGTGAAATTGATTAATCCGAATTTTCACAACACTGCTGCAGGATTGGTCAGTACAAAAAGCATAAAATAAATGGAATAAAATATGATTGTTTCAATATTACTTACATATGTCCGTTGTTCGTATGATCGGCCTTTGTTTAAAATATACGTAAGATACGAAATTTCTTGTTAGACCATTTCATCAAAAGACAAAACCGCAATAATTTGCTTTTACATATTTCTTACAGTACCTATCTGTCCCAAATTGCTTCTCCCGACTGGTTCTCTAGATCCCTTCTAGACTACATAAGATGTATGGAGGCACTTACCTGAAAAAAGAGAAAAGAAAAAATAGAATACATTGTGTAGGTACATTGCTTTATACATATTGCTATTTTTTTATGTTATTTCATGTGAGGTTACACCATAACGGCGTGAACACACAGCACACGCCACTGAGAAATATAATAGGCACTTTTGTAGATACTAGAGATGAAACAAATAATATTCGGTACCAAATAACTCAATATCCAGCAGAATACAGAAATAATCATAATTCCTAAAAAAAATCTGCTAACGTTGTTGGTCAACTGATTTTTTTAGCAAATTATACTTTAAAAATCGTCGTACTTAAAATAAAAACCTTTACCATCATAAATTAAAGACATTTTTCATAATAAGTTTAGCGATGAGGTTTACCACCATCCTGAATGTCATACTCTTTTGCTGTCACGGAGATGAAAGCTTAAATGTTAATTACATACCGCTGGTCAGCTGGCTACCCCACTTGTGAGATATGGCATGATGTAATTTTTTTTTTTTAAAGATATATGTATCTGGGTTTTGTTATAAACCCAAATACATAACCAAATTATAATAATAATAAACTTTACATTACAAAATTATTGTACACAAGCTTTTAGCTTACTGTGAAAGGTGTATAAGGTTGTATTTGGGTTTATAACAAACCCAGAAAGATCTTTAAAAAAAAATCGACAAGAAAAATAGGAATACCTACCTACAACATATAGTTCAACTGATCCAGCTACTACATATATAGCTTTCCCAGAAGGTAAATGATGTAGGGTAGTGAGTAATAACTGTACTCGTACAGTACCTACATACCTATACGAGTATGTGGTTCAGTTGTAAACAAACAATGTAAAAGCCAACCAATAGTGTACCTACTCGTATACAAATGAAACACTACCAGCATAGGTGCGTTTATACGATGTTTGTCGATATGGTGTATGTAATATGGTACTAAACCAACACTCCATCTATGTAGGTAATACTGCAATGGCCATGTATGCTTTAGTGAGAAACTGCTATGAATAAAAGCTTAACACTCAATGTTCAATTATGATTGATCAACTGTGGTCGTACAATCAAAATTACATGTTAGTCGAATGCGAAATCAGAATCTTAGTAATATTAATTCAGTCATACTGTGACAGCATTTCCCACAAGCGAGGTAGCTAGTTGACCAACTGCACGTAAAAAATGCAAAACGTCTTATCCGTGGTAATAAAGATTAAGAATTTAAGAATAGTTTGCAAACTTCGAATCACATAGAGCAGATTTTCAAGAACGGCCGTGTTTTGAGTAAGAGAAAACAGCGTGCGTGTATGAGAAATTATATAAATGTAGAGCAAGTAAAAGAAGTACATAATGTAGGTAAAGAAAACACCAAAAAAGACGACTTTTCTTTACCTAAACACCAAAACTAATATGCATATTTTACGGAATATTAAATTTTTAAAAAGCAAAATTTTGAAAGAGTTCAGACAGCAAATACAAATGTGATTCACCGACGATACATCTACCTAATTAAAAATAATAAAAAGTTGATGATATGGAATTTTGGATTCTCGATTCGATTGTATCCAATCTATCGTTCAAGATTCTAGTAAATGAATCAAAACGCTAAAATTGACATTAGACGTTGCAATAATAGCTAGTAACATTTTGAGTGAATGTTGAATTGTGAGAACTTTGAAAATGCTCTGAAACATAATATTTTATAAAAGGGTATACATAATTTGTAGTACCATCACCACACCCCTTTGTTTGCCGGGTAAGAAGGGAGATAAATTATTAGAACACCACACATAATAATTTTATCTACTCCTATTTTTGTATACGTCATTGTTTTTGACATATTCATTAGTTTATTGGCTAGTCTAAGGGTTGAATTACTTCGTTTTATTTACGTCTCAATCGCAATACCTACCAATTCTAATAAGCCTTCAAATTTGCATACAGCAATAATTTTGAACATACATCTCCTCACTCCTTTCTGTTAGTTTTCGACTGCCCTTTAAAATGTATTTATCATCTTCGAAACGTCTTAAAAATGAAGTGTGTTATCCATCTATGTTGTTTTATTTATTGCCACGTAGAAGACGACTTGCATGTTCATTTTACGAAGGTAGTAAGTCTGCTGCTTACCTCAATTGTGGAAGATGCTGTGATGCCATTATTTAAGCACAATTTTGAACACTTTTACGCCCGGGAATAGGTTTTTCATAATTATTGATTATTTAGCTTAAAAAAGGCGGTTAATTATTCAATTAAATGTAAAAACTTACCGGTAAATTTTTTAATTTTTAATTTTTAAGTTGTGTCTATTGTCTTTTCATTGCGCTGGTAACGGCAACTCTCGAGTCTCACCTTCTGAAAGCCCAATGACAAATCTCTGGACACCTTATATTGGCCTCTGGTCCAAATTAGATACTGTATTGTTATAATCATTGATAATTATTGTGCTTGCTTGTCATTTTTAATTTTTTTGGGTTTTTGTTGATGAGCTTTTTTTTTTGCTTGTTGTTGTTCATTGTGTTTGATTCGGTTATGATTGCATTTTATCCTCCTGAGAGGGGCATCGAAGACGTAAATGTAGCATAAAAGATTCCCACGAGGCGGTATTGGCCGGCCAGCCCTTCAGGCTGCCGAATAGGGCCCGCCCGTGAAGACAACAGTTTTGCTTAGAAGAGCGGATAAATAGAAGTCCCCCGACTTCTGAGATATCCGGGTATGGGAGGGAGTCTTCAATGTGCCTATTGGCTCCTGCAATATCCGAGAAATTACATAAGTTATTTCAACATTGTGTCTATTGGCGTATAATTGTAAATAAGTAAATAAATTAATATAGTCGGAACCAGGTTACTATATATATCTAAAAAAAAGCAGTTAAACTAGCTCATTTGTTTTTTTATTTAAATAAATTGATACTTAATCAGTTTTGTTATATTGTTTTACTCCAAAATGGGGGAGAATTTTCATCGCATCGACTTTACTACAGTATAGCCATCGACAATACGAAAATGTTTGTATTCATAGTAGGTAGGTATGTTTGTGAAAAATGTATCGATGTCGCTTTACATCTTCCCCTTCACACATGTACCTACTTTGTCACATTCCAAGTGATAAAATAACATTATTCTACGTTTTCAATCCACTTCTGAATGCTTTGACATTTATTTTGCCACAGTCAATATGGCAACATTTGATTATTGAGATGATACTCAACATTCTCGTAGGACATACATACCTTCATTTTAGTACATATAGCGCAAATACGACAGGTATGGTTCAATCACAAGTATGGGCCTATCACTTGTATGGTAGAGAAGAGAGCATTAGGTGTTCTGACGCTTACGACTAGGCTTTGGAATGTGGAATGCTACCCACCCTGAATGTCTAAATTTTTATTTTATTCTTTACTTTAAAATTTCAGTTGTTTCAAATTATCATCACATTATCAGTTACCTACCTATACAATTCAATGCACAGACGGCGAGTTTTCGCTTAATTGTGACATCTTCCGATTAACCAGGTACTATCAACACAAAGACAATAACTTGTGTAATTATTACATGCAATTACATGTAATTATTACATGCAATGCAACGTGCTTCTCCCCAAAGCACGAGCTAAGCTCAATTTTGGGGAGTAATTGTATTAGGAAAATAAATGTATTGTGTTATTGTTCGATTATTGTAAAATGATATTGTGTTTAATAAACTATTATTATTATAATTAGTCTGCTGGCCATTTATGAATAAGTATTAATGTTCGAACAATCATCAAACGTTGTTACAATTCAATAAATTCCAAATTTTGAAATTTTTCAAATAATTCAGCATAAGTAGGTACCTACCTAGATATTCACAGAACTTTCTTTCATATAAAAAAGCTAGGCACCAAAGAGTATAAATCATAATCTCAGCGTGAAGTTTACTATTCACTGTTGGATATAAACTTTTAGCTCGCGTGTTACTTTTGCCACTATACACTATGCATCATCAATCTTTTATCGTAGTCCAACCACAAAAATAATATCAACTATATTATTAATATATTCTCTGTCATTAACAAATCATCATCATCATCATCGCCCTCAACGCTCCTCTCGGGAGCACAGAGCAGAAACCAGCCTCCTCCATTCAGAGCGTCTCCGCGCCAATTGCGTCACCTCTTTCCACGACATTCCTTGCGCTCTGTCAGTTGTTGTCATAGGAACGGTGTATTGTGAAAGATGGACGCCCGGGCCGACGGAACCCTTGCGGATGGAAAAACAGCGCTCTTTTTGGCAAGCTATCATCGGGCATTCTCAAAACATGTCCCAGCCAGGACCACCGTCTCTCCTAACAAAGTCCCTATTATAATCATTATGTGGGGTACAGAAGCAAAACCGCCATTCTTATAATAGGTATTATGTTATTTTTTAAGGTAAATAATATTTGTGGTTTCTTTCAACCCTTGACAGATTACAACGAATTCAAACATTTGCAAAACAAATGTATTACAAAAATCTTAAAAATCCATGTTAAACTCAATATCGCCATTATACATAATATATTATATTATGAGTAAAAAACGACACTCTACAAAATACATAATTGTCCAATATTAATAATTGTTGATAGAGTTAGAGATTTTTTTGTTGAACTCCATAATATGGATTAATTGATGGAAATAAATAAACTGTAAAAATAATAATTTTGTCTAATATCATACTTTTGAGATCCTAAGGGGAGCATCTTCTCTCCTTGCCCCTCCTACGATACACCCATGCTTTCTTATATTTTTTGTTGAAATCTTCATAAGCCCCATTTGATACTAACATTATTTGGGTATTTGCTGTACCTTTGTACGTAAATACATACAATAGAACATTGCACATGAGCTATTCTTCCCTAGATAATACATAGTTTTATAAAAGCATTTTAAGTGACATTCCTTGTTTTCTCAGCCAAGTTTCATAACACGCACTGTGCCTGTGTGTGCCATAGAATTTAGCCTACATATACATATATGAGGTGTTGTTTGTATCAAATAATTTATGTACATAAGTTCGTACTTTCTCGCACAATATAACAAAGCATCTTCGTATTATTAGTAAGGAAAACAGTGAAGGTATATTATGGAGAGTAATTTGCTTGCTATACTTACATTAATGTTCTCAGTACATTATTATACTACAAAATAGTTCTGCCAACTAATATTGTAACCGAAAATTTTGCCAAACTGCTCAACCCTTAATTGGTCAAGTCTATGAAACATTAAGACGTTGTATCCTGTCGCAAAATTTCCAAAATATTATTAATAACTGCAATTTTTTTTTGTGATAACTTCTAATGTAAGTGAGTGGATGAATTAAATTAGAGAAGACATGTTACATCTTAAATTCAGCGGTGACGTTTGTCGCCCATCCTGAATGCTCTAATTTTTTGTTTTCACGGATAGGATAGTTTGCTTGTTAATAATATGCGGCTGGTCTGCTTGCTACCCTACTTGTGAGATCTTTGTTTATCCAGAATTTGATTTTTTTTTGTTTTATCCAAAATGATAAGTTCCTACCTATTGAATAAAATAAATATTCCCACTGAAAGGTAACAGCTCAAGGATAAGCGTCGACCACCTGGAATCCGCAGAAGCCTCATTTATCTGAAAAGTGACAGCTCTTCACATTCGGTAGTCGGCCTTATTTAAACGGCTGTGTACTGATTTAAATCCTTGCAGGTAAACAGAAAATCGTACCTACATGTTTTTAATTAAAAGAACGAAGCTAGCAATGCACAAGTCTCTTTATTCGGACATTTAAGAGAAATGGTGACAAAGGTTGATATTAGAAGAAAACATAGACAAAAGTTATAGTGCGAGTTAGTATAGCCACGCGCATAATATTACATCTTGTCTCAACAAACTGTACCTAGTCTTGAAAACATATTGCGAAAAGGCAACGTCTGTCGATGCTTATAATTATATTTAGACCTATACGGCAAGTAAGTGAGTTATAGATTCTTAATTCGCGTAGATACATAATATGTCATTAAAGTGATATAGCTTCAATCTATTTATATACATACGTATCTATCCTCTGGAAAAGGCTAACGATAATGGGTAGGCGTTAGCGCAGTTTCATGTTAATAATGTGATATAGTTATATGGACATAATCACGGAAGAGGGAGGAGAAATTAGGGCAGTTGCCACTATAGAATTTCGAAAATAATAGTAAGGTTCACACAAAATCAAATATGAAAATTGAAATGTAATCATTAAAACATCGTGAATTCGCTCTGATTGCATCACCGTATTGAAAAATTGATGAAATATTATAGCTTTTTTTCAAGTCGTGGCTCTCCCTCAGAGAAAATTCTAAGCACATTCTTGTGTAGCTGTTTAAATACATATTAATAAAAGGTTATATCGGCTAGTATATGCCTAAAACCTTAATGCTCAGAACGTGTTCATCGCCTAACTTGTATCCTATCAGCTGTCAATTATTTACCATGAGGCATTTTCAAACCAACATACCTACATACATTGTTTGTATGTGTTCTAGAAGCTTTTAAGGTATGATTGTCCCTATACCTATTTATTTACTTATTTTATTTTTATTTATTGAAAACAATCAAACACCAAAAGGCACATCATATACATATAAACACAAAGAATATAACAGAAACAAAGTTTAATACAACGATGTGCCCTATTACATTGGTTTACTCCTGACCTGAGTCAGCCGTAGGTTCAGGCAAACCTAACACCCAAATGCATCCGGAATAGAAACCCAAAGAGTACTTAGTGATCCCAAGCATCCAACCGAGCTGCATCAAGAGAGGGAAGTGTGAGTATTTGCACTCAGTCTCGGAACAAGATAGTCTTTGCAGTTTTTTTTAAAAGTGCATGCGGTTTTGCTGAAAATGTCGTTCTGAAAATACCTAACTGATACTTAATCTGTGATATCAAAATCATCCATAAAGCTATTTGCTTCGTATATTCAATGCAATGACGTCATTTCTCACGAGTATGGTAACCGGTATACCAACAGCAAAGTGTATGACATTATATTCATTTGTTTAGCTTTTCAAATATTCTGCAAATTATATTATGTGGGTTTCTATTTACATAGTATATGCAAACTGACCTTTCCGTGCCAATATAAAATCAAGACATTAAGGATGGGTGGCAAACCTCATCGCAAACTGCATCAAACCTTACCGGGTACCCCACGGGATATATTTATTTATATAGATGCAGGTATTTAAAAGTTTTTATTTTTCACTTTTTTATGCAAATCAAAACGAGAAATCAATGTCGGTTTTATATTCTGTAATAAAAACTTTTTTTTCCATTTACATTGCAAAGTGAAAAAAAATACCAATAGGTATTCTACTTTCAACTTATATTGATTGAAAACTGCGCTGTCCTTTTCATCTGATTCGTTCATTATCATTTTTTTCTCTTTTCCTTTTCTTTAAATAATAATAATAATAACAAAAAACTCAATCACAATAAAACTGAATAATGCTTACAGAAATAATAATAATAATGAAAGTCAGGGACGGATATGTAAACAAAACTTTGGAAGAAGGGTCCCTAAGTGCCGAGGGGCTCATATTTAAAACGGAACGTGTAATGTATATTCTATTATTCGTTTTTTTTATATTTCTTCTTAATCAATGTTGAATACCTACTTTCTCCAACTTTTTTTTGGCTTAAGGCATTTTCTTGAGATTTGTGTAATGTTTGTGAAGAATGTTAAAACTTTATTTGTTTGATTGTGTTTCACTGAATTTCAACAATGTTGTATTATTGTTAATAATACATACCTAATCATTACTCGTTTAAGTTGAAAATATTTCATGAAACTTCAAGAAAATGCTTGTACAAATATTCAGAGAATATATTATTAATTATAGTTTTTTTAATAATCTATGGAAATTTTTTTAACATATTTTTAAAATGATCATCACTCTTTCACAATTTTATACAAGATTTCTAGACCAAAAAGTAAACAACCAACTTCTACAAAATGTATTGAAACGTACAAGTAATTTGAATGTTTTGTATCACATATTTTAAGTTTTATGTTTTAATTATAGTAGGTTTGACCTTGTTTAACCTTGACTGCATAAAGATTTTTGATAATTCTTACACCATCTACTACTATCCCATCACGGCACACCCCACAAGACATACAAGCTGTCCTCTCCGTGCCGACAAAAAAAGACATTCGAAGGATTTAAAATAAATAAAGATACTAGTGGAAACGTAAGATATTCTGTTTCATTTGAATTTTTTATTATTAAATATCAATTTTCGTTTAGGTAGCTACATCAAATTTCCTTAATATTGTTTATGTTTTTTTTGCGGTCTGCATTATTATCTCTTATATTTTTTTGATTCTTATCTATGAATGTCGCATTTTATATGTCAAACTTCATCATGAACTATATATTATTGTTTTTAAATCGATATATGTATTATAAATTTTATTTAGTTAGGTACATATTTAACTCATTGACTTTATGATTGATAGAGTTTTATGTCTTGCGAGACTTACAATGTTTCCTAAGCATCAGTTATCTGTTTAGTTTAGGAAACGAAAAAGTTTACCGAAGCATATTTAATTTTGCTCAAAATAATTTGGTTATGCTCCATAGTATCAGTAATTTTGTTTTTCAAATTAAGTAATTAATTTAAGGTTTCATCACATTTTTAATTTGTTTTATTATTCTTTAAATTAAAGTGGGTAGAAATCGAGTGTCCTGAAAAAGGCGAGTGTTTGAAAATATTACGACAATCTACATACATTTTAAATTCAGCGATAAGGTTTGCCACCTAACCTGAATTTCCTATTCTTGGTCTTGTAGTGACATGAAGAGGACAGCTTGCATGTTTATTATATGCAGCTAGTCTAATGGTTATCTCACTTGTGAAATATGCTGTGATGGTATAGAACTAGTGGTAGAAATCATTAAATAGGTATATATTTTTAAGGAGTTTTGTATAATCTTTTTTTTTAATAATTTTGTAAAAAATTCTAGCCAAATGAGTATGACATAAATATGAAACAAAAAAAAATGAAATATTTTTTGGCAGTCTCAGGAATTTCTTTCGGTAAATTAACGTGTGTTAAGCCACTGCAATATGTATCCATTGCTTCATTTCTGTTTCAATGGTTTTGACATAAAATATCTCATCTCAGCCAGATTTCACGGTTGATAAGAACGGCCCTCCGGACTATTATTTTATTTAATATTCTGAAATTTCAATAAATAACATAAGATATGAATCACAATATTTTCTACTCTCTTCCTGATCAAAATCTCTACAAGCAATATGTACGACTTTAACCCCTTCAGGACATCAGGTTTCCATAAGTAATTATTTAAAATATCATTCTATTTTCAAAATAGAAATCTTATTTTAACAAGATTTCTTGTTAAACTTGCCGGCAAACTTCCCTTTCACGACACAAGCTTTTAGCTTAATGTGAAAGGTGTATAAGGTTGTATTTGGGTTTATAACAAAACCCAGATATATCTTTTTTTTAAAAAAAAAAAAAAAGAAACATTAAAAAAAAAAAATTAGAAATATAATGACATTTGTTATTATTGATTGAGTTGACGTTTTAAGTATATGTAACCTTTTATTAAATACAGTAAAACTCACACGGTTTCTGTTTATTTCCATAAATTAATCATTATGTTTTTGGAAAATATATACCCTAAAAATGATTTTCTTGGTCCATAAAAGGACTGATAAAACAACATAAACATAAGTTATATTAACAATACACAAAACAACCTGTAATTTAATAAAATGTTAATAATACCGAGTCTTTTAAAACTTTGATGTTGAAAATGCAAAAAGTAAAATACTACAAAATCAAAAAAAAATCACCATAAATTTTTCACCCATATTTTTTGAGCATACATCATATATTCAAAACTAAATGACAGTAAATATTATTGCCAGATCATTAAAGTTATGATGAGTTGAATATTGAAAATTTCAGATCATTAAAGTTATGATGAGTTGAATATTGAAAATTTCATATTATGATGACAAAAATAATATTTAAAATTGAAATCCCCTATAACTTTGGTTATGCCTTGGAAAGTGTGTTTCCCCTGGACCTCAAAGCGTTAACTTTTTTATTTATTTGTGCAGAGATTTTTTTCTCCCTCACTGAAATGCGGCACAATTCTTCTTTTTACATTTCAGTATTGTTTTCGGTCTCGACACGATATATACCACTTATGACACGTAATACATATGTAAGTAGTAGTCGGATTAGATAGAAATATAAATTCAAACATACGAATGCGTCAAAGTTGAATTATGAATAGGTACTGCAAAAATAAACTCTTCACAACAGAAATTTTTTCGTTTTTGTCGGATTTGGTCGGATAGCATACCTAAAAACTTAATAAAATTATTTTTAACAACATTTGATTTAAGCAACTCTTACTTGTTAGTTTATCAGCTGTCATCTCCAAATAAATGTTAATTTGATTAGTAAAAAGAACAGTTGGTTTATAATTTATTGTGGATCATATTTCTGTACCTTAAAGGATAAACCACGGAGTCACATTACAATAAATGTGCAGGAGAGGCAATTATATAAATTTTCAAATTTCAAAACATCATACTGTCATTATATTTGGAATAATTTCAGTCTGTTAAAAGTATCTTCATTTGATAGGCTATATTTTTATATTTGATAATAAAAATTATTATTTTATTGATAATTATATATAAAATGGACTTCCGTGTTTTATCCTCTAACGATATCTGCACATACATTTGTGGCACCGACTTGAAGTAATTGTTTTAAATAGTTAGTATAAACAACCCATGTTGGACTCCCGTGATTTTGGCACTAACAAAATTTTCTATAATTTTTATTCCCTGATAGAATATTATAACGTATGTGGGACTTCCGTTGATTTTCCATTAACATTAAATAGACTTCATATATTTATTACAAATGAAAAATCATATAATGCAACGACTTTGGACTACAGTATTTTACCCACTAACATAACGTTTTGTCACCAACATATTTGCATTGTTAACTCATACCTAAGTGGTAAAAAGTGGACTCCTGTGGTTTATCCTCTAAGGTACAGATTTATGGAAATTGCTTTTCAGCTCTGTGGAGTACCTGCTAAAAATAGGAATTCCGCTATTATCTGTTACTTCTCTGAAATTCTGTGTTTGATCTCTGTATTCGCGAAACATCATGGATAAGTAACTTATGTTAGACTTTTAATTATATATTTTTTTTTAAATAAGGAAAAGACGACTGATATGTTTATTTACTCACCCGTTGTACAAATTCATTTGTTATTTTTCAATATCTGATAATCATTTTCGTTTCAATATTTTGTAAATTAAAGTTTATCACAATAATGTGCAGTTGGTGTGCAAGCTGTCCCGCTTGTGGGATATCTCGGGATGGTATTATAATATCCAAAGTGATATTTTTGGACAGACAGAATATTAATTCATTCTATAGTCAAAGGCAGTCCGTTCATTCACGAATGATCAGAGATAGTCGGATTACGTCGGATGGTATGTGTAGAGCTTTAGTGATAGCCATTGTCTTTACAAGATGCCATCAATAATGTTTTTTTCGGATCTTCAATATTTTGGTTCCATCGGACAATACTTTATATTCCAATTCCTTTTGTATGGGTTTTTATTTATTATTTTGAAACCGTCCATAAATAAAACCTCAAAGGATTGATGGATGAGAGAGGTGACCACACCCTTATACATAGTAGCAGAGAATTTATATGGGTTGGGTTGGTTGTAAAAATGTGGTAGGTACCGGTACCGTGGGACAAATGTGGAAACTGAACCAATGTGATACTAATAAATTGAGACAAAGAGACACACTTACAATTATGTTGGATCATGCTTATACATTGAAAATCACAACCTGAAATTGGGCTTCAAAACACTCCAATGATTTAGTTGATCCATATTTTTGTATGGTGAATTAAAACAATGACCCTCAAAGAAACTATTGGGGGCTTTAAAGTAAGACTTCATCGATGTGAATTGTGACTTTGCGACTAACTGTACGTAAAAAAACATGCAAGTCGTTCTCTTTGCACCATTAATAGTTAAGATATCCAGGATCGGAGGAATACCAAATCACTATTAAAAATGTCTTAAACTTGATGTTTTATGAATACCTGTACTCGAAAATTTAAAGAAACAGTGGGAGTTCTAAAGTTTAGTCCTGTTAAAGGCAAATGTACGAAAAAATAAAGACATTTTACATTTTCATTTCAGCGATGAGGTTTGCCACCCATAAATGCCTTGATTTTTGGTCAGCACCGAGAGAGACACTCAAAAACTAATGTTAATGAGTGGAAGAGACTTATTCAAACTAAATAGATGAATAATTGAAAAGGTGAATTATTATAAGAAACGAGAAACCCAAATGTTGATACGATGTGAAACTTGTAACTAAATAATTTTATAATTATCTTCTCAATTTAATTTTATTTTGCAAAGCCTTTCATTTGTTTATTTAAGCTAATAATAATAATAAAAATTATAATTATAACACATTAATTATTTTGATAATGAATAAAGTCTCGAGAAGCGATAAGGGGTTGGGGGATGCAGAGTAATATGAAAGAAAAGATATTATGGGCAAGGCTATATTATAATATAATATAATATTTACCTTTTGAGAAAAACAAACATATTTTGTTAATTAATTAACATTTCCAAATATGGTAGGTACGCAAATATTTCCCAAAACGATAAAATGGAATCTTTGTTTATTTGTATGTTTGAAAAAAATCATGATATAAGTCAACACTTTATTGTCAAAATATATAATTCATTTGTACACAAGGCTAAAATTTTATCTTTGAAGCAATAGTTATAAAGACTTTATTGTCAAAAATGAATTTTACAAAAGGCGTACATATTGGCAAGGTATTCCAGTAAACCTAAGCATATTCTATTATAATATTTTTTTAACTGTCCGTGAGTGAATAAAGAAAAAATAAAAGTGTATGGCAGAGTGAATTAATTCAACTTTCACTTTTTGAGTATTTTTTATTGCATGTTATAGAAAATGATCCCTAGAATAAATGTTTATAAGGAACCAACTTTCAAAAATTAATAAAAACGGAGTTATATAACAAAAACAAGTTTGATACGTCATGACTGCTCCGGTATTGTCAACAATGGGTATAACAAAGGAATATTAAATATTCCTTTGTTTTTATTAAAAATATTAATTTTTATTAAAAATTTATTATTATTAAAAATATTTATTTTTATTTGTTTTAAACAAAAACTTATGTAGGTACTAAAAGCTAATTAAATTGTCCAGAATTAGCACAAAAGGTAAAAAAAAACTTCACAAAACAGTCCATAAAATAATCCCCATAGCACACGAACGCACGCAGCAAAATGGTTTGCAACCGCGAGTGACGGTTATGTATTTCAAGCGGTGGTCACGTGACATTTTGTATAGGCGATAAATAAGGTCTAAACAATATCTTTGTCTAAACACGCCTATTTTTGATTTTTTTCCTTGTGATTGGTAAAGTATATCCGACAGATTGGACCAATGATGGAATTGACTAATTTGGCGGGAATACCAAAATATTACTGGATCAAACGCACCGGTGCGTGCGTACTCCAGGTCCCATAATATTTCTTGCACGCACCGGTGCGTTGGTACTCCTTTACATGTTAATTTGTATTGTAGACTAAAAAGATGGGTGTGGATACTTTTCAAGTCCAAATGCAATGCAATAATAATATTTGCAACATTTGAAACGTTTTGTCTCTATTTCTTTTTATCTTATTTCGCACTAAGTAAAAGCACAAATGCAAAAAAAAAACGCATAGAATATGTAACAAGGTCAGCCAAATGATTGAGACAGAAGAAAATAGCTTTGGGCATATCATTATGTTTCTACTTCACATCTGTCTATGATTTTTTTTTACAAAATAGCATATTTTGAAGATTCCACTTTATCTCTTAAACTCCAGGGTCGACAACATCGCTAGTACATCCTCTGATACTCGTTGTTCAGGTTACTAAGATAAATTTTATGGTATGAAAGAGTTTTGTGGATTACATTTTGGTTGATATCATTTTTTCAGAACCCTTTCGCAGTTATATACTAACTTACCTATACATATATATACTTACGTTATTAGGATTTTACAGATAAGGGAGAAAAAAGTGGATATCTATGGCAGGCCTACGTGACTGTCCTAATTTTATACTCAGTGGATCCTTCTAAAGATAATCATATTAAAGTCGAGTGGTTTTGGATCGAAATCTGACAAAATAATATGTTCTTCGTGTTGACTTTTTAAAATCTGCATATTCTAATATATTCAAGTCCTATGTAGGTATATATGAGAAATAGCGGAAAAAATCAATGTTTGTATGTAAATCAGACCAAATTTAATAAGTTTTTTATTTCTGATTTTGGATTGAAATGGATTTCTCTGGTTTCGGAAACAAATCTTACAACTCTTATAATAACCGTTGAGTTTTTGGAATATATCTTCTATAATATACCTACTTTACTATTTCCTCACGCCATATCCCAAGTGGGGTAGGCAGAGAGAACGGAACGCCATTTAGCTCTGTCCTTACATACTTCTTTGGCTTCTTCTACATTCATACAATTTCTCATGCACGCACGTCGATGTCTCTTACTCAACACACGTCCGTCCTTAAGAATTTGATCTACATAGTCAAGCCACGTAGTTTTCGGACATCCACGCTTCCTCGCACCCCTCTTTTCGGACAAATATATCCTCTTTGTCATTCTTTCCTCTTCCATTCGTTCAACATGACCAAACCATATCAATTAATTTACACGGCATTTTTTCCAGAATATTCGTTTTGCATCCATTCAGTTTTCTAATTTGGAATATAATTATTGTTCATTCTTCTTCTTCTATGAGTGCCATATCAGGTCCCCCCGACGTTGGCGATCACTCTGGAGAATGCTTCCCTGTCTCGTGCTGTGCGGACCAGCTCTCCCATCCGTGTTATTCCGGTCCATTGCCGTATATTCCGCAGCCAAGACATCTGCCTCCTTCCCACTCCTCGACGTCCCTCAATCTTGCCTTCTATTATCAACTGCAGAAGCCTATACTTATCGCCTCGCAGGATGTGGCCCAAATATGAGACTTTACGAACCTTAATATTTGTCAGGAGCTCTCTATTTGTATGTGCTCTGCGTAGTACTTCTGTACTGGACACCAAGTCTGTCCACGGTATTCGAAGCATTCTTCGATGAATCCACATCTCGAATGCCTCCAACCGATTCATTGTGTTAACCTTAAGTGTCCAAGTTTCGCAACCATACAACAGCACAGACCAGATATAACACTTTATCATTCTCTGACGGAGCTTCAAATTAAGGTTGTCATTGCAGAATAGTGCTTTCATCTTATTAAAAGTGGCTCTTGCTATTTCGATTCTGCGTTTTTTGCATTGTTCATTAAGAATTTGTTTAAAGATTAATGATGGGTGGCAAATCTTATCGCTGTATTAAATAAGTAAAATGTCTTTATATTTTCAAAAACTTGCCTTTTACAGGACACTCGAAAACATACAGAAAAGATAGGGAGAATTATTCTTTGCTGGGTGCTTTAAGGAATAAATTAACCTTATCCGTATGAAATAGAGTCTTTCTTAGTTAATAATTCAGCTTGCGGTGATGAACAGTTACCCAAGTAAAATGTGGCTAAGGAAGTAGGAACATTATTAATTAATTTATTTAATTACAAGTATTTTCTAGTACAGACATTCATTTATGCAAAAGAAACGAAAAGAATTCAGACCTTTTGTACCTTTACGATTTAATGAACTCAAATATTGACTGTACAGACCTTTTAGCAAAAATTACTTTTAACATACCAAATAGACGAACGAAACACACCTCGACTTTCTTCTTAAGTAAAAAAAGTACTAATGCTGCTCAGAACTCGCCACTACATCGATGCGTTACCACATATAACAATTTGGAGAAGGTGAGGTCCGTGGACATATTCTGTATGTCCAGGAGCCTTTTTAGGAGCCACATTAGACAGGAATGAAATATTTGTTTATTTTTTCTTTTCTTTTCTTTTTTTCTTTCTGTGTTTGTACTGTACTGGCAATAATAATAATAATGAATTCAAAGATGGGCTGGTCAAGTACAAGAAATATGTTTAATGGTAATTATGTTATATTGTGTAAAATTTTATTGTATGTTGCCCATTTTTTTAAATAAATAAATAAATAAAAAAAAAATAAAAAAAAATGGACTAAACGTCGAGGATATTCGATCTCTGTGAGAAATGGTAAGTAAAACGTTGCGAGATAGAGTAAGAAATGTGGAATTTAGATGAATAAGCGGTTGTGAGAGGTGTGTTATGGATAGGATGCATGTAAATATGTTAATATAGTTCTGACTTTGTGCTACATTTGAAAATAATCTAGGTTTTGTTTTACAATTTAAATCTCATGAGCTTGCAAGCTCGTAGAGAGCATAAAAAATATTCACCAAGATTTCAAATCAATGAAAAGAAATTTAGTCGTCACAAAATCACTTTAATGGGGCAGCATCGAATCAATAAAACTTTTCAAAAGATTTTTTTTACGAAATCGAGAAGCCGGCAGTATAAATTACCTTTAAATTGTCTTCAGATTTCTTTTGAATAAAAAAGTTGGAAATCGGCAAAACTGTATAAACTAATTTGAACATTTTAACTTTGGGCTTAAACTCGGTCACGCTGGTTGTGAAGGGAGATTTATTTATAACTGAAAGCTTTGATATTTTGATGCTTTCATTTGTTTGTATTTCATTGGCCTATTTTTATATTATTAAACTAGGTACCTACTTTTTTAATGGATTTTTATAAGATTTAAATAAAATTTGAATGAAATTTTATATTTTTACAGTATTTTTCTCAACTAGTACCTACAATACATACCCTTGATTGGTTTGGTAAGTAATCGTATCAATTTCAAAACATTATTTTTCAACTACACATCTATGTATGTATAGTAATAAAAGCCTTTCTTTATTGATCACAATTTCATACAATACCTACTTTAACAAAATCAATTAAAATATGCACAGGGATTTGACTACCACCCTAGCCGCGAAGCTGTGTTGTAGCAGAAAAACAATAAACTTATCCTGTCAGACAAAAATGCAGACATATTATTTGTGTAAGGTTATACATATTTAATTTTAGAGAGGCGCAAAAATGTTGCCACCTTCTTTATAATCCTCTTATTTCAACATAATATTATTACTATACTTTCTACATATTACCACAAACTCACGCCATATCCCAAGTGTGTTAAGCAGAACGATGGGAACAACTTATCGATCTATTTATACATACTTAGATATATCGCTTTTTCCACATTCGTGCAATTTCTCAAACATGAATGCCGATAACGCGAGACTTTTCTTGAGATTAAAATATGGTATACTAACCCACAAAATACTAGAGTCACAAACATAATTCTAGGCGTGAAAGGAAAAAGAGAATAAATCAAAAAACACCATGATCTTCACAGGAGAGCCAAAAAGTACAATATTCTAAACGGAATATTGTCTATATTGTGTATTATTATGTTGGATGATTTATTCGGCGCCGTTTAATGGAGCATCCATCTCAAGGGCGCGGGAAAGTATGTTGGAAGAGCGGAGTCTTCAGCTTGCTCTTGAATGTTGTAATCGGCTGGTTTTTACGGAGGTCCTCGGGGAGTCGGTTCCAAATGACGGATCCTGCGACGCCAAAAGCCCTATCATAGAAGCATGACTTGTTTGCTTTGTTGTTTTCGTCTAGTATGTTGGTGGATGTCTTAGCTGAGCGTAGAGGTCTACTTGCAGGTGTTTTGAGAACACAGAGTTCAGAAAGTGACTGAGGTGCCATTTTGTTCAAAGCTTTGTAGACTATAAGGCACAGTTTGTATTGGACCCTTTCACCTACTCTTAACCAGTGTAACTTTCCAGCAAAGGTGTGATGTGTCAACCCTTATCTTCGCGGAAAATAAGCCTTGCAGCGCTATTGAATGCCATTTGTAAACGATTCAGTTGAATTTGTGTACATGTGTGACTACTGACACATTTTTTTACGACACGTTTGACTTATATTTAGCGATAAATGCGTTTAAAAAAAATTAGGGCTAAGTCGATTCTTATCCTTTTTTATTTCAAACAGAAAAATTCTTATTTATCTAACTAATATCATTTTGAAGAATACAGCGAAAAACATTCTTCAATTTCTCAATACTTTAGTATATTTGTACGAAAATTGAGATAGATTTTATTAAATGCCCACCCATTTTCATTGCATAAATATACAAACGAGGGATCTACATTTGTACCTATACTTTTTTTATTTTCATCGTACCTAGCTGAATAAAATAAATTAATATTTATTATGCTGATATCAATATACTATTCCTTCTGAGTAATTTATTTTTATATCAGTATTTATTATTCTTACTAACAGTGGAGGACAATATCCTAAAAATAATTTGGTAAATACTCTTAAGAATCCATTTACAAAATTATTTTACGGAAGTCCCTCCCTACAGCGGTACAAAACTAACCAGAATAAAATATTTATTTCTCCACATATAATTTCACCAAAACTTTATTCTCTCATTCTCTTCTATACCTATACTATTCACGCTTGATCTTGATTAATTATACTAAGAAAAGTAACTACATAATTTTATTTCCTAAATGTATTTTTTTATATATCTAACTAATGCATTGAGTACCTACACAGATTGAAAGTGTTCATGATGTGAATACATGAAAGAATTGTAGGTATTCTTTAGAAAAACTTAGTGTCAAATAATATAGAGGTTTTACGTATGTAGAACCACTTATGCCAATAGAAAACTTCTAAATTGTGTCCAAAACTTCGTATCTGGATCACAAAAATATCAATCACTTCAATTTATTATACATGGCAAGATTGAAGTCAGACGAGGTGCAGGTGTCATGGCTGCGCATTATTGTAAATTGGAACAGAATTTGACAGTTGAAGGAGGTATTCCGAATTGCGCAGGACAGAGAGGCCTTTACTATGGTGATTGCAACCGTCGGCGATACCTGATATGGCACTTGTAGAAGAAAAATATATAGGTACCTATCCATTGACATGTTCAATTCAGCGATGAGCCGTAGATCAGTCCTGAATGTCTTATTTTTTTCAATATCTCATTGTAGTTGATTTTTCAAATGTTTGTTACATAAGTTAATTCCTTAGTTATCTAGCTTGTGGGTGATGTCGTGATAGAACTGATAGATAATACCTATCTGGATTACTTGTTTTTCGTGAATGTCATGAGAAGTGGTGACTTCTTTGAATCAAATAAACTATGAATAGGAGAGGCTAGTTTCTGTCGTGTGCTCTTGCTGAAGAGCGTTTGAGTATGTATAAACCTACTATGTATAATCACATATAAAATCATAGATAGAAACACTGGCACCGGTAGTTCACAATGGGTAGTTTTTTTATACGAGTCTTCATAGATATATCATTATCTAATGCAAAACAACTTAAGGCAAAACTTCACAAAATACATAATGGAAATATCATTAAAACTAAATAGTATATACTATATGCCCACATATCTTAGTCTATCCAAGCGGTATAAGCAACAGAATTCCCTAATGGCACTTTTTGCTTTTCGTTTTACCTACTACCTACTACTTTTTGTATAAAACTCAGGTAGGATAAATGGAAAAGAGATGGTTTTGTGTATCTAAAGAAGATCAGTAGGTACATAACTGAATTATGTATTGTATGTGAGAGGTTTTCTTGATAGAATGGGTGATAGTTTCTTTTCAGTCAAGTAACAAAATAATAAAACATCTCCCAATATTTTCTGCAAGCTTTTGATTTTGAGTATTCGTTTATTAATGGCGCCCAACGTGGGGCATGTAATAAACAAGTACATATCGTAAAACATCGTGTAAAAATATGTACTTATCAAACACATTTTTATTAAGTGATTGTTTTAATTCATCCTGAAATAAAATATGATAAAAAGTATTGTAAGAAATCAATTAATTTTAGTGTACAAATATTCTTTTCAAATTTTATTGTGTTCCCGTAGCTTTATCCTTCATTTAGGTATTAAATACAGGAAACATGACATATCTGATTTAGGGCTAAGACTGTAATAATATTAAATTAAGTATTTATTGTACACATTATGGCCAATTCTGAATCATAAAATAGTTTAGTTGCACTAACTAAGTGTGAGGAGATAGTTGAGTCATGATAATTAATTCTAATTCGTTTTCACAGTTTTTCGTACTAACTTAGTTAATTAGTTCATTTTGACACCTTAGTACAACTATAAATTTCGTCGCTCTATGGATTTCGTATTCAGAATGAAATTTTAGTTGACAACCGATGACTAAAATAAGTTGGATTTGGCAGAATTTTATTTGCGACTTTTAATGTGCGAATATTATTAGTTGCTGTCATTTTGCCACAGAATATTGCTATATTTTGAAAGTGTTAAGTTGCTTTTTCAATTAAAAGTAGAAATTTATATTTTTAGGGCCCTTGCAACTCTTAGCATGATTGTATAAATTGTAAAATTATACCACAACCGACGCAAATACGAACGTCAAAATATAGCGGCAAATCTGACATTTCACAATTTTAACGCCCGACAACTATTAAATTGTTGCCAGAAGTGTAAATCGGAACGTGAAAAACATTTTGTATTGCGGCATTACTGACTAATATTAGTTTGTCCCATAGATTTTACCGTTTGCCCTTGGTGGTTATCGAGTTTATAGTTGTTGATAGTTCATAACTAATGCTGAATACTATAATAACTAATATTAATCAACTATTAGTTTAGTTAGTTCATTAAGATTCAGAATTTTCCCTATTGTCAACATAATGTCACACATGGAGAGCTAGAAAATATAACTTCCAGACAATTAACTCCCCAATTTCTCATTATTTTTTGGCCAAAAAAGCGTAAGTATTATTATTGAATAAAAAATGAATAACTTGCCTATAAATCAAGATTTGGCTTAGTTGGAAGACATCACGCCTTTGCGATAAACTCACCCTTTGTATATTTTATTGTACCTATCTAGCTTGAATACACACGAAACAATCTAACATGAATATAAAGAAAAAATAATTAGGTAAATCAAAAAATTTCACAGTAAGTTTAGTACAAAAAAGACTTGATCGAAAGTAACTTACAAGAAACTATTGAAAATGTTCTCAGCTTATTGTCCCCCGTCTAACTCGGGAAGTCGCCCGGAATTGTAAAAGACTTCTTGTAAATCATTATTTAATACTGATATAAAGCCTAGTATGTAAGTCTCAAAGCTACCCACAGCGTGTGTACTTGTGCTTCTAGCTGACGTAGAGCTTCTTCCTTCTTTCTTTCACTGCTTTCAGAATTCCAATACTATTTATCTTTTAAATGTTTTATTATTCAGCGCGCAAAAAAGGTAACGAAAATGTACCCTAATCCAAACGAAATTAATAATTATTTTCTCGTTTTCTCTGAATGGATAAGTTTTTTTTTTTATCTTGCTAGAAAAACAACGTTAGAAGACATCGTTTGCAGAATACGAGATTGCAGTATTTCGGAAAAGCTATTAAATCATTTTCTAATAAAACAATAAAGTTCTGTTTTAATTTAAAAAAAAAGAATAAGAATTTCGGAACTTTTTGCGCTTTTTTAAATTTCATTACTGAATAAAATTAGAATAACATAGATTGGGAAAATGGTAAATTTATTATTATTATTTTTAAGTTTTTAGAAATCAAAATGGGTGAGTCAGTGGAATATACTAAATATACAGGTTATCCTGCTGGTGTCACAAAATAATTTATTCGTGATGTGAAAGACAAAGTGCGTCTAAATGAAAGGTGATTTATATCTTATAAATACGTGATGTACCTATCTAAATGCAAGAATATTAATTTATTATAGTAATATATATATGATCTATCTATCTATACCCTCACGCCGTGTCCCAGGAGGGATAGACAGAGAGAACGGAACGCCATATAGATCTATCCTTACAAACTTCTTTCGTTTCCTCCACATTCATCCAGTTTCTCATACATGTTCGCCGATTTCTCTTACTCAACACGCGGCACCGCGCTTCCTCACACCTCCTCTTTCATTTCAAATACATCCTCTTCGTCATTCTTTCATCTTGCATTCGCTCAACATGGCCAAACCATCGTAACTTATTTACACCTATATTAATATAATATGATCTAGTACTACATATTCAAATAACAAAATCCTCAGTAGGTAGTCAGAAAAGACATATTATGTCATATTATTCTTCACAACTTGTTACAAAATTTGGCACTATACGAGATGGTAGGCCCCACTGTTGTCAAATGTGAGATTTCATAGGAAAAGTAATAGATATTCACGAAATTGTTGCCATATGTAGAATTATTTTACGACCACCACGTTTAATTATTTTTGAGCACCAAGTTTTTCGACACCAGCAAAGTTAACATTCGAGTTAGATTTTATTTTTGCTGGTTTTATTTTATTTTTGCCGGCAAAAATAAAATAAAACCAGCAAAAATAAAATCTAATTCGAATACAAAGTTTAAGAAATTTGCCGGCAAAAATAAAATAAGCAAAAATAAAATAAAACCGGCAAAATAAAAATCTAATTCGAATACAAATTTCCTAAAGTTTATATTCGAGGTAGATTTTATTTTTGTCTGAAATCTATTTCGAATACAAATTTCCTTAAGTTTATATTCGAATTAGATTTTATTTTTGCAAATAAAAAAAATTAAATATTTCGCCAAAAAATCCAAATAATATTATTGTAGCAACAATTTTCCTCCATAGAAAACTATATTTGACAGATATCTGGCATTGGGGCCTACCATCTCAATGAGTTCCCAAAATTTCTTATATTTAATATACAAGAAGGTTCTCTGGCATATCGTTCTTTCTACGATTGTCTTTGATGAATATTTAGACAAAAGAGAAAACAATTATTAAGGTGTTCGCCTATCTCTTGGTTCATCAGTTTAAGTCCTCAAAATACTCCCAGAGGAACATTAATTCATATCAATTAAGAGTAATTGTTTTGTTTGAATGCCAGTTGGGATACCACCACTTAGCACGAAGTGGAATACATATTTGACACAAAATCAATCCACACATAAATATTTGAGTCCGTTCGTATGTATGTATGTATGTATGTATGTATGTATGTACGTATGTCCTTAATGGACTCAGAAATTAGGAAAGACCGAAGTAAAATAATACACTCTATACAAGGTCTCATCTTCTGGGCAGGTTTAAGGCTAAAAACATTTTAAATATCTTACGTATTGATAAAGATATTTTAATTTTAATGCGACCATGTCACAAAATTAGCAACAAAATGTATGTAAAATTAATGCAAGATTTAGTAAATAGCAATATTCACAGTCAAACATTTTTCATTGTATTGAATTAATATCAAAATGGATGTAACAATAAATACAACAATTCTGAAACTAAATATTTAGGGTTTATTTTCGTAATAAAATATCGTGTTTGCTAATGAGAAAAGCTCTTGAATTACGTGAATAAAAATTGCATATTTTTGACATATTGGGCTATTTTCATAATGGAAGACATTATGAAACCATAGAAAACTATACTGTAGAATAATAATAGTTTTACCTATAAAATCCATAAACAATGTTAAATGATTTTCAATGAGTGGGAACCTATTTATTTTCACCTAATATTTTTTACATAAATTATGAAATATTTGATAGTAAAATATTCTGAAATATTGAAGGATGCAGATAATCCATTTTTAAGGTTTTTTGGGAATAAAGAGTAAATACTTATATGACAATTTATTCTTGACTTTTTTTAATTTCATAGCAAATACCCATTTATGCACTGCAAACCAAAAATACAAATTCGAATGTGGACAATTATAATATTTTATGATGACTACAATTTTTTCACGAAAAGGGATGTTTACCCTTTTTTTCTTATAGAAATTTAGGATGACAATCTTCGAGTTTTTACATTAAGATGAGGTTTTTAGTAGTTTTTGCACGTAGGTACCCGCCTATTTTTCTAAATAAAATATGAGCTTTCGAGGTGTCGAGCTCACATATTTTTCATTTGGAAGAGGTTTTTAGCACTTTTTCCATGTAGGTACCTACCAATATGTGGAATTTCTTAACTTCAAGCTTTTTCATCGGGACGAGGTTGTTAGTACTTTTTTTTCCATGTAGGTGCCTACTTATTATTTTTTTACATAAATGTGAACATCTGAGGTGTCAAACTTCAAGATTTTTCAATGGGAAGAGGTTTTTAGCACTTTTTTCGATGTTGGCACCTACCTATTTTTTTTAACTAAATATGGGCATGTGAGGTATCAAACTTCATGATTTTTCATTGGGAAGAGTTTTTCAGCACTTTTTTCGATGTAGGTACCTACCTATTTTTTTTAACTAAATATGGGCATGTGAGGTATCAAACTTCATGATTTTTCATTGGGAAGAGTTTTTCAGCACTTTTTTCGATGTAGGTACCTACCTATTTTTTTTACCTAAGTATGAGCATGTGAGGTATCAAACTTCATGATTTTTCATTGGGAAGAGTTTTTCAGCACTTTTTTCGATGTAGGTACCTACCTATTTTTTTTACCTAAATATGGGCATGTGAGGTATCAAACTTCAAGATTTTTCATTTAGAGATTTGCAATGCTTTTTATGATGTAGGTACCTACCTATTTATTGTTACTAAGCTATGGGCATGTAGGGAGTCAAAAATTAAGTTTTCTCATTGGGAAGAGCTTTTTACTTCTTTTATCCACGTAAGTGCTTACTCCGTTTTTTTTTTCAATAAGATTTTGTTGTTTTAACCCATGTATTTGCAAGGTTTTCTATTTAATTAAACCCGAGCGATGCCGGGTTACATACGCTTGTAAATAATAAAATGAATCCATACGATTGGTTATAATTTCAACGATCAATGCTGTTTGTAGAATTCACATAGCGACAGTCATGCCTGTATTGACTGTCAAAACAATGTCACATCATATTACTGTGCTAATCAAATAATGTTTCATAATATTATCATTACTTAACATGGTATTTCGTATTATTGAAATAATGCTAGAGTATTACTACCCATTATACTGATATTTCTCTCAAAGCAAAATTCGGCTGCTGGAATAATAATCAAAATCAATGTTATTGAATCAACTCCATGTTAATTACTGTTTAATGGATATATGTAGCTGCCAATAAATAAATAAACAAAACATTATAGATATATTAAATTTAATGTTTCAGTATTGACATTGTGAAACAACATTTTAATAATATAAAATATAAAAAAAACACTGTTTTATGTTTCACATTAATGTAAAACATAAAACAGTGTTTTTTTATATTTTATATTATTTATATTATTATAGATAAAGTATTTTAGCCCCAATACAGGTCCATTGCACCTAGTGGGGCAACAACACTAACCCAATTAAACTATTTAAATATTTTGTTAGAATCTTGGGGTAGGAAGGAACTTCATGCTAGACACCTCAATGATCTCAACCAATCTTATGTTGACAAATATGCGTCAAACAGGTGGTTGACCATTGGGGAATTGTATGGGGAAACCGAGGGTTTTATGCTAGCAATTCAAGATCAGGTAATAAATACAAAAAATTATCAAAAATATATTATAAAAAATCAAAATATAATTGATGATTCGTGTAGGAAATGTCTGGCCAAACCGGAAACAATTCAACACATAGTTTCGGGTTGTTCCACTCTCGCTCAAACTGAGTATACTTATAGACATAATCATGTAGCAAAAATTATACATCAAAATTTAGCTATTAAACATAATCTTTTAAACTCAAATAATGTAATACCTTATTATAAATACAACCCGGAACAGGTATTAGAAAATCAAAATTATAGGCTCTATTATGATAAAACCATAATAACAGATAGACAAATACATCATAATAGACCCGATTTAGTATTACATGATAAACGTAATAAAATAACGTACCTAATCGACATCGCTGTCCCAAATACACATAATATACAAACAACCGTCGCAGAAAAAATACGTAAATATACAGAACTAGCAGGAGAAATAAAAAATATTTGGCATTCTAGGTCCGTTTATATAATACCTTTAGTCATGTCAGCTACAGGGGTAACTCCGAAATCTTTAATAAATAATTTACAAAAATTAGATTTACTGGTTAATTTGTACATTAAAATTCAAAAATCTATTATAATAAACACTTGTAATATTGTAAAAAGGTTTCTGAACACAGATATTTCAGGCACAATGCTGGTATTTTGATCCCGCGTTTTGAGCCTAATCCTTTGATATCCTGTATATCTGGATAGGTGAATTTTTCCCGGCATTAGACTGTTAAGTTTTTGTGTGATCATGACTGATCATATGGAGACTTATCTGGTTGTATAATGCTGAGAAGTGTGGATGGCAATTCTGCCGCCGCGTAAAAAAAAACTTTATTGCACAAAAAAACAACAAATGAAAAAATTCAATTTAACTATACAAAAAAAATTGTTCAATGGGCGAGTTTATCGCAGAATATACTTTGTGTTTTATAAATAAATTAAAATTCGTGCACTATTTCCCTATAAATTATTTATCAAGAGAGAGACGTGTTTCGACTTATCAGGTCATTATCAATCAATAGTAATTCTACTAGAACGTATACCGACACTATTAATTAACTGTTATTCATCCAGTTAGGTAATATCATTGACAGTTCGTGATATAATTGACTATTTTCTGTTTTAATTATTTACATCTTTGTCTAATAAAAAATTATTCTTTTGACATTTCAATATTTTATTAGCTAAATTTCTTTAAAAAAAAAAATATTTCGTCTATTTGACATCTACTTATTATATTACAATTTTTATTCTTGATATATGTAGAGACTATACTTATTTGTGTTTAGTGTTAATCGGGCGTGGTTAGATGGAAGAAAACACTATAAAGTGATAATATCACCACTGCACAACATGACACTTTTTTCTTATGTAAACTGATTTGTTGATTTTGTTATGTGAATGATGATATGCAAGAAGAATAAAATAAATAAACATTTTGCTGAGATTCATTTGTCAGAAAATAAACAGTGATTGATATTCTCAGAATCTAAGTCAAAAGATTATTTGCCAGTAATGTGGAAAGAATATACGATGCCTGGTGAACACGTCCTGAAGTGGAGACATATGGGAAGAAAAAATAGGTTAACAAATATTTCAAAAAGGGTTATAAGAGATTTGTGTGAATTGTTCATATTCCGTGAAGCATCCAGAACTGAATTAGTTTCCAAATTTTTCTAATAACTTTTACCTACTTCTGTTAGCTGTTACACCCCACTTGTGAGATTTGCCGTGATAGTAGGTATAGTGAATAGTAACAGAAGAAGGTTGTGTGGATTATGCAAATAATCAACGAAAACTATCAACACAAAGATAGATTTGATGAAACGTTTACCATGATACATTAATTATCATTATTCTATCATAACACCATCAGCTCTAACCATCAGTTAGTAATTAACTATCCACTGATTATGACGAATATGTACAACAGTAACCGATATCACTGTACAATGGTATTCATCAAATTATACGGACATTTCAAACCGAATAGTTAGGTACCATATGGTTACTAACAATATCGTTTCTATTACAATCTGTATTGCGGCTTAAACTAAGTATAATTTGTCACGATGTGGATTCAATCATTACGATCCAACGCTTACCTTTATAATAATTATAGTGTTCAGTGTTTTCAGAAACACCTGGGATTTTACGATATTATAAATGATTGTAAGGATTTTAGGGATGATTATTCATTCATCATTCAAATTTTAAGAACGTATCTATTTGTCTGTGGAGTCTCCGGTAAAGAAAAGGCCTCTCACTTTTTTCTCGGCGTGAGTGAATAACTTAGAATAAAAAACAATAGGTAATCGTTTTCATCATATAAGATGATCTCTCTTTTTTCTCTAAGTTTCCGAGTGTTATTTAAAAGGCAGGTGTTCGTTAAATCTTACATTAAGGACAATTCACATCCACTTACTTATGTACTTACTTACTTTTTGGGTCCGGACTTCAGATTTTGCCACTCCAGTATTCAGCGACGTATATCGCCTTGCTCTTTATGAAAATTCCTTACGCCTTGACCTTCGTATCAACGCTGGTAAAACGAAGTACATATGTAATAGTACATGCACGAGTACTCACATCCCACTAATGGTTGGTAATTCCCAAATATCTCAGGTAAGCAAATTCAGGTACCTGGGAGCAACCATAACGCCAGAGGGTGATCTACGGTCGGAATTACCAATCCGCAAAGGAGCAGCTAGCGGGGCTTTCAATAACATGAACAAAGTTTGGAAGGCGTCTGGACTCAGCATCAGGACAAAATGTCGTTTGTTCAATGCGTGCATTATCCCAATGGTTCTATATGGCTGTGAGTCTTTGTACTTAACCAAGGCTCAAGAGCGGAAGATACTAAAGCTTTGAAAACAAGTGTCTTAGAAGGATTTTGGATGTCAAATGGTATGAAAATGTTAAAAATGATGCTGTGCGCCGGCGCACCCAGCAGAGACCTGTAATCTCCGTAATACAGGAGAGATGATGGTCCTGGCTGGGACATGTTTTGAGAATGCCTTATGATAGTTGGCCAAAAAGAACACTGTTCTTCCGTCCGCAGGGGTTCCGTCGGCCCGGGCGTCCCTCTTTCACAATACACCGTTCCTATGACAACGATATCAGAGCGCAAGGAATGTCGTGGAAAGTGGTGACGCAATTGGCACAGAGACGCTCTGAATGGAGGAGGCTGGTTTCTGCTCTGTGCTCCCGAGAGGAGCGTTGAGAGCGATGATGATGATGATATCGCCTTGTCATTTGCCGTCAATAGGTCACTCTCATTACATGCATTCCGCATCAGCGGACATTGCAATAAATGAGAATCACTCTGCACCTACTATTTAATCAATCTACTTACTTACTCATTTCTACTATTCAGATTGAGGCTTACGACCCATCCTAAATGGCTTAATGTCTGAACTAAAAATATTTGCATTTATAATATGAAAGTCATCAAAAAGTTACTGTCTGAAATATTTTGTATTCTTCCTGAAGTATTAACTGTTCACATTTAGTATTAATTACACATTGTCAACATACATAATATACACATTATTATGGTTAGCTGGAAGATTGCCTCCTCGCAATAAGCTCGCCAATTGCTCATATTTTTTTATGATCGAAGAAGCGTTATTATTATTATTATTTTGAAATTCTGAAATGGTAAGTTCTAAATTTGTTTGACGCAAAGGTTCTATGAAAAAGAAAAAAAATATATAAAGAAAAGAAATGTCTTATTTTCATTTAAAATTTCGGTTACAGACATTTTAATAATATATTCAGAACCCTAAAAATCCAAGACTTATTTAACTGAAATTCTATTTTATTTAACGCAGATCTCTATTTTTTAAAAAATAGACGTAAATATCTGACACACAATAAAGCCTTAGGCTTTATAATAAATGTAAAAAATAAACAAAATAAGAAAAGGTTTTATCAAAACGTCAATCAAACTGAAACTAAAACATTATTTGCAAACTGCCATAAATATTAAATTATAAAAATGTAGCTTAAGGGTAGTTTTGAATAAAGATGAGTTGATAAAGTTGAAGACTACCCTTAAATTTATAATAAAGCTTGGTTTATATAATTCGTTCTTTTGGGTTTCTTCAGTGGAGCACCCGGAAATGATTGGTCACCTACTCTTTTCCGTTAATTTTTAGGTGTCATCCACAAGACAAAAGAAACTTACATTCTTACTTACTTCCAAAGACTGAAAAATCCTTGCAGGGTCTTGGCTTTCTAGACAAAAATTACCAAGTCTTTTTATCTTGAGCAGTGGATAGGCATATTAAATTATGCAATTTGTGCAGCAATAAAATAAAAATAAAATAAATCCAGGGTTTGTGTGTTCACATTGTGAAATGGCATTTTAAATATATTTGATATTAACAAAAACACTGTTTGCTTGTCACTATTGATTTATTACCCGAGAAAATGTCAATCTAACTTGACGAAAGTACTAGAGAAATAAATCAATAGGGAAAAGTAAACAGTGTATTTGTTAAAATCAAATATGCTTAAAATTGAAATATTTTTGTTGAAGAAAGATAAATAAACTTTTCTATGAATAAAATTATACTTTATATATTTTTCTCTCAACTGAAAAATAATATTTAAACGCTTTTAAACTACATCTCTAGGGGTGTTTTTTTCTTTTTTTGTCAATCAAAGCGAATGTAAATGAACCAAGCAAAAGTAACAGAAGGGTAAAATATCCTTTCTGACATTCATATTTCTATTTCTCGTTCCATTACTAGATACTAGATATTCAAATACAACTCATTTCTTTCAAAATATTAGGCAGGTATCTACATATGTATAAAACTTACCATAACCTATGTTGGTATGTTATGGTACGAATATTCGTTGACATTCATATTGATTACAATAATACGAATATTGAAGGAGTATTGTGAATTTTCATATTTTAAATATGCAAATAATATTATTTAACCATTGATTTTTCAAATGTATTTACTAATTGATTACAAGCTATTTTGTTTGTTTATTACTTTTTTTGTTCTTCACTGTACATTGGTTACAATATTTTAAGTCAAAACAAAGTTTCACAAAAATATCAGTTATGCGATTGAATGTACAGAGGGCGAGTTTATCGATAGAATGCGAAGCCAACTAACCTGGAATTAATAACAACTAACTAAAATTTTACATAAAAATATACTTAGGTATTTAAAGCACAATCAATTATTATATATGAACTAATTTGTTACATCTAACACATTTTAATGAAACGTTCACAAAAATACGTTTAAGTAAGGATAAGATGAGGTACAAAGTGAGTTGAAAAACAATCAATTTACGGACGGCGAGTTTAGTGTTAATTCACGATATTCCAGCCTACTCAATATTATTATTTATTTATTAACAATTCACGACACTAGCCTTTAATATGTTATATACTTACATACATAGTTCATTTATGATGTACACACAAGTATAGAAAATAAAGACACAATAATCATAGTATAAAGTCAAGAAAACACAAAAATATAACGATATAATAACCAATATCACAGCACAAGTTATGAATAGAGAAAAAAGTCAATGGATCACAAGTCAATTCGATAGGTATTAGGCAATCTTGTCAATTTTTCAATAAACAAGGAGGAATATTTATGTGATTATTTCAAATAAAAATAAATGGGACGTCAAGTAGTACACAGTCTCAAAAAATAGATATTGTCAAACTAATAATATTTAATGTAGTCAATTTGGGTATTAATGATTAAACTGTAAATAAGGTAATTATATTAATTGGGTAACAATGGACAATTTATTAATTATATTATGTGTTATATTAATGGTAAATAATTTCAAAATAAGTTTCTTAACAACATTATCTAACAAAAAATGGCTCTATAATATTTGTCCAAAAAATCTTCCATCAATATTCACATCCGTTTTTGAGAATATTCTAATGTGAAAATATTTTATACAAAATGTTCCAATGTACAATATCGTCAGTTTTGATAGAGTTTTGAAAATAAGATCAATTCGCCGATAACTTTATATACTGTGCATTTCTACGAATACGAAGGTAATCAACCAGAAACTGATAGCGTATTTCTATCAAACCCTTTTAAATTCTGTTATAATAAATAGAATATTTATAATTATGCTTATTTTGTCATACCTTTTGGAATGATTTTATGAATATCATTTCTAAGCTGGCCTGATGAAATGTCAATTGTTTGAATACAATTCTTGATTATGAAAGACACAGCTCAAATTCTTTTTTGTTATATTTTTTTAGTAGGGAATTTATCTGGGGAATAATGGTCCTGAAGAAAGTTTTTAAACTTTTCAATAAGAATATTAATTTGAGTTTTTTATGAGTTACTAAGTAGTTACCGGTTTCGATTCCCAACCAGGCCAAAATGAGGAATTCGAAAAAAACTTTTGACAAATTGACCTGGATTTGGGTGTAACATGTACCTATAAGTTTTTCGTGCATTATATAAATAAACTACTACAACATCATGGCATATCCCACAAGTGGGGTAGCCAGCAGAACTGTTACATGTAATAAACATGCAGTCTGTCTTCTCTGTGCCAGTAAAAAAATAAAACATATCTACAAGATGGGTGGCAAGCCTCATTGCTGAATTTGAGATGTAATTTGTTTCTATTTTTTCGAACACCTATAATAATAATAATAATAATAATAATAATATGATGACGGTGATGATGATTCTGGATGATTTTATTATGACGCCGTTTAACAGTCCGTAGACAATCTCAATGGCGCCGGAAATATGTATCGTCGCATTAGCACTCGAGATTTAGTAAGACTTACATAGATTGGAACTATTTGGGAATTTAGTGAAACAAAATAATATTCCTGAGGTCATCATGTGATTTTCCCAGATCTTGTGTATTAGGTAGGTATATAAGAAAACCTTCTAGATGGTCAAAAACTTTGTGGATGGAAAAAAATATTATTTAAACTATTATTGATTATTCTCAAAACAATACAGCAAAGATCATATTCTCCTCTGTATTAACCCTTAGCTACAGTGGTGAATTTTTATAATTTTAGCACAGTGGTGCCGTCTGACAGACGTACAATTCGAAATCTATATAGAATACACTTAATAATAAATTATTATGTTTCTTAGCTAATATTACTAAATATAAGCTATTTGCAAGCACATAATAGGAAATTATTAAATTGAAACAAAGCACATACATTTTAAAATTGATATTTATTATGAGCTCAAAAAATACGATGAAAAAAACAAGTACTTATGTTTTTCGGTTTTTAGCTAAACATGAAATATGAATATATAAAAAAATACAAAATCCTTATCGTAAATAGACTAGTTAACAATAATAAATAATAAATAAATAAATAAATAAAGCTTTATTGGCATCAATATTTATAATGTGTACATGTTTTTGTTCCAATAGACTACCAAAAGGCGGGCTTATCGCATATGCGATTTCTTCCAGCCAACCCGAAAAAATAAAAAAAATAAATAAAAATAAAACAATAGAAAAAACATATAGATAAAAGTATATAAAAACAAGATGCTAAAATAAAAACTACAAATGAAATATATAATAAAAACAAGATAAAATATAAAAAGCACACATACAACAAGAGTAGGAAAGGAAAGGGAAAGGGGAAAAGGAGAGGATCTGCTCGGCGTAATTATTACGCGAAAGTTTAAAAAAGTAAAAAAAATGAAATCGAAAAATGTGTATGAAGACTAGAGACAATTAATTTGTTTACGAAATGAATATAATGTTGAAGAAGTACGAACCTTGTGTGGGAGTCTGTTCCAAAGCCTCGCACCATGAACAGTAAATGAATCCGTATAAAAACTAGAATGATGAGGTGGGATGGATAGAAGATTATTTGTAGCTGAACGAAGTGACAAACCGTGTGATTGTAAGAAGACAAATCTTTCCTTTAGATAAGAGGGTGCGACTGGATCGAAGAGAATTTTAAAAAGAAGAGAGAGAATATGAACATCTCTACGCTGGGCTATTGTCTTCCAGCCAAGGCGCTGCCGGAATTCAGAAATGTGATCACGCTTTTTTAGACCAAAGATATACCGAATACATGAATTCTGAAGACGTTCCAGCTTATTCAGCGCCTCAACTGAGAGATCTAAGTAGCATACATCTGCATAGTCAAATAAAGGATGAATTAAGGATTGAACGAGAAGTTTTTTTGTGTCAATAGGAAGAAAGTTTTGAAGTCTTTTAAGCGAATGTAAAGAAGCAAATACCCTTTTACTGACTTCATTAATCTGCCTCCACCAGGACAACCCGTTATCAAAGTATATACCTAAATTTTTGACTGTATCAGCGAAGGGAATAATGGAATCGTTTAAGATCAAAGATGGCAAAGGGGCGAGATTGAGAGACGTCAAAAGCCTGGAACTACCTATAATGATTGCTTGGGACTTTGAAGGATTAACAAGTAGTCCATGCTCCCTACACCACGAACTAATATATTGGAGGTTTTGGTTCATGATTTGAAAAGAAGAAACAATGTTATCAAGATCAAAATGAATATAGAGTTGGAGATCATCTGCGTAAAGATGGTAGGATCCACAAAGCTGGTGAGTGATAGTATTAATGAAGACTGAGAAAAGCAAAGGAGAAAGAATTCCGCCCTGCGGTACACCTGCACGCAAATCAGTCCAGTTGGAGGTTTGAGTTGATAAACACACTCTCTGCCTTCTACCTCTGAGGTATGAGTTTAACCATTCCAAGGCACTTCCTTTAATATTGAGAGACTCCAATCGAGCCAAAAGAAGATCATAATCAACACAGTTAAAAGCGTTACTAAAATCTAGCAACGTCAGCAAAGTAAGTTTCCTCCCTTCCATAGCGAACCTTATATCTTCTGAAATTTTAAGCAGGGCAGTAGCTGTACTATGGCCCTTACGAAAGCCGGACAATATTAAGACATAAAAAAATTATAAATATAAACACACTAAGATTCTGCAAGTACTCTTTACATAAGAGTTTTAGTACTACAATCTTCACAAATTTGCTTGCATCAAGACACATAGGCTTGCAACAAAATCTACAAGTAAATTTCAGACAGCTAGGACAAGTTTTTCTAATGTTGTTATTGTCATTTTCTTTAAAACCGGGACGAAAATGTGTGTACAGTGAAAAATAAAATAAATAAATAAATATTGATATTTATACATTATATGGTAAAGTAAAGTGACCATATATTTATAAATAGTGACTCCCTCTTCATTGACCAGTGAAATACTCTATTGGATAGGTAGCACGTTAAAATTTATGCAGGTAATTATGAAACAAATGTTTTAATAAATTTCATTCGAAATAGTCGAAATATTTCCTCTATGAGACTCAAAGACATAAAAACATTAAATGCGTGGTGACGACTATTAGACGTATGCATAAAATCACACTATTACTGACCTGACGTCTGTGAGACGTAACTATCACAGCACAGGAACATAACACACACAACGACAAGGCATTGACGACTGATCGATTGGTCACTAGGATACAGAAAGGTATTGTGAGTGAGGGATGGGGATGGATTGATGGAAGAAAGATATCTAATAATTTCTTAATGAGGTGTCTGTCAGACGTGCACAACTGCGGTAGAAGGTTAAAGAAACTTTAGATATTATTTACTGAGAACGTTGGTTCACAGTATCATTTGTGATAATTACCTATAGGTACTCATACCACTGAACATCCGATATCCTCGTAAAATACATATTTCAAAGTTTAGCATCTTCCTTTTTTGAGCTTTTGTTGATGGATAGATACATACAGCGTGCCATGGAGAGGCAAATGCTTGGTATCAGCTTGAGAGACAAAATAAGAAATGAAACCATCCGACAAAAGACAAAAGTCGTTGACGTTGTTGATAAAGTCTCCAAGCTGAAATGGCAATGGGCTGGTCATGTGGTGAGACGATAGGATGGCAGATGGACATCCAGAATTCTTGTACGGAGACCGTGGGAGGACAAAAGAAGCGTAGGAAGACTCCAAAAAAGATGGGTTGATGATATTGTCCAGATGATGGGAAAACAGTGGTATTGTGTTGCTCGAGATAGGAAAATGTGGAAAAGTTTTGAAGAGGCCTATATCCAGCAGTGGAGAGAAGAGGGCTAGCAGTAAGTAAGTAAGTAAGTAAGTAAGATACATACAAACAAATATAGGACATGTAGTTATAAAAAAGGGGATTCAAATCTTTATACAGGGTTGTACTTAAAGCTTTCATTCTCTCTATCAAAGGAGATAGGTACCTATTCACGAACTTCTCAGATAATAAACAATGGCAACAATGAGGGACGGTGTACCATTATGTCCCTATTGAGTCCACCGCGAATAATATAATACCCGAGAATAATATCGTTGTTTTGTTTATGATTGTTTGTCGCTCAACATCAAAAAATGATAATTACTTCATTCTCTTGTTAAAACAGCTCATTGTTGAAAATAATAACACCCACGTAAAGCAGGTAGGTTCTAAATTGAAAACATGGCTTAATTAAAGGTAATTAATTGGTTGATTTAAGGCTAAATCTATGTAAGACAACTGATTGGTTTTAGGTTAGTTCAGGTGATTACTTTTGTTGTTCTTGAACGACATTCACCAATTCTGCCATTTCGACTGTCACAGTAATAATTATTAAGGTCTACCAATTGAGAAACATTTAACGAAACTTTTTTTTATATATTTCAGATCTCAAATGGATTAAGATCTTCCGTCTAAATGGCGCCAGAACAATTAAGTTACATACTTTTTCAGCTGCTAGTTTAACCAGTCAGTAACAATAATGTTTAGAATGTTTACTATTTTTTGTCTGTTTATATGAGTTTGAAACCAATCGGATAACTCGATTTGAGAACTTTATTATTTTTCTATTTTCTTCATTTCCTGTCTTCTACATATACAAAAAGTAGGAGTTCCTGTAGACTAACTGAAGTATGCTATAAACATGGGGTTCATCTTCTCCTTGTCTATAAAAAAATAATTCAGGATGCGTTTCTTATCATATTTTACGGAATGTTCTATAAAAACCCAGTTTTAACAGGGGATTCCATGGAGTATTGAGAAATGTAATTTCTCGTATTGACCAGCCATAGAATGGATCAGTTTAATATTAATTTAATGTTAAATTTCATGGTTGTTGAAACAGTGTTGTGGATTGAATGCGTGTAAATAAGTAACGATGGTTTGGACATGTAGAGCGAATGCAAGATGAAAGAATGATGAAGAGGATGTATTTATCTAAAAGAGGGGGTGTGAGGAAACGCGGACGGCCAAAAACCACGTGGATTGATCACGTGGATCAAATCCTCAAGGTCGGACGCGTGTTGAGTAAGAGATATTGGCGTGCATGTATGAGAAACTGGATGAATGTGGAGGAAGCGAAAGAAGTTTGTAAGGATAGATCTATATGGCATTCTATTCTCTCTGCCTACCCCTCCTGGGACATGGCGTGAGAGTATAAATAGATAGGAGATAAATTTCATGTACTATCTATCCCCCAACTCTATCTTATTCCAAATTGAATTTTGGACAAAAAAGTACATGAAACTAAATGAAAAGTTCCATATTCCAGTCATGTGTTTTTTTTTTATTTTGTAAAGGTGTCATGTTTACTGAATTCAAAACAAGATTAAAAACAACCACAACGCAACCTCAATATAATATAAATATGTAATCTGAAGGTAGAATGTTTGACAATTTCAATATTTAGAAAGCTTTCGTGCGAATATAATTTTTTCGCTTCTAATCCCTGAGGGCACGACCGTATTCATGGCACTGTTGTTATTATTTTTATTTCGTTTTACCGATATACATTATTTTATAAAGAATCATACACAGTTGAATAATACGTTGGAATAATACATTTACCTACAGGGAAAATAGACATTATAATATTCATTGCAAACCTAAGTACAAATACAAGAGTAATAAATATAATATGTACACATATTTAAACTCATAAAACACATTATTAAAAGCTTCCCAATCTTTTTAAAAAGCTACTGAAAAAAATACATTTTCTTACACAGTATGTCGAATAATACTTTATTTTTGACATTTCAACTTAGTAGGTATTAAGTACATTTCTTATGACATTTAAATTATTTGTACCATTTCTTATTGATTTTTATGTCTAATTGACATCTTCTAAGTTCATTACAATTTTAATTCTTGACATATGTATTACTAAATACTTCATTGACATTCTACATATACTGACACTCCAATATTTTGTGATTTTACTAAAGTTATTGATGTTATGAATTGATTCCCATTTGTGTTTAGTTCTTGTCATGCTCCAACTGTGTTGTGAATGAGAAATTTGATTTGCATATTTTTGCAAATGTTTTTTTTTTTATATATAGGTAAGCACAATATATGAAATATGAAATGTATAAACATATGAAATCAAACTTGAGCTTGACGACTAACAGTAGTGTACGTACATGGACACAACACGCGGACTTCAAACAATATAAGAAACATTATATTAGATCAAATAAAGTTCGAGATGGTTTCTTGTACTTTGCTGTTATGATTAATAACAGTTTGCCTGACCAATTGAAGAAATGTAAAAATCCTAAGGAGTTTGGAAAGAGGATTCAAGAGTTAGTAATGACTTCTCAATGTTTGTAATAGTATTTTGTGTTTTTTTTTGTTTTCAATAGTGTTGCTGTTCTGTTATTTTTTGCTCTGGTGTTTTATATTTTACTATAATATCAAATAAATTAAATTTATGAATTGTTTTACCAGATTTGTAATACTGCACGCCTCTGACACCAGCAACCTTAGTTGCTGTTTTGAGGTATTGCTTATAATTGAATAAATTGAATATACGGCAATTGCATTTACAAGTATACAGATAAACTTTATAAATTAAATAAATAATTACTTATATAATGGGTTAGTTGGAAGACATCGCATTTTAGCGATAAACTCGCCCTCTGTACATTGAATTGTATAACTGTTATTTTTATGACACTATTTTGTTATGTAATATTGTTACCAATGTACCTACAGTGAAGAATAAAATAAATAATAATAAATAAATAATTATGTACATCAAATTTTTATGCTAACGGAGAGCTTGAGATTCAGAATATATCAACTGAAATGCGATTCTTCAGAAAAAAATATTAGAATATCGTTGATAGACTACAGGAAATATGTACATGAAACCTTTACTTTTACATACAATGAAGCACCTACTTCACATTTAAGAAAAGGAGGCTATACGAGAGGACAAAAGTGAAGAAGAAGCTCAAAGGCCCAGGTGTGTTGAAGCACATGGTTTGGGCAGTGGTCAAAGTTTTTGGAAAGAGAAGTAATATTATAAAATATCTATGTTCAATGTTCATATTGACAATATAATACTTACCAACAATTTACTAGCTTGTCATAGAAATCATGAAAGAGGAAGAAGATGACTGTATTGTAACTGTTAATTACTTATTATGTTTCAAAAAATATAAATTATCTTTAATTTGATTTGATGTTTATTGTTGTGTTTTATCTTCTCTTATACTGAATCAATATAGTGGGACTTTTTTGGTCTTAATTACTTATTATGTTTCAAAAAATATAAATTATCTTTAATTTGATTTGATGTTTATTGTTGTGTTTTATCTTCTCTTATACTGAATCAATATAGTGGGACTTTTTTGGTCTTAATTACTTATTATGTTTCAAAAAATATAAATTATCTTTAATTTGATTTGATGTTTATTGTTGTGTTTTATCTTCTCTTATACTGAATCAATATAGTGGGACTTTTTTGGTCTTTATAGCATTATTGTTGATTTTTGTAACATTTGTTGTGTTGACTGTTTGTTCTTTTCGAAAATAAATAAAGAATAATGTTGAGAATCACTTTAAGTATTAACAAAATAATACATAATTCTCCTGAAATCTACCGGGAATATTATGTAATGTATGGTTAATACAATGATACATTTCTCACACATTTGTTGCTGGTAATAGATAACAACATGTCTCATTTGACAAAGGAAAATAAATTTTATTCCTACAAACAACAATAGGTACATCTGTGGGTGACATTTATTTTATTTGCGATTCATTTATCAACCTAAAAAAAATAATGGTATAAGCTTTAGAAACTTTAAAGATTGGAGATGATTAAGGTAAAAAAAAAGTATTCCATTCCATTTGAATTGCAAAGCTCATTTTGAGAATAAAGAAAAGAGAAGTTTGATGCCAACTGGACAATAACTAGTCTTAACAAGAAAAGCTAACTGTGAAAGAATGCTATCAGAATCTTTAAGAATATTATGTCTGAAGTAAAACTTATGCTTTTGTTAATCTTTTGTACTTAAGGCTATGTCAATAGGCTAAAGTTTCTTTGATTCGTGCTTCATTAAGTCAACTACATAATTTCTGAAATTAGATTCATTAATTTTTAACTTGACACGGTTGTAAAGGTAAGTATTTGCAATCTCTACCTAGTGTCGTTTGAACTTTTTCGAGTCCCTTGAAACCCTTTATATTTTTTGAGTACCTTATCAGTTCCTCCAGACAATTTCATAGATTATGAACAAGGCCTCTCCTCCTTCAATAATAATATTGGAAGTCTATCTTGTTTGGAGTCTACCCACGCTCCTGCTTATTATTTTTGGCCTTCAAATCATTAGGTACCTATTTTCTTTGTCATATTATTATGATAATAAAGTATTTTTAAAAGATATTGTGTTTAGACGTTCAAAGAGAATTTTATTGCGTAAATCAAGAAGGTTCATAAACAGAGTGGGCGATATTTACCCAAAAATTGTGGCAAATAATATCGTAATAATACTTGGTGTTGGCGTACCGCGTCGCCTGTGTGTCTGGACTCTAGACGCTTGATAAACAACAGCAACGCGTCTTAGAAACAATCATGTTTGCTATAATATATAAAGCGAACTATGAATGTATTTGCTTTTCTAGGCTAGAGGTACATCAAAAAAGTGTAGTCAGATTTCTCACGTGAAGTTTATGGTGGTTTTTGGTCGTCCAGCCACTCAGGCTGTCCACTATGGTGCCACAGGATTGAACAAGATTTTTTTAGTGTAGAATTCGGATAAATTGAAGTCTCCAAGCTTGTGCGGTGGTCGGTGGATCCTCTTCAATAATGAGCCATATGTATTAGGTGATTTATTTGTATTTAAATATTCTAGAATGTGAGTTCTAATTTATGGTAGATAAATGATATGGGTAGGAAAGAAAATACTTACATTGACTTTGGCAAGAGTGCTCTAGAGTTTATGGAATACTGATTATGATGTTCTAGAGGTTCATGGGATGCTTTGGGAGTGCTGGCGTGGGCGTGGGCTGGGGGGTGAGTGATCCAAGTTATACTAAACATATGCCTGTAACAGGGTACAGCATTGACCATGTAATTTCTTCATTTTTTACGTTATATAACGTTTATGCTGTGCCTGTTGGTATATGATTGTGAATAAATAAATAAATAAATAAATAAATGATATGATTGACCGACATGTTTTGTAATCAGATTTGTATGGGAATATATTGTCGATATTATCATGAAAGCACATAGATGGAACCGTTTAGTATTTGAATCGTGGTGTAGCCAGTTTCGAAACAATTTCCTCAAATTTTTACCATTTCACAGGAAACTATACTTATTATATCTATGTGCAAGTCTTCATTTGTCAATTTAATGTTTATTTTCTGAGAAAAAGCGGGTAAAACGTCTGTACAAGTACCCAAATAATATTTTACCTTTGAAGTAACTATAAAACGACAACATGAAGAAAATATTAAACAATTTTATTTGAATGACACTAAAAATTTCATTGTACTCACAATAGAGAATGGAACATCTTTATTTATTATAAATAAAACAGAGTTTTTATATTTATATTATTTCTAAGTCATTTTATTAGAGTTTTATTGCAGCAATCTCAACTGAAATACAAAAGTTTTATTTATTTGGTGGTACTTTTTGAAGATTTATTATTGCACAACAGGGAAACAGAAACTTAACAGCCTAGCTTTACAGAATATTTATTAGCTGTGTTGTGCTTTTCATAGGAATAAAGTGGAAAGCTCAACATTGCTAATGATCTATAGTATAATAATAATAATAATACTACGCTACTTAGATTTTGAGTTAATAAAAATCTCGAGGATCTCAAGAACCTACTGAACTTGAAAGTAAATAGAGAACACTTGTTGAATGTTAAGAATAAAAAAATCATACCTACATACACAGCTACGTCAAAAATTACATAATATTTTAGCCGGTGCTAGGATTAACGGTGCACTTCGACCCATTGTCAGCAATGACAATGTGTCGAACATGGCAAAATTGCTAGTGCACAATATCATCCTGGTACCGACACTAATGTATGCAAGCGAAACGTGGACATGGTTGAAGAAGGACGAAAGTGGAATAAATGCCGTGGAGATGAGATCGCTGAGAAGGATGGTTGGTAAAACGTTGCGTGATAGAGTGAGGAATGAGGATATTAGAAGAATGAGTGGATGCAAGAGGAGTGTTGTGGATAGAATGCGTGTAAATAAATTGAGATGGTTTGGTCATGTGGAACGAATGAAAGAGGAAAGAATGACAAAGAGGATATACTTGGCTGAAAGGAGGGGTGTGAGGAAGCGCGGGCGTCCGAGAACTACATGGCTTGAACATGTAGATCAAATTCTCAAGGATGGCCGTTTTTTGAGTAAAAGAAACCGACATGAGAAATTGTATGACTGTAGAGGAAGCGAAAGAAGTATGTAAGGACAGATCTAATTGGCGTTTCGTTTTCTCTGCCTACCCCACTTGGGATACGGCGTGAGGGAATAGATAGATAGATATTTTATATTGGTATATAACAACACCAGTTTCAATGATATTTATAATTATAATCTAATATTTTCATTGAGATACGCCTTTTCACTATGTCTACGGTGTATTGTGAAAGAGCTTAATATAAATTTAATAAAAAATCAATCAAATCATCTAGAGTTTGTGTGTTCACATTGTGAAAAGACATTTTAAACATATTTGTTATCAATAAAACACTGTTTTACTTTTCACTATTAATTTATTATTACTATCAGAAAACCGGTATAGAAAATTAATTGCTTTGGAAACATTGGAAATACATAGAAATATTTTAAAAATATTGTAAATATTCAAATACCCCATTCATCACCATTGTTGAAACCAATTGTTCATCCACCATTGTCTTAACTACTCCTACTTCCTTACCCCTTCTTTTCTGTTTTTAGGTACCTACATATAAAAAATATTGTTGTTGCATGTGACTTTAAGAAAAAAATTTCTTGTAATTAGTTCTCTTGAAAATGTCAAGCTAACTTGACGAAAGCGCTTGAGTAATAATAAATTAATAGTGAAAAGTAAAACAGTGTTTTATTGATAACAAATATGTTTAAAAAATCAATCAATCACCATTCAACCTTCCTTCCGCGAGAATAAGTCAGTATCCATCCTCATCCATTCAGAGCGTCTTTACGTCAATTGAGTCACCTTACTCCAAATCATTTCTGAGATTCTGATATCATTGTCTTTGGAACGGTGTAATATGAAGGGATTTTCCCATATCCTCAAAAACATTGTAAAAGAAGAAATCAATATTAATTATTTTAGCCAATTAAACTTATCTTCCGTTAATGCATTTTAAACTTGGTTTATAATTTATGTTCATCAGACCATGCCATATTTGTTGGAGTGTCCATTGTGCTCTGTCACATGCACTATGGATGGTATTTTTGACGCATCTTTATATGTTGCGTCTTTTGCAAAGTACTGGAGATCAGTTTGATTGGGTTTTTCTGGGTTTCGACACAATAAATAAGTAATATTTATCACCAACATTATGTCTATTTTTCTTTTTGCATAAAACCCATTTTATGACGGTCTTGGTAATGATATATCTACTTAGATGTACAAAAGAATGGAGCAAAGAAGCTGAAAGACCAAAAGGCTGTGTGATAAGGCCAGTTGGCGGGAATCGCGCAGTCTAGAAGTCGGGAAGGGGTTTTAGCCGGTATGAGTCCGGCACTACCCAAGAGGGTGTCCATAAGGATTTCCCCTCCCAAAAAAAAGATATACATAATTATATAAATGAGATGTATATAGATATATTTTTTAGGATGGTAATATGAAAATACTTTCTTTTATTATAAGTTTTTCCTCGGATTGTTTTTGAGTATCAACTAATGAATGTGAAGTTTATATTTTTATTTTGTTTTGTGATATTTTATATAAAATGTATATCAATATTTTAATTTGTTATATTCTTTGTAATGGCATAAGCCGTATATTTAAAAATAAATAAATAAATAATATAATGTCTGATTTAACGATGAGTTGATGAAGCATTCATGAAGCGTTGATGTTCAATGCGTGCATCATCCCAATTAACCAAGGCTCAAGAGCGGAAGATACTAAGCTTTGAAAACAAGTGTCTTAGAAGGATTTTGGATGTCAGATGGTATGAACATGTTACAAACGATGCTGTGCGCCGGCGCACCCAGCAGAGACCTGTAATCTCCGTAATACAAGAGAGACGATGGTCCTGGCTGGGACATGTTTTGAGAATGCCCAATGATAGTTGGCCAAAAAGAGCACTGCTCTTCCGTCCGCAGGGGTTCCGTAGGCCCGGGCGTCCCTCTTTCACAATACACCGTTCCTATGACAACGATATCAGAGCGCAAGGAATGTCGTGGGAAGAGGTGACGCAATTGGCACAGAGACGCTCTGAATGGAGGAGGCTGGTTTCTGCCCTGTGCTCCCGAGAGGAGCGTTGAGGGCGATGGAATGAATGAATGAATGATGAAGCATTTTCCTTCCTAAAAAAAGAATGCCAATTCAATTATTAATTATCATTGTTATTTACGATATTATCCTTTTATGGCAAAGTTTTATTGTCCCGTGAAAGCTTGAAGAAGAATAATAAAAATGTTTCCGTCAAGTTGTCACCGCCCTCGTTAATCTTTAATGAGGCCTTACCTCTATTATAAGGTTGTCTTGACTGTTCAAGCTATTATTAAACTTAGTTTTTATTTTTTAAGCATAAAAGTTCTTTGTAACCCTTTATGAAAGGATATTGTGTTACTTCAGAATGTCTGAGAAGTGTTAAGTGTTTCAGTAGGTACTTGAAAATTTGATGAAGGGAGTATATTGAAAGGAATAAATAATTAATGATACTCGACAAACTGATGAAAGTTTTTTAAGCAGTTTGAAAGACTTTTGATGTCAAACGTCAATTAGAAAAATATAACAACCATTTTTACAAGGCACAGTTTATAGAGACAACTTATGTAGCAAAATTCTTGAAATTTATTTCAGCTTAAGTTATCTTAAAATATGAGAATGCTTACCTACTTAATTTTAGTAAATATTTTTTAAGATAATACTTTATTTGGTCATGTGGAACGAATGAAAAGCTAAAAAATGACAAAGAGGATAAACTTGTTTGAAAGAAAGGGTGTGAGGAAGCGCGGGCGTCCGAGAACTACATGGTTTGACCACGATACTCAAATTCTCAAGGACCGTCACGTGTTAAATAAGAGGAATCGACGTATGCATGTATGAGAAACTGAATGAATTTAGAGGAAGCAAAAGAAGTATGAAAGGATAGAGCAACATGGCGTTCCATTCTCTCTGCCTACTCCACTAAGGACACGGCGTGAGGTTATAGTTTAGCAATACTTTATTTGAATTGATAAAGTATGAAATATTTCTTAAGTAGTTATTCTAACTTAACTCTTAAGAAATTGAGTCATGGACATGTTACGTAAAAAATAAAAAAAAAACCTTACTTTGGACATCTTAATTTTTTTTTGTAAAATACTACTTCAGACATTCAAAATCTTCACTTCAGTGGTAGAAAAATTTAGAATGACTTTTTCAGAAATCTTTGTATAATTCAGATCATTTAGAAATATCTTTTTCAAAAATTTGTTTTTTTTTCACATACCTAATATTATTACGCTTCATAATAATTGAAAGCAAAGTGTACTGAGCCACATGAAAACCAATATTGTGTTTTCTGTAGAAATTTTTGTTGATCTTGTATTTTTTTCATAAATTCTCATAGTTTACTCGGTCATAGACATTGGCCGTCATGTAGCCAATGTCTATGAACAATGTCTATAACAATTTTGGAAACAAACAAACGATTACGAATGGCACCTGACAAAGAATTGTCTTCCACTCTTTTCGGTTAGTTTACGAGTGTCTTGTAAAAGACAGAGACAGACATTTGATAAAATAAGAGCATTTTGTGTAGGTACTGAATTCCGGGATGAAGTTTGCCACCTATCTTGAATGTCTTAATTTTTGTTGAAACGGAAAGGATAGTTTGCATGGTCATTACATGTACAAAGCTGGTCTGCTGGCTACTCCTGTTGTGAGATACACCGTAATGGAATAATAGTTGCAGTAGTAGGTACCTATGTGTGAGGCGTTTAGGCAGGCGGAGGACAGGGCACGGTGGAGAAGCTTGTCGCTTGGTTGGGGTCATGGTGGTCACGATCCTCAGCATTGAGGGACCGACTTAGAAGAAGAAGAAGAAGATGTAGGTACCTAGTAGTAAATAAACAAATTTCTTAATAAATTTGATTGAGAAAAAAAGTATTGAATTACATTTTGACAGTTTCACGACAATCCTAATAAAGTTTTCTCAAAAGCTCTCGAGTATCCTATTCGGTCCTGTTGAACTAATTACTTCACAAAACAAATTAACGTTGAAGATAATTAATACCAAAGTTCGTGCCTGTGTTTCATAAAGGATAATGAAAAACAACAAAATATACTTATCTATTCTTTGCTACATAATAAATAATATTATAATTACTAAACGAGAAAACAATTAGGTTAAGATTATCCTGTATTTTTAGTTCTTTTGATGAAATTAGGTAATTTAAAAATCTTTACATTTAAACATAATAGGGCCAATTCTGAATCTTGATGAAACTAACTAAACTAACTAATAATAGTTGACTAATATTAGTCATTATAGTACAAATTCGTATTCAGTATTAGTTACGAACTATAAACAACTATAAACTCGATAACCACCAAGGGCAAACGGCAAAATCTATGGGACAAACTAATATTAGTCGGTGATGCCGCAATAAAAATTGTTTTTCACGTTCCGATTTTCACTTCTGGCAACAATTTAATAGTTGTCGCGCGGGAACATTGTGAAATGACAGATTTGCCGGTATATTTTGACGTTCGCATTTGCGTCGGTGGTGGTATAATTTTACAATTTATAGATGCCAAGAGTTGTGAGGACCCTAAAAATATCCATTTTTTACTTTCAATTGAAAAAACAACTTTTAACTTCCAAAATATAGCAATGTTCTGCGGCAAAATGACAGCAACTAATAATATTCGCACATTAAAAGTCACGAATAAAATTCTGCCAAATACCTACAACTAATTGTAGTTGTCAGATGTCAACTAAAATTTCGTTCTGAATACGAAATCCATAGATTCTCAAAATTTATAGTTGTACTAAGGTGTCAAAATGAACTAGCTAACTAAATAAGTTTCAGTACGGAAAACTGTGAATACAAATTTGAACTAAATATTAAGACTCAACAATCTCCTAACACTTAGTTGGTGCAACTAAACTATTTTATGATGCAGAATTGGCCATATAATGTATATTTTTTTAAAAGTCTCAACGATGAAGTATTCTACAAGTAGGTTACTAATATATCTTATAGACACGCAGAGCATTCTCTTCCTAAAAAAAAGGCATAGGGTAAGTCAAACATATCCTGGAATAGAACCTGGGACCTCGTAACTGGAAGGTAAGCACTGAGGTATAGCTCGTAAAAATATTCAGTAATTTCAATTAATATCTTCTTGTTTTGAAGAAGGGACAAAAAATAACTGAAATAGGCGAAAATACGTACCTATAATTGCGATTCTTTGAAAACAAGCTTTTTCATGATGATCAATATAATATGTTCATTGTACTCATTTAGTTCACTGATTTCCCCTTCAGTGTGTGTTGGCGTTATGGTATAGACAAAAAGATTCACAAAAATTGAAAATAAGAAAGTTTTATTAAAACGATGGCCCTGTCAAAAATATGGCTAGAGCCCATACCATACGTGCTTTAACCATTTTCTCTTTTGTTCATCGTTTTTAGGAAAAGTAAAAACTACGCCCTTATTTTGTGACTTTAATGATTTACAAATATGTGAAGAACCCATAACTTAAAGCTTTATTTGTGATTCAATTTCACAATTTACCGGACAATTAAAACTTCCACGTTCTTTCCTGTTTGAAACTGAAGTTTTCTAGTTAATAAGTGAAGACAAAATCATTATAATACGTAACAACTTATTTTAAAGGTTTGTTAAAATATTCACTTATCGTCGTTCCATATTAAAATGGAGTGTATTTTAATTTATAAATATTTTGACATTTTAAGAATAAACTGCTCACAATGACATTGTAACCATTTTATAAACTTATCCTTAGTATCAAATATTAAAATGAAAATTTTCAGTGATAATATCACATGTCAATAAGAAGTCCAAACAACAGTTTTAATGGCCTAATGAACAGTTTTAAGAGAGTGCCTCACTTTGAATATGCTACGATGTTATGTTGTATTAGTGCAGCACCAAATTGTTATACAAAAATACAAATAAATATTCGAAACAGATACGAAAAAACGTTACAATAGTTGCGAATATAATTATTATATATTTCGTGAAATATCTACATACAAATATTATCTACATATAAAAAAAACAACATGAATTCTGTAAGAAGATCAATCTTTTTGACATTAAATTAATTTGACATTCGAATAATGAAGATATCTTTTTATTCATAATAATATCTTGCATGGGAAGGTAGTAGGTAGTAGTACTTCAAAGAAAATAGGCGGCCTAAAGCAGAGAAATAAATTCTTTATGAATTATTATCCGGGAGAAAAAATGAACCCTTTTAAGGGAAACAGAATATATCATTTGTGAGACCATCGAAGAGTAGGTATTAGGGTGGAACGAAATTTTTTTTTCTCGAATTTTGATTTGGAATAGTTGTATTTAGTTGCCTTTTGCCATCAATTGCCTGCATTAAAAATATAAAAATTATCAGACAACGGTAAGAGCCCCCGACAAGACATCGAATATTTACAAAAAGGACAATTTAGGGGCTATTTGCGCGGCCTACAAAACGATACAGAACTTATTAAAATAAGTTTATTTTATTCAAAAACATATTCAAATATAGTTAACTAGCAGTTTTAATCAAATATTTCATCATTTTAATATACTTTGGTACTGGGACAGTTGAGCAAAGTGCGGGACAAAGCGGGGGCAGCACGCTTCGATCTACGAATTTGCAGTGTTTCGTTTCAACTAGTGTCGATAATATTGTCTCAAGGTGGAAGGTAGCCCGTCAATTATTTTCACCAGTAGGTATTAGTTGATGTACCTACGTTTTTTAAGTGTATAAATATGACTTCTACAAGGCAAAAGTTAAAATGTCCGATATTTGGTGAAAGTGCAGAGTTCAAGGAGAATATACTACTTACGTATGAGAATGTTATGAAATTCTTTGAATGGGTTCGACAAGACTTAAAAATAAAGAACAACACCACAAAATAACCTACATTTTTGGAAAAGTGCCGAAACAGTTGAAACAAAAATTGAAGAATTAGGTATGAATAAAATCTTCTATTTCAATTGTTACACACAAACGAGTTTTACAGTTACTTAAAAAATATCACTCAAAATGTTTTGATTTGATTTGTTTGATTTTGTTTGAAATTTGAAAAAGTCTTTGAAGAAACTAAAGGAAAGAAAGGTCCTTTTCTTTATATAGGCTAAATAGATCTGAAGTTAGTTCTTATGTTGACCTTCCTTCTTGTTCGTCGGCCGCAGATGGTCTTGACACCGCGAACAAAGTGGATTAAAAGCCTATAAAGCTCACGGATGCCAGTCTTCATAGTTTGACGATTGTATGCGATTGATACGGAGTATCAGACCGAGCTGCGGCGGTTATCGTATCATAAATGTTCTATATTCTGCTTCTGATGCTGACTCTGAGGCGCAGTCGACTAACGTCGTGGGCAGGATGAAACTCAGAAGAATAAGACAGAAAGTTTGCGAGCAAATTTTAACAGAAGAAAGAGTAACAAAAATTCCTGACTTTTATTTTGATGGAAGGAAAAACCAGACGGCTAAAACTGTTTTAAAAAGATCGAAGAGATTTAAAGTGATTGTACAAGAGGAACATGTTTCGATTATTAAAGAACCAGATCCGCTATTCTCGTTGGTTTACTGTCTCTAGATAAGGATCCTTAATTAAAGATAGCTGTCCCTTGCGAAAGATAAATTGGTATTCTCGATGTATCGAAGTTAAGGACAATGCACTTTATGGATAGGTGTCTCTAATTAAGGATTTTGACATAGGCAACATCGCATTCACCATAGTAACATTGAGTTACTATGGTGAATAAATTAGTAATAATTAGGTTATTTCCCACTGACAGATGGTATCCTTACGAGATAGCGCGGGGTAAAATGCCGGCGCTAACTTAAGGATAATTTTAAAGACAATGTTCACAATTATCTCTATGATAAGGATTCCTTATGTCAAAAATTTTAAACGAGAATAGCAATTATCCCTAACTAGAGATAGCTGTCCTTACTACTGTCCTTATCTTTTAAAAACGGAACGAGAATAGCGGCTCTGTTTAGGTTGGGTATGTGTTTCCAACATCGGGCAGTGCGAGAAATATTGTAAGAGCTATCCACGGCTTTTTGACGACTGAAAATATATCACCAGAGAGTATAATGACTGTTGGATGTAATGGAACAACCACAAATACAGGGAATGTGGGAGGCGTGATTGGTTTTTTGGAAAATAGACTATCTCAACCATTGCATTGGATAATTTGTCTCTTATACGCCAATAAGTTGCTATTGACGCTTTGTTTTCCTATTTGGATAGCCCTATAGCAGGATCTAAATCATTTGCAGGTCAAATTGATATAGCATTAAAGATGGTTCAAAACATTTATGGAAGCTCATTAACAGCACTAGTGATTTGTCGAACGAATTGTTAGCGATTATGGACCCTGTTTTATTTCGGAACAGTTACTTTGCTCATCCAGAAAACTTGTTGTTGAGTACGATAACAGATACGCGTAAGCACATTAGAGAACTAGCTGCCAGACGCATTTTAAAAGCTCGTCAAGTGAATAAAAATTCTGTTTCGCGCATGTTTGAGGTGCCAAAAGTGGACTTAAATGCAAGTTGTTACATAGACTTGATAAACTGGCAACAAAATAAATACGAAACCTCAATACTGATGAATACTTCCGATAAGCAGTTACAACATCTTATTGAAAATGGAGGAGAATCGTTTTTGGAGTTAATGAGACTGCCTTACCACACCCAAGCTGTGGAAAGATCAGTAAAATGTGTGATAGAAGCAGCTCTACGTGTATGCGATAAGACAAGAAGATAGGGTTTTGTAAAATCTAATTTAGCGTCTCGAAAGCTCATGCCAAAGTTTGAGACGAAAAAGGATTTTTGTTATGAAAAATGACGTTATTCATACCGACACAACTTTCTGAAACTGTGTATATTTTTAAAATAAATGATTCTATTAACTAAAATATACATTTATCTTATCATATAAATGCATAAAATATTATATTTAGTTAATATTTTGTTAATAGGGTGTACTTAACAAAGCGTCTGTAAAAACTTAAAAATTGAAATTTCAAGTCTATGGCGGGACCTCTTGCTGTTGAGCTAGAACTTCCAAATTAGTGGGTGTTATTAACAATTATATAAGGCAACTTTTGCCTGGTATTCCAATTCGATATTCGAAAAAAAATTTTTTTTCATACAAAAGTGTTCCACCCTAGTAGGTATACCAAGTAGATAAATCCTGGAAAAAAACTAAATTATAGGTAGGTATGTAGGTATGTTTGAAGATTTCCATTGCTGTTTATTAATTTTTTACTTTATGGATATTTGGATATTATAATGTGTGGATATTTGGAGGTAAATTTTTTTTTATAGAAGAGTCCAGAATCACTCCCAACATCCCCCTCCACAATTGGCAATAAGCTTGTGTTGAGATTCGAATACGGAATCTTCTGCATGAATGTCCAAGACCAGACTTTATTGTGAGGCCACATTTTATTTGTCATTTTTATAATATGAACACGCGGAGTCTAGAATTGAATAAAACCCAATTTTTACAGCAAAAAAATGGGCTTTAGAAGGAACCTGAAAATACACATTTTTGGTGGAAGTTTCGGGTGATAGACGCAGAATATGGCACTCTTAAAGTCATTTTATGAGCAAACGGTGCCTTTGAAAATCGTCCATGTTTTTTCTAAGATATTGGTTCAAATATCACTTAATTTCGTTATTTCAACCACATAATTTTAGAATGAAAATGGCATTATAACCCTATCTTCTTTATTCCGTATGTCATTGTATAAATAATAATGTTCTTTTTGTTGTATATACATTCCGAGGTTGGTGTTAATGTGGTCGTTTACGTGTTTTTCTGACATTATGTATAATACAAAACACCTGAAATCTCGCCTAAAGCTAGCGACTTACATTTTATGTTTTAGGAAACGACGAAAATTTTATAAGATCACACCTGGGATATATTTTTTAATCATTATTTTTCATTTCTTTTCTTCCTTTTTTAGAAAAAAAATGTAGATATTTTTATTTATTTTAACTATTACTTTACCATCACAGCACATCCCAGAAGTGGAGTAAACAGCGGAACAACTGCATTCATCAATCGTGCAAATTGTCCTCTTATTGCTAATAATTATTAATTTATATAATTATTTTTTTATTAGGTATGTATCAGTATTTCAAACTTCAACCATGTTTCTAATTTGCTTGTGTTTTTGTAGTTTTTTTGTATTTGATTTTTGTGGTCTTAAATTGGTTCACGTTTTGTAAGATATTGTATTGGTATTATATATTGTAAGATAAGCTGTATGACTCTAATGCAATAAAAAAAATAAGACATTTGGGTGGGTGACACGATTCGTCGCGAATTTTATATGTTTATAATGTTAAACGTGATTTTTTATTAATTTATTTTAAAAATTTCACAGAAAATAGACAGGTATTACGATACATGAATGATCATTGATGTAAATCAATTGGTATATCATTAAAAGTATTACCATAACCAAAAAAATCATTCTGTTACCAACCCAAGAAAAATCGATAGTACAAAGTAACACCTACTTTTTACAGGATACCTACTCAAAAACTAGCAGACCAGATCAGGAGACCTATTCATTACCAATGACTCTGTGGGATCAATATTTATGTATTTGTGGATATTGAAAATCGTAATATTTATTATCTTTTAAATATGGAAATAGTGGGAGAAAGTCTGGTCGACAGAGCCAAATCTTTCCATAACTGAGGCCTGAGTCAATAACACATTTTCACGTTACGTTTTCGTTCCGTTAGCGTTCAAATGTAGACGATGTTGCGCCAAAGTGTTAATTTTCGTAACTATTGTGTATCTTAGCAACGAAATTGACACTTGCTTGCAACTTAGTCTATACTCGAACGTTAACGGAACGAAAACGTAACGTGAAAATGTGTTACTGACTCAGGCCCCAGGAGACCTTTTCTTTACTGATGACTCCATGGGATTAACCCTCTGCAACTGAGGTGGCTTTTTAGTCATTATTCTGCTGAGGAGTGGTCTGACAGACACTCATTTTAAGTTCCATTATTGCCATTATTTAAAAAGTTTTGATAATTTTTTTAGTTTTTTGTGAGTATTTGACATGTATGCTGACACCATTTGAAAAAATATGATTTAAAATAAACAGATATAAGAAATTACAAGAAATTTATTAATGCTAATAAAAAATCACCATTTATTAAAGAACAATTTATAAAAATTAAGAAAATAAAAAAACGTATAAAATTAAAAAAAATAAGTAGAAATTTGTTTTCTGTTAACTTTTGTTAAAATGTAAAAAATAATAAAAGAAATCGTTAGAGCGGTTTCTCTAAAAATCGGCTTCAAAGTGCGTCCTCTCAGTCCTGGCAAATTTGTGCCGAGCATTGTAGGCAGACATGTTTTTTGCATGCATAACGAGTAAATTTTGTCTTCCTTTCAATTAAATCGCACTCTTTAATCTTTCTTTTCAATTCACTCGTAAAAATTCTGCACAATATTCTTTCACACGATGTCCCAGATTCGTTTTGTTCAGGGGCAGTTGGCAAATCTCGTCCTAAGACATGATTGCGCAATTCTCTTAGCAATTTTTCATTATACACCCGCTGTGTCATAATAGAAAGAACAAGTTCCCTAGCAAGGCTTCAAATGAAATCTACTCTCTATTTATTGAAAAAAAAAAATTATAAAGAAATAGTATTCATCAAAATCTGATAAATGTGAAGCATTTATTATAATATGATTGGATGTGAATTATGTGATGTGAAATAAAAATAGATTTTTTGTACTTACATTGGTTTTAATAAATTAAAAATAGGATGTAACAATTATATCTTTTTAACACATTATAATTATACTTTGTTAAGAGAAAAAATGATTTTAATACGCTTAGTTTAACTGCTAAAATGGAACTGACTATTCAAATCATATGCGTCACCTGGCTACTCAAAAATGCTTTACCACTCCCCCTAGCGGATGTAATCATAATCAAAAACATCTACTCCTCATTTCAAAAGATGTCGGTGGTTGTACCATTTTAAGAGTTATTCCATAACATGAAAATATAAGAAAAATTAAATTAAAAACTAAATTGAACCCCCACAATACCAAAGGTGTAAAGCAAGACTTCTGGAGTCTAAGGGTTGTTTGTACCGTCAGTAAAACTACATTATCTCCATAGTAACAACGGAAAGAGCCAATGTTACATTAGAATGTTCCGTTTTTACCATGGAGATAATGTAGCGTTACTGACGTAGTTAGCGGTGGATGGACTGTAGAGAACATTGAAAAATAGACAATGAGTATGCAGATTGCGCCGCTGTGACATGCTATGTATTATTTTATTTATAATGATAGAAGCTGTTTGTAACAACACGATATTGTTTAGTTGTATTGTGAAACGTTCGGGATGAAATTATTCACCCGAAAATAATGGCAACGTTTTACAATAATATTACAAGAAAACATTTTAACCTTTTATTCCAAACAGCCACCTGAGATTATTATCACGAATACACGCAAAAGGGATGAAAGGGGGCAACCGGAAGAGGGATGAAGACGTAATAATAACAATAATATTTCGTTACTTCGAAATGTAACGTAAACGTACATTGATAATAATATCTTCTGCTTCGTAATGTGGCCAGATAGTGTAACATTTGTTAGGTTTTTTCTTCTATTATGTAAATAAGTACGACTTTTTTTTTCTGATCATTTTTTAAAGTATCCGAAATAAAACTCGATCAACAAAATGCTTTTTTTTTTTTTTTTTCAATTTAATAATGTTTCATATATTTATTTGTCAAAAATATTTTGAACTACATACAGACATACATACAACTTTCATTCATACAACATAATAAAAATAAAGATATAAAGAAAATTCAAACAAATCGAGCTTATTCCAAACTAAGGTATGTTTTTTGTATTACGGGTACTAACGCGACGATACACACATATGCAATTTACTAATAAACACATAAACATGGAACACCCAGAATCAAGATAGTTTGGGATGGACATTTTTTATTTTGTTTTGTTCGGTAGCCAAACCAGGGACCTCAAGACTCAAAGGCAAGAATGTTACCTACGCGTCACGCAGGCCGTCATCATAAATCATAAAATAAAAGTTTTTTTTTAAATAACTTGGAAACTTCGTTCTTTAAAAAAAATGGTGACTCCGATTCTTGAAAACCTCCTTGTGCGAAATATACCTTAGTCTAAAAAATTTTTTTTCTGAAAAAAAAATACATTATATTATTATAAATTAAAAAAGAATAATCAAAGAACGGGAACACTGTAGATTGTACTTTTTTCTCTTATCGTTACAATTAAGGTATCCACATCAGAGATAATGATCCTAAATCCATACATATATACAAACACAGGTTTAAACTCTAAATTTTGTGATAAATGTATGTGGTCCATTGTATGTATTATATAGTACACAAGTATCCCACATTATAGTATTTTGTACGTGGCCTGAAACCGCTTCCTTATTGTTCCCAAAATTCCAATTTCAGCCTTGTCCCTTGGGTATGAACATCTTTCAGTAGTACATTTATAGGCGTACTGGCGTACTTACGGGGGGAGGCAAGATAGAAAATTTGCCCTACTAAGATCTCGAAAATAGTACAAAAGTATGTACACAAAATTGATAAGTAAAATATGGAAAATTATCCTCGAGGTGGAAAGCTGTTCCCTCGGGAGAAAACTAAATTTATTAAAATAGCTGTACAAAACCGAGGAGGTTGATGACACATTTCAAATTTCCAAACGAAAATGAAAATTTGGTTATTAGAATAATAATGAAATAAAAATCAATTTTTTTCTTCCACTTTGTGTTTTTTTTTTAGAAAAACGTCTTTCGTCATACAAGGACATTGTCAATAATATTTAATATGATAATTATTAGGTATATAGCGCGGTATTGTAATAATATCACTTCACGGGCGTTTTAAAATATCCAAGATCTATTTTCACGTCCATTTTTAAAATTACGCAATAATGTCAACAGAAAAATAAAAACATATTAAAACAACCAATAAACAATAAAAATAACAAAATTCTTAGCCTTCGTTTTGAGCCTAATTCTTAAATATCCTGGATAGGTGATTTTTTTGTGTGATCATGATTGATCTTATGGAGAACAATCTGGTAGTGTAATGCTGAGAAGTGTGGATGGAAATTCCGCCAGCACGTCAAAAAATAGTGTTCAGTAAACATTCAGTCTTTGTCAAAAAAAAAATATCATAACTAATCGGTGTGTTATGTGTAAAACCTTGTGAACAAATAATTCCTCAGGCCTCTCTTGAAACCTGGTGACGGGAGTTAAGAAGCTTTAAAAATTGGGTATTTATGTTAATCCTTACACCAATTCATGAAATTTGAGATTAACAAATGAAAAATTTTCAAAATGTCTTCTAATAGTCGAAAATTTTAGCCTCTGCCCCTCTAGAAAATATTTTGTGTACGCCCATGGTGGTGGTTCTAATAGTAACAAGGGCAAACTTATTATTGTTATCGCACCTCAAAAATGTAAGATAACCATATATATTTTATTGGTGATAGGTGACTGGAGTAAGTGGGTATCTGCCTTTTTTACTCCCACAATAATCCCTATGTTCCGAATAACTTAAATTCAATAATAGGTAGGTACCCATATCCTTTCATTGTAATCATTCATTCATTTGACCTTAATATTTTTCTTTGAATATAGAAAAAAAATGTGGATAATGAGAATTATTTTGACCCCATACTCGTAGTAAAACCTTTTTTTAAATTTTTCTGGGAATAAATACGTCGATTATAATTTGGTTGTTTTTTTTCAAATTCAAATATGTTTATTGGGATAAATATACATTTTTTTAATAACAACAATTATAATTTCTTAAAAAGTACACAGTAAACATATTAATTTCTTCAAATTTGAGAATTATTTGTGCAAGTTATTATTAGTAAATGCATAGTTTTTTTATATTTATTTTCAATTTCTTAGATGGAGCACTCGTCTGTGTTTTCATTGAAATAAAATTAGTAGGTACCCATTTTACGACACTTTTGACAGAACGGTTGGCAAAAAGATGTGTGGTTAAGCGCTAACAAAGTTGACAGGAATTTCAAAAACTGTCCAATTATGTACGTTCATGTAAAGGTGAAAATAATACTTTTTTTATAAAAATGCGAGATAAAGATTGACCTTTAATTCAAAAATGTAATTCAGCAGCAGCACCAAGATGAAAACAGAAAAAAGAAGAAAAGAGAGGGATACCTATTTTTACCGCTGACCCAACGGGGTAACTTTTTTTAAAAAAAACTTTAATAGTTAATAACAACTACTACTACTACTATACCATCACGGCATATCCCACAAGTGGGGTAGCCAGCAGATCAGCTGCATATAATAAACATGCAAGCTGTCCTCTCCGTGCCATATATAAAATCAAGACATTCAGGATGGGTGGCAAACCTCATCGCTGAATCTAAGATGTAAAATGTCTAAATTTTTCGAACACCTGCCTTTCACAGGACACTCGAAAACTTAAGGAGAAGAGTGGGAGACCAATTCTTTACCGGGTGCTCCACGGTTCAACAACAATAGATTTACATATTTAACCCAACTTGCGGGCTACACCGAAATGCTTTAATAGTGGTATTCAGTACATTTATCATGGAACAAATTATTCTGTTGCTTTGGTTTAATAGTGGAAAACTCTCAGATTAGCCGTGGTTAGTTAGCCTTGGTTACTTGCTTTTATCGTGTGATTACATGTTTGATGTTCGACATTTTTATTGTAGTTTTTGTATGATTGTCAGTGCATGCATTGTTTGATGAATGTACTATGTTGCTACTGTGTAACAAAATAACTAATTTTATAAGTAAATTCATATATTTTCTTTCAAAATAAATACAAGTTATTTCCTTGATATGTAACAAAGTAAGAAAAGAAAACTATTTTTCCATCAGACAAAGGACATCCTTCATCTTTAATATTACTCACATTTTAATAAAATATTTATTTCAATGTGATAGCAAAATGATATCCTGTATCCTTGAAGAAAAATGAATTCTATACAATAAAGGTTCAACAGTTTTCTAGGAAATCTATGTAGTATAAAGGTACCTACTACAAATAATATTATTTTATTACTAGTTTAATACCCTAGAATAGAATGAAAAAGAAAATATTTACGTTTGGCTGAAAATAATGATACTCGGATATCTAAGTGATTGTACGATGACTTAAATAATGGCAAAATCATAAATACAGTGGAACCTCTCATAATGAGTTTAATTCGTTCCAGACTCTTACTCGTTATGCGAAACATTTTTTTCTATAGAAATCAATGTAAAATACAATAATGCGTTCCATGCCGAAAAAATAATTATCTATTCTTGGAGACCTTAATGATTTTTTTAAATAACGTTTATTCAAATAAAATTACTTATAAAAGAGTGTAACAACTTGTACCTAATACAATTTAGATTTGGAAAAAAACCTACCTAAATAAAAATATGAATTTATGACAAATAATTAACCATTTTTGACTAGAGAACTAACCGTAAACGTAATCGTTTCGTAGACATTCTTGACACTCCCTTTGAAGCATCCATCTTCTTAATTTTATCTTTATTCTTAAGAATAGTGCAGATCGTTGATGTTGACTGATAGTATGTGCGCGTATGTTCACGCTAGATATGTCACGCTCACACCTTGTTCTCGCTTTTCAATGATTTTACGATTAGTTTCAACAGTTATTTTTATTCTCTTCTGGCTGTCTTCTTGTGTTTTTTTCTTCGAGGTCAATTTTGAACGGATTATAATATTTTGCTCATAAAAAAATACTAATAATATCAATACAAATTTTTAAAGAATGGGTGATTACATGCGAAACCAAGGCGCTAACGGAGCGAGTGCTAAACACAGACTGATGTACTGGCGCGGAAGTCCCGGCTCACAAGGTCACAAGTGAATGTCGTGAAAAAGGGACTTACCTACCCTTTCTATGTTACTCGTTATGCGAAATATCGCTCGTTATGGGAGCGACTTTTTCACTTTTTTTTTGCTCGTTATGCGAATTACTCGTTATGAGAGGTGTTCGTTATGAGAGGTTCCACTGTTATATATCCAGATTCTCCAGGAAATTAATGTGTTTAGTATGTGCCTACATTCGACTGTCCAGTTCTGCAAGTCAGCAAGTTCGAAATTTGAAAATTTTGATTTAATTGGTAATAAATGTTATTAATTCCAGAAACAAACAACTATAAAAAATACACAGTTTCCTTTATATACTAAATATTATGATAATCGTGTATCTGCCTTTTATCTATTCCACAAATTAATATTTCGAATTGTTTCACTATTGAACGGAGCAAAGACAACGTAATGCCTTTAGAGGCAGTACGATTATTATTTAGTTTATTTCACTTTCTGTTGTATTTTTAAAACATTACATAAATAATATCAAAATTACGAAATCCAAATTACGAAAATGGCTATTTCTCGAATGTATGTATGACATTTCGACTTGTTGAGTTGCGGATTTGCGGACAGTTGAGTCGATATGTATGAAGAATTGCATGACAGTGATGGATGCCAAAACTGTATTTTAGAATAACTATGAAAAAAAGTATTTTACAAATATGCGAGCCGTCTTCTCCGTGCCAGCAAACTTTTATCAAAACCTTTAAACTGCATTTTCTAAATTAGTCAAAACCTATGAATGAAATTATAAGTCAAATGTTTTTCCACAAGGCATTTTATGTTAGGTAGTTATATGTGTATTTTTATGTCAATCTCTCTGACAATATCTTAATAAGACAAAAGACGTCTTTCTCAATAAAAAAAAACATAACACAGTGAAAAAAACATTGTTTTTTTAATTTCACCTATATGAATAAATATTGTGAAATTTTTGTAAAAAGCGGAAGCAAAAATCAATGTTGGTATAGAAATAAGTCAAAATCTTGTAAGTTTTTGTTTAATACTGACATTTTACAACAAATGGATTTGTCTTGTTTTGATACGAAACCACACAAAAGTGACAAACAGAAACATAAATAATGTACCTAGACACATACAAACGATTTCAATTATTATCACGTCAATATCACATCTTCATAAAAGTGATGGCAAACTTCTAACACATCATATGTAGGTGATATTATTATTATGATTCGATGCTTGATTTCACTACTGACTGAGATACGGTTATTAAAACATCATTATATTGTGAATAAGTACACACTCGTCTTATAATGGTGCGAGTTTTTCTTTGTCATAATGTTTAAGTTTCTCTCGTCATTTCTGTGTAACTAAGTTACCTTTTCTTTATGAGAATATTTTCTTATTTTTTTTTAAAAGATATAGATGCTTATCGGGCGGTTCTCTTTCACAATACACCGTTCCTATGACAACGACATCAGAGTGCCTCTCGTCTTTTCTGTTTCATGTACTAACATAAGTTACAATTCTTATAAAAAAATTTTTTTTCAGAGGCAAAGGTATTTATCGGGCATCCCTCTTTCACAATACACCGTTCATATTACAACGGAATCAGAGCGCAGGGAATTTCGTGACGATGATTTATCTGAGTTTGTTATGAACCCAAAGACAGCCTTACATATATACCTTGCACAGTAGCTAAAAGCTTGCACCCGATTGGCACAGAGTTGCTCTGGATAGAGAAGGCTTGTCTCTGCCCTTTGCTTCCGACAGGAACGTTAATGGCGATGATGATGATGACTTTTCTGAGTTTTTGTTTTGAACTCAAATGCGGACTTATACCTACACCTTACACAGTAAGCTAAAAGCTTGTGTCGTGAAAGGGGAGTTTGCCGGCACTCGCCCCGCAAACCTCTTGTGTACGAGACTGAGACTTCCTCCAGGCTACCGACGAACTATTTAAACTGTATTGCAGGCGTAGGAAATAAGAATTAATATTCAAACAAATTAATCAACATGAGTAAAGATACAGAGAACACTATTTACTTACACTATTTAAAAAGTGAAAGTAAAATTTGTTTTTTTTTTATTTTTAATAGTTTTTCTTAATTTGTATAAATGAACTTTCACGGGATGAATAATCGTTAATACCTTATTCAGATTGATAATGGCCTGAGTAGTCGAAAGACGTCTCTCTGATGTTTTATTTATGTATTTTAATCTTCACTGAACATTGGTTACATTATTTCAAATCAATACAAAGTATCATACAAATATCAGTTGTTCAATGTACAGAGGGCGAGTTTATCGCTAGAATGCGATGCCTTCCAACTAACCCAACTTACTATCGCTAGAATGCGATGTCTTCCAACTATTTATAATTTATAGTAAAAAGAAACACCTGTTTCAATTTACCTGATAAAACTTTTCAGTATTGGTAAAGTTTATTATATGAAATCACGTAATCAAGTATACCTACTGCCATTTCCAATGCCCAAGTCAAACAATTTGTAGAAAATTAGGGATGAAATTAAAAAAAACTACGTTCTCGTGGATTTGTATCCCTAATTATCCCATTCATAATATAAACCAGAACTTTTGAATGGAACGAAAAGGTTGTTATGAAATATAGTTCGGTCGAGCATCATTATGCGGCAAGCTCAAAACTTTTTATTGTAAAAGTGATGTGAGTAGAGAAAATTCTCCAAAGAAATTTCTCGAGAACGAGAACGAGAACGAGAAATTTCTCCTCTGATAGAAGAGAAATTTCTCTCCATAATTTTTTCTAGTGGTATTATGACCCTTCATCCAATACACTTCGCAGCCAACCTAATTGATCCAAAAATTCGTTGGGCTGAGAAGGACCCAAATCAGGGGTTTTTAATAATTTTTCCATGTAGGTACCTTAATTTTTTTTTTTAACTTAGATATGGGCATGTGGGGTGTCAAACTTATAGTTTTTTCATTGGGAAGGGGTTTTTACTATTTTTTTTCACGTAAATGCTTACTCCGTTTCTTTCAATAGCGCATGTATTTGTTCTGTTATCTGTTTATTTAAATCCAAGCGATGCCGGGTTACAAAAATTAGTAGCTAATAAGTTAACAATGAACCTCAATAAAAATTGAAAAAAACATCATAAAATTAATTTTCCTATGTTATATTTGTTCTTCTTTAAAACTAGTCTTCTAAGTACCTATATTTTTTTCACACATTACCTTTTTTTATTGATATTTGCTTCAAAATACACCATAATTCTCCAAAATTCTCCACTTCGAGAAATTTACCGAGAAATTTCTCACCAATTGTTGTAAATAGTACAGCATAAGCGGAAAACCTTATATAATACCAAATAGACGCTCTCCATTTGGTCTCTTCCAGTTATTGTAAGTATTGTTTGTTCCCAGAACCTACTTTAAGCAGATCGTTTGTGAAGCAAAAAACTTTGAAATGGGGTTGAGTTATCTTTTTCAGTCCAAATCGGATATATGTTTTACTAGTTCGTACGCTAGTGATAATTTGAAGTTTGAATATTTTCGTAAAAGTTTTGATAAGAAGTGAAATGATTCATGAAGAAGATTTAATTCGGTTATTTTAATCTCTCTGTACCCCCACGCCGTATTTCAAGCGGGGTAGGCAGAGAGAACGGAACGATATCCTATTATACTACTTTCGCATCTTCTACATTTACACAGTTTGTCATACACATGCATCGATTTTTCTTACCTACTTAATATACGATTCTATTTGAGAATTTAATCTACATGATCATGCAACGTGGTTCTCATACCCCCTTTTTCAGAAAGGCATATTCTCTTTGACACCCTTTCCTCGTCCATTCGTTCCATATGTCCAAAAAACATATCGTATAATTACAGATTGATGCTTTACAAGTTTTTGTTAAAAACATTAAATAAAAAATCTTACATACTCAGTATAATTTAATGGTTAACATTTTTTTGAAGAAATATTTAACAAGCATATGAGCTTAATAATACAAAAGCTCTTTTCCTAGTTTGTCAACCCTCGATTCAAAGCATTGAAAAAGTTTACGCTAATGAGCTCCCTTTTTGGTATTTATGCTTCAGTTCTTGAAACTAATTCAAGTCTTTTCATAAGATGTGATTTAAAATATTTATAGTCTGTTTTTCAGCGAAGTTTTTCTCATCATCATCATCGCCTTCAACGCTCCTCTCGGGAGCACAGGGCAGAAACCAGCCTCCTCCATTCAGAGCGTCTCTGTGCCAATTGCGTCACCTCTTTCCACGACATTCCTTGCGCTCTGATATCGTTGTCATAGGAACGGTGTATTGTGAAAGAGGGACGCCCGGGCCTACGGAACCCCTGCGGACGGAAGAACAGTGCTCTTTTTGGCCAACTATCATTGGGCATTCTCAAAACATGTTTTTCTCATATCTTGCACTAATACGAAATTGAAAATTGAATTAATATATTGTTTATAAAAGTATTGTTTTATATTTATTACTATAGTATACCCTCACGCCGTGTCCCAAGTGAAGTAGGCAGAGAGAGCGAAGCGCAATATTGACCTTTCAAGTGTTATATTCCGTGGAGCACCCGGCAAAGAATTGGTTATCCACTATTTTCCGCAAGTTTTCTAGTGTTTTGTAAACGACAAGTGTTCGAAAAAATAAAAATGTTTTACATCTTAAATTCAGCGATGAATCTTGCCACTCTCCCGAATGTCTTAATTTTTGTTAGCACGGAGAGGACAACTTGCATTTTTATTGCATGCGACTGATCAGCTGGCTGCTCCACTTTTGGGACATGCCGTGATGAGGTAGTAGTAGTAGTATGTATTATATTACTGTTAATATCAAAAAATCGTTTATTTACTTCAAAATTAACAAAGTCTTTGCGGTATTGAAAAATTATAAGTTTGTAATTTTTTTAACTTCCTTTATAAAATATGGAAGACATTGAGCTTTATCTAAAATACACTATTTCCAATAAACCTTCCTTCTGTCATAATAAATGGATGAATTGAAGTTAACGTCATCGATTTTGCGTGAATTCAAGCGCAATTTATACCTTTTAAGAACATCAAATTTGAATTTTATTATCTTTTTAATAGCATCATTGGAAATAAAGTACATTGAAAATGTTTGTTGTTTCTATGCTGAAGAATGTCATAAAATATTTAATGGTATTTTCGTCTAAAGATGTGATATATGAACTTACATACAAAAACCTATGATAAAATTAAATACGGCTATATTTTAACTAGGTTATTTTAAACAATTTTATATTTAGCTCTTCTACATTGACTTTATTAATCACGAATCAGCTTTCAGGAGCTTTCGTTCTCATCATCAAACTTCCGGAAAGTGATAAAATAAAAATATATTATAAATAAATATAAATAAGTTATCATTATCTTTAATTATAATTAATATTTTTTCTTCCAAACAGCATATATGTTGCACATAGTTGTTGTGCGTTTGGACTCACGCAGCACCCGCTTGGAAATTCTGACCAGCAGAAAGAAGTTGAAGGGCACCAAAATAATGATAACGGAATTCCTAACGAAGACTAGGCTTCATATCTTCAAAGAGGCTAGGAAACTCGTTAAATTGAATTCTTGGGTGTCTGGTGGGAGAATACTGGTGAACCATAATAATAACGTAATTACCTTAATAACAAATGATGACCTGCACAGGTTCAAGCGGTCCTTAACCTCCAGCACAACTCAGATTGCACAGTCATGCACAGACACAGATGCACTCCTGAATAAGAAGAGACTTAGGCAACGAAAAGCTAAACAACTATTTAATTTGTCTCAAGTTTATTGTTTTGTTTATTTCATGAATTTTATTTCACACATTACACGTTTAACTATATGTACCTTTTTACATGCCTATTACTGTATGCATTGTATGCTGTGTTTATCACGTTCACATCAAAACGACATAATTTTGCTGTATTATTCCATTAACTGCTTGTTTATTTGTGTACCCGAATGTACTATGATTCCACTAATTAGACTTTACTTTCAAATTGGAACATCTACATTATATTTGGGTTTCTGTTATTTTACAAGACAGTGTTATATCGCAATGCTTTGATTTAAACTGTCAATTACACCCGCATTTTATTTAAACTACCTACACGCACCGCGTAAATGTCACACAGCAAATCTCTCACTTTTTTTTTTTTTTTTTTTTTTTTTGTTTTTTCTTTATTTTATGGCTGTCGCATATTAATGTTTATATTGCGCGATGGGTGGGGAATGTGTATGTATATATATATATATATATGTTTATTTTTATTATTCAATATCAATTTTATTTTTGCGGTGTTATCATTGTGTATTTTTTACTTTTGTTTACCTGTTTTATGTATGGTAATATTACAGATAACTCACTCTTATGCTATTTACATTTTTATGGGTATGGGTATGATGTCTTAAATCCAAATTAATTTGGTTTTTTGTTTATTTTTTATTTTTATATCTTTTCACATTTATTCCTTGAACGCAGTTTTACTCCTCAGGAACAGCTTTGTTCTGAGATGTGAATGGGTGCATGCGGGTTTTCTTTTCTCTCAATCGTCATTGGTATGTATTATTAATACCTATTCAGCTTTCGAAATGTTCATTTGCGAAGGTTAGAGTAAGCCATTGCAACGATTGGAAGTTCTTTTTATGTACATATTCTATTATTTTCAATTTTTTCATTTATTTTATTAGTATTGTTATTTATTTAGTTACTTATTTTTTTTGTTTTTTTTTTTTATAATATATTATAATATACCTAATTATTGTTTAGGCTTTAGTACATTTAAAATTCATTGTGTTATATAGTATTAATTAACATGTATTTTTCCGATAACTCATATGAATCCATTCCCGATAACCCCCCTTCCCCCTATAATTTCAGTCATAGTGATGATTCTTTCTACTCAGCTCTATCTTCCAAAGATCTACATATCTCTCACATTAATGCGCAAAGCATTCCTGCGCATTATGATGACCTACTTTTAAACTTCTCAGATGTCAATTTTCATGCCCTGCTGGTGAGTGAGTCTTGGTTGAAACCATCTTTACCCTCATCCCAATTTTCTCTCCCAGGATATCAACTAATTCGCAATGACAGAACAGGAAAGGGAGCCGGTGGCGTGTGTATATACCTGCGTAATGACATTTCTTACACGATTATTGAACAATCTCCATCCAATTACGCAGCCGAACCCGAGTATATTTTTATAAATATCCACATTCATGAAACCACTATTCTACTCGGGGTAATATACTGCCCACCCTGTATCAATTATTTTAATAAGTTTGAAACAGTTCTTGAAAATCTGTTACCTCTTTACAATGATGTTATTATCATGGGAGATCTAAATACCTCCTTACTCCTGGATGACTACCGTACCTCCCATCTCAAAAATCTGACTTACTCACTTAACTTAAATATCCTCCCGCTTTTACCCACACATCGCACTAAAGACTCATCATCTTTAATAGATTTAATTTTGACATCTGAGACCCAAAAAATCTCTTTCCATGGACAGTTTCCTGCATCCGCTTTTTCTAACCACGATCTTATCTTTGTCAGGTATCGGGTCAAATGTCCGAAGCCTAAGCCTAAAGTAGTGCAATTGAGGAGCTATCGAGGCCTGGACATCAACAGTTTGATATCTGATTTCAATAATTTAGATTGGACCAACTTATACTCGAAAAATTCTGTTGATGAAAAGGTTGAGATAATGAACAATTATCTTCAACTGTTGTGTGACAGACATGCACCACTTAAATATGTACGTATCAAACGTTCCCCAACACCATGGCTTTCGGACGAGATCAGGTGCCTGATGAGGAGACGTGACAGGGCCAAAGTAAGGTTTATCAAAACAGGAACACCCTCAAATTGGGAAACTTATCGTGTTCTCCGTAACCGCTGTAACCAAATGTGTAGAAACGCTAAACGTGCACACTATAAACAAATTTTTGTAAATAAAACTTCATCCGATATATGGCGAGGCCTCGGTGCAATGGGTGTGAATCAGGACGATTCTAAAGATAAAAAAATTAGCCTTGACCCCAACATTTTGAACAAACATTTTGCCACCCCACCCTGTGATTTTAATCAGTCAGTCAAAAACTCCACACTATCATATATTCAAAACCTGCCTGATTTTGGTAAACCTGTATTTCATTTCTCTCGCGTTTCAAATGATTTAATTCGTAAGCACATCAATTCAATCCAATCCAAGTCGATTGGAGCTGATGGCGTGAGCATTAAATTCATTAAACTAATCATCGATCCCATTTTACCGATACTAACTCATATTATAAACTTCTCATTAGATTCTGGTTCTTTTCCTTCCATCTGGAAGAAAGCTCACGTCATACCTCTTCCCAAAAAATCTTCTCCTCTAACTGAAGGGGATTATCGTCCTATCTCAATTCTTCCCATGTTTTCCAAAGTCATAGAGAAGGTTGTTCATGAGCAACTTGTCCACCATCTTACTTCACATAATATACTTTCTCCCTTTCAATCAGGTTTCCGTAGTGGACACAGTACTACCACTGCTCTTGTCAAGGTGACTGATGATATACGGGGCGCTATGGAAGAAAGAAAACTCACCCTTCTCATACTCCTCGATTTCAGTAGCGCCTTCAACTCAGTCGACTTTGATATACTTCTCGAAAAACTAAGGTATTACAATCTCTCTGACAACACACTTCGTTGGTTTAGCTCTTATCTGAGAGATAGGACGCAATGCATTAAAACAGATAATCAAACTTCTGATTGGTTACCATTGACGGCAGGAGTTCCTCAGGGCGGGATCCTTTCACCACTCTTATTTTCGCTTTACATCAACTCAATAGTCGAACATATAAATGTAGGCTACCATCTGTATGCAGATGATTTACAAATTTACTCACATTTCGAGTTGGATCAAGCACAGCTTGCACTCTCTCACATAAATGGTGAATTGGACCGCATTTCTCATTGGGCACAGCAAAATGGTTTGTTACTGAATCCTTCAAAATCTCAAGCAATCCTAATAGGCAGTTCTCGCCTCTTACCTAAAATTCCAATTGACACTTTACCCAAACTCTACCTCAATAACTCTGAAATTTCTCTCTCAAAAAAGGTTAAGAATCTTGGTATGTTTTTCAATCAACATTTATCCTGGCAGTCTCAGGTTGGAGAGGTAAGTCGCAAATTTTTCTTTAGTCTCCACTCTCTTAGGCGACACCAAAATTTTCTTCCGCGAGAGACTAAAATACTCCTATCACTAACCTTACTTCTACCTTTGCTAGAGTATGCGGATGTGGCCTATCTGGACATCGACAACGAACAATTGATGAAACTGGAGCGTTTGCAAAACATCTGCATTCGTTTCAATTTTGGACTTCGAAAATTTGATCATATCTCTCAATATAGAAACGAGCTCAAATGGTTGAAAATGTCACAGCGTCGCAATCTGCATATTCTCTGCCTGCTCTTTAATGTTCTCCGCAACCCCTCTACTCCGAGCTACCTAAAATCTTGTTTTACGCCTTTGGCATCTCATGGCTTGCCTCTTCGTTCTGGTGCACTTGGTACGTTAACTATTCCCACTCATCGAACATCTTTTGTCACATCTTCCTTCACTATACATGCAGCTCGGTTATGGAATGATTTGCCTTTACTGATCAGACTTGCTCCTTCAATTTCCATTTTCAAAAGTAGACTGAAACATCACTATCTTGCTCTCAATAACCCATCATAATTCCATCCCCTTCCTTGTCCCCCTTTCCCCATTCCACTTTATGCATGTATTATATATATATTTTTTATTTATTTATTTTTATTTTTATTTTTGTATGGGTATATTTATTTATTATTTTTTATTTTTTCTATGGTTCTGGCATACTTTATTATTTTTCTTATTTTTTTTTTTTTTTCAAACATCAGGTTGGTTGGCAGAAATTGCCATTTGGCAATAAACCCGCCTTTTGTACAATGTACTTGTCTATTGTCACAATAAAGTTTATTTTATTTATTTTATTCATATATTTTACGGAATTTGAAGGCATTTTCAATTAAAAATAATTCCGAATATTACATAAGATGCCAATGTTATTATATTTCGAAAACACATGCCAATATAAATTATATTTAATTAAGGCAATTAAGGTATTTTATAGCTATTAAAAAAGCTCAGTTTTAAACCGGAATTATACTTTTAAAAGCCATATCAGCGATTATCATTATAGTGAGATGTAATCAAACAAATAATCAAACAAGTTATCATTTAATATTTTTCTATGTTTTGAATTTTGTAAATTTGAAATGGATAATTTTGTTTTATTGTATTAAAAAACATACATAGGTACCATCATACCGCTTCTTTCATAGGTTAGGCAGAAGGACTGATCACCATTTACTCCTATCCTTGCCTACACCTTTCGCTAACGTTACTGTCATACAATTCGTCATGCATTTTCTTCTATTCAAAGTGCTCAATACGTCTTGTAGGATCTGGTTTATATGATCATGCCATTTGATCTTCGGGCGGCTTCGTCTCCGGGCACCAGTCCTTTTCGCCAAAAATACTTTCTTGGTCATTCTGTCTTCGTTCATTCTATCTACACACCCAAACCGAAGTAGTATTAATTCATAAAAAGAATAATAGTCGGGTACAACTTTTAACCAGCCATAGGTTATGTAAGTATTATGTAACTTACTTACTGCTAGCCCTCTTCTCTCCACTGCTGGATATAGGCCTCTTCAAAACTTTTCCACACTTTCCTATCTCGAGCGATACGATACCACTGTTTTCCCATCATCTGGACAATATCGTCAACCCATCTATTTTGGGGTCTTCCTACGCTTTTTTTGTCCTCCCACGGTCTCCATTCAAGAATTCTGGAAGTCCATCTGTCATCCTATCGTCTTACCACATGACCAGCCCATTGCCATTTCAGCTTGGAGACGTTATCAACAACATCAACGACGTTTGTCTTTCGTCAGATGGTTTAATTTTTTATTTTGTCTCTCAAACTAATACTGAGCGTTTGTCTCTCCATGGCACGCTGTAAACAGCTCAGTTTTTGTTTGCTCCCAAGTGTTGGCTTCATTGTTTCTAGCCTATATGTAATCACTGGCTGGACACAAGAATCTTAAAGTTTTCTCTTAAGACTTATGAGGACTTATTATGTTAGCTCAAAAGAATGCTAATCCATTGCTTATTGCTTGTTTGTGAGTGACTGTCTCTTACTTAACAACCAAACACAAGAGTTGAAGATATATTTACTAAGTGTTTGTTTATTGCTTATAATTATTGCTGAATATTTATTACGCGTTAACAAAATCTCCAGCTCAATGATGTGAATATTCTATCAATACCAATCATTATCAAAATCTACGTTTGAAGCTGAATTATATTTGCATAAAGTTCATGCATTATTGAAAAGTGTATATTACCAACGATTGAGCTCTATGATGGATCGATTCCCACAGAGCTTTGCATGAAATTATAAATAAAGCAAAACAACGTGATTGTTAAAATGGATCGGTAAATGGTGGAATATTTTTATTTGTTTTTCTCATTTTATATATTTTTTATTTATTTCTCAATTTTTCATTGCCTTATCGTCATAGAAAACGAAGCGTTATTTTGGAAAGTTTTTCCCGGTTTCCCGTTAAATGCCTTATTCCTGATGTTTTACGAACACCTGTTTTATACAGAATGTTTGAAAAATTACAGAAAAGGGTGTGAGCCTTTTGTTTGCCAATTAATCTATGGAAAGTATTTATGTTTCTGAGACAAGTATTGCAGAAATAAAAAGGAACGCACTACAATATTAGGCTTCTCTTTTAGAAAACCAAGTATACAAAATGTAACATTGCGCAAAATCTAATCGATAGAAGTGAAAAAAAAGCGTCTTAAACCTATTGAATTGGCTCTAGGCTGGTTTACGTGATTACTTTCGGTGTCCATGGTAAACGTTCACCAATTTTACCGGTCTCACTTTCACAATGTTGAGAAATACCTTAATATGTACAAACTCTTGCAACAAAACTTTTTTTGAATCTGTTATTTCAGATGTCGAATAAATCAAGATCTTCCATCTCAATGTAGCCGAATCATATAGGTGCAATTATTCCCGATAGGGATACAATAATTAAATGTGCTTTGACTATGCCGTTAGTCAAAACTATGTATGTACCTACCAGTATTTTTAAAAAGTGGTTAAACTTTAACCTGTTGTGTTTCTTTGTAGAGTCACATGCCTCATGCCGTATCTGGAGCTATATTGTATCTCCATAACGACACACACAGAATTTAATGTCGCATTAAAGCGAGAAATGCTGCCCCGAGTGAGCACTCTAAAAAAATGCCGCTAAAAGGGAAGGGAAGATATGGGAATATGCAATCTTCTCTATGCAGTATCGTTAGTTACTTGAAGGGGATATTAGGCTACTAAAGAAAGTAAAAAAATAATATGAAGTTTTACACATATTATAAACGTCAAGTCAATAAATTTCGGGTGCAACTGCTAGTGAAAAATAAACGAATAATTAATGGATGCCATCCGTTATATTGATCACCTATTTCCATCAATCAAGTAAAGGAGAAATTATTGAAGGAAATAAATTAGGCAGAAAGTCTTAGTCGCAAGCAGTAAATGTGAGTTTAAGAAAACGATACTTCTTATAATAAATCATAAAATATCCAAGGAAATGAAACAAAAGGATAAATTTTCTTAACCATTCTTGTTTTATTTGTTAATATTTTGACGAATAGCCAAATGTTTAATAATTTATCTTTTCTTAAAATATCGTATTTGAATCATTTCAACCAGCATTTCTTATTAATCAAAACAACAAATCCTTAAAATCATATCGTTTTGACATAGGTACTCACATTTAGAATATTTACTTTTTTTATTTTAAACATTTGTTGCTGACTAGTCGAACTAGCAGCCGATTAAGTATTGAACTTAATTGTTCCGGTGCCATTTAGATGGGAGATCGGGATCTATTTGAGATCTGAAATTTGAGATCCCAAAAAGATAGTTGCTTCTATGGTTTGCATATAACATCTCTCGATTGGTGGACCTTACAAAGTGACAGTGAGAACGGTGGAATTGGTGAACGCTGTCCATGGACACTGAAAATGATCACTTAAGCCAGCCTAGAGCCAATTCGTTAGCGTTGGTACGCCTTTCTCATTTCTTCCGATTGGGTTTTCCATAATGTTGCATTGTGTAGACATGGTTCTCCAATCGAGATTTTCTCTAATCTTTTGACTTGAAACTTTATACTTTCTGATCTCTGTGTTTCTCTATTTCACATGTCATTTACATAATATTTAAAAGAGACCTTAAAATTCATAAATATCACAAAAACCTTAAATGATATTTGTTAATTAATTTCACTATAATTGTTGTTATAATTTTGACGTACGCATGTTGATGTGCCTGTGCTAAAAGCTTTTCCAATCGTATGTTGACTTAAGCTAGAAAAAAATGTACCGGAAATTTACAACATTGCTTTAGATAGACATTTTCTCTGTTCCATTTATATCTACGTATTCTGTCATTTATTTGATAGCAGGTAACAACAAAACCTATACATAAATCAACCTTATCAGTATTTCTTCTTAGCCACACATGTCTTGTTTTATAGTTTAATGAAATGTCATGGAAAATGTATTGAGCTTTAACGTTATTTTTATATCAAATTGTATCTTTTGAGAAAGATTGAAGACCTGTCATGAAAAACAGTTGGCAACCATTAGGCTTATAGATTTTCAGAAACAGATGGGATTTTTCAAATAGATAATATGTTATTATTAAAACGTATCCAATTTGACTGACGTTAAATCTTAAAAGTAAAGCACATTCAATCTTGCCTTTGGTTTACAAAAGACAAACTTATATTTTTAACAGACATATCAGTCTGGAGGCGTTTTTAATATTTCAATTTCGCAGGATTTGTGTAATGGTTCGTAGGTATATTTGTAGATTTCATATTTTTATGGAAATGGTTTTCTGAGTAGATGACGAGTTTTAGGGTATGCTAAGTAAGCTTGATGGTCTTCTCTGCAACGTAATTATTGTCTTACCTTCCCGTCTCTGTGACATTCAATCGGATACAATCAAGAAATATGTTGTTCTTTACATAATTTCTGATTGTTGGCAGATTTCTGATATATTTCTATATTGACAAATAATTTGAAAACGTTTAACAGTTTGCTCAATTCCATCAATTTCATAATTATTTGTCAATTTTTATTAACCTTATACAATGTTACAATATATCAAAGACCAAAGTCATGAGTGATGCAAACCAGTCATGTAATATCGTGGTAGATGGACAAGCTATCCAACAAGTTGATAGCTATGTATACCTAGGGCACACTGTAAAACTTGGAAGAGAGAATCAAGAGGTAGAAATTGAAAGAAGACGAGGCTTGGCATGGGCGGCCTTTGGTAAATTATCTTATATCCTGAAATCCCCGAAATACCCAAATTATCTGAAAAAGAAGCTATTTGATGCCTGTGTTCTCCCAGTGCTCACCTATGGCTGTGAAACTTTTGTGTTCACGAAAAGAATTTTACACAAATTATCAGTGACGCAAAGATCCATGGAAAGGAGAATGCTGGGTATTTCACTGAGAGACAGGAAAACTAATGTATGGATCAGAGAAAAGACCAGGGTCGTCGATGTCGTTCACAAAGTTTCTAGTCAGAAATGGAGTTGGGCTGGTCATGTGGCCAGAAACACAGACTCTAGGTGGACAAAGAAAGTTCTGGAGTGGAGACCTAGAACAGGCAGAAGAAGTGTTGGTAGGCCTCAAGCACGATGGTCGGACGACATAAGACGGGTTGCAGGGGTCGGCTGGATGCGGTCTGCCCAGGATAGAGAGCTGTGGAGATCAATGGGGGAGGCCTATGTTCAACAATGGACGCAGGGAGGCTGAAATGATGATGATGATGATGATGAATGTTACAATTCTTTGGAAAATATAATCCTAACACTTACATTTTATATATATATCATAAATTAGGTTCAAATTTAGAAACCTTTAATATTAACTCTTTTAGTTAAATTATGTATTAATTTTATATTTTCTATTATTTTTCAATCCATTTTTTATACGAATGATTATTGAGTTTTTTTTTTTTAATTTATAAACTTATCTAAATATTAATTAGACACAACTTACAAATAGGCCATTGCATTGTGTACTGTTTTTCATGACGTAATGTGTTATTAATGTGCTCGATATGTAGGAAGGTATGTATTGTTTTTAGTTTACCAATCAATAAATCAATAACAAAGACAAAATAAAAAAACCTATTGATTAGGCACACTCAGCTCTACTTAGAAATTGAAGAAGGTAATAAATAATATAAAAGAAATGACTTTCAAGTGAGTATAAGATTGTTGTAAAATATTTCTTAATTTTATAATCTCAAGCCACACATTTTTTTTAATAAATCAGTACATTTGAAAGAAGCCACACCTATTATTATTTTATTTTCAGCACTCATTTTAGTAAAACAGGTTAGGTTCAAACCTCTTAATTGAGAGCTGTTCTCAGGGCATTGAATGACTTCTTTTCAGAACAATCTTAAAGCTCTGATATCACTATTACATAAAAAATCGTTTATACTTATTATCTTTAGCAAGTTTGTCAGAAACCAGATTAATCTCATCATTATAATTATTTCTGAAACCGTTATGGTTGGAACAATGTATTATGAAAGAAATATAACAACACGCGGATTTTGAGGTCATCAGAAACCTTACGAATAAAAGAAAAGCGCTTTTTCAAGACATTTTCAGAAAAAAGTGACCCAGTAAGGAACATCATCTCATTTATTCTACATAGACCAAAGATCTTGGCTGCATGCTTTTCAAACCTTATAGACAATTTATATTATTACAACCACAATATTATTCTGTTTGCTTTCTTCAACAAACTTACGAAGGATGCTAGTCTGATATTAATCACAATTTCAATGGGAAAGAGAGAATATTAAATTGTCATTGTTGGGTATTTGCTCAAGGCCTCATTTCCATAATGTAATATTAAAGTCTTCCACAAGGTTAAGACAATGCCATGCTGAGGTCAAACAAAAAGGTTAAGTGAGAAATAAAACCTTAAACTATTAAAGTACAAACTGTTAGCTTATCCAGGTTAGTAAGTCTTCTAAAGATGATGCTGAAAAATAAGTGATCAAAAGTTCGTCACTAGTGGATGAAAAGTGATAATATTAAACCTTTAATGGAGAGGTAAATAAATAATTATATATTTTCTTTCTTGGGTATACTAAGAACGAAATCAAAGGGTTTTGGTCAAGTTGTGAAACAAATTTGTCAGAAAAAAAGTTACAAATTTTGATTCTTTTGTTAGACACATTAATCCTTTGTTAATAAATTGTATAATATTTTTTTATACGCATCACTCCTCGATATAAGGTAACCTAGTGAGGTTTCTGCAACCTAATTGTAGCCAGAATGTCTTAGTTTTTGTATGTTTGTTATTATTATTGTTGATTGAATAAAGTGTATTGAATTTAGAATAAGATGGGTAAAAAAGTGTTTAAAAAATACTTTAAAAAAAAATCACTACATTTCACAAGTTCAATAAAGAAAAAAAGAAGATGATAGTCGGTGCAGAGTTTCGTGATCTTCATTTCTAGATGATGTTGCTATTTCGAGCTTTCTATGTATGGTTTGCTTTTCTTTTTCTTCATGAAGTTTCAAGTCTGCAAACTTTTGAAAATCACTTCATCAGCAAGTCGAGAAGAAAAAGGAAAAATCAGACGCGGTAAATCCAAAAGAGCAACATCATTTAAATATACTTTATTTGCAGAAAAGTGTAGGGGTTCCGAAATAGCAATAGCCACATCGTAAATCACGTGGAGAATTATTCTTAGAAAAAAGAAAATGTTCTTTTTTTAAAAACTACCATCATATAAGATAAAAAGGGATTATTTTTGGCTGTGCTGAATAAACGTTACTTTTTCTCTGTCTATCCCACGTAAGATTTAATATCGATATTCATAAAATAAGATTTTATTTTTAATAAGTTGGCGCCCAACGTAGGCTTACACGTGCAATTTTTTTAGCAAGGAGTTTTTAGTAGACGCACCAATTTTTTTTTCAACAATAATAAACTTGATATAACATATTTTTTCTTCTTCTTTGAAAATACCTGTAGCAGGTATTTCTTTTTTCACAAAAACACGTGAAATATCGAACAAGTTGTTTATTTTACTTTTTTTTTCTTTCAACGCGTGACTTGTGTACAAACGAAGCTCCTCATAATAATTTGATTTTCATTTTGTCTTGAATATAGTCTTATGAACTAAGGCTTTTTTGTTCATATTGTTCTTTGAAATACGTCACCGTTGGTGAGATAAGATTACTTGAATGAGTTTTCCATTTTTTTTTCTTGTGATATTTTTTTTTACGCAGCGGCAGAATTGCCATTCACACTTCTCAGCATTATACAACCAGATAAGTCTCCATATGATCAGTCATGGTCACACAAAAACTTAACAGTCTAATGCCAGGATATCAAAGGATTAGGCTCAAAACGCGGGATCAAAATACCAGCATTGTGCCTGAAATATCTGTGTTCAAAAACTTTTTTACAATATTACAAGTGTTTATTATAATAGATTTTTGAATTTTAATATTCAAATTAACCGGTAAATCTAATTTTTGTAAATTATTTATTAAAGATTTCGGAGTTACCCCTGTAGCTGACATGACTAAAGGTATTATATAAACGGATCTAGAATGCCAAATATTTTTTATTTCTCCTGCTAGTTCTGTATATTTACGTATTTTTTCTGCGACGGTTGTTTGTATATTATGTGTATTTGGGACAGCGATGTCTATTAGGTACGTTATTTTATTACGTTTATCATGTATATCTTTTAATATAAATGTAATGGTATTCTTTTTTATTAAATGTACCTTTATATGCAGTCACCAGTAAATATTATGTTTCCTACTCTTTCCTGTAAGTTTTCGAGTGTCCTGTAAATGGCAGACACTCATAAAATATCTCATATAAAACAATCAACGTCTATGTACAATTCAGCGATAAGTCATGCCACTTATCCTTAATAACTCAGGTATATTTTTACTGAACGGAGAGGACAAAATGTATTTTTATAACATGCTTTTAGTTTGCTGGCTACCCCATTTGTAAGATATACCGTTGTATTTTTTTACTAGTATTTTACTTAACTATTTACTATTATTTACTAGTACTAGTATTTTTAACTACTTCTTTCATGCCTATTTATAGGTACTTATTTAGAAATTCCAGACTTCTGCGGTATCTGTTTGAACGGTGGGTCTTTCAATGTATTCTTTAGGAATCACAGTAAAAAAATACAAAAAAATCAATTGAACTATTTTTGGGAGCATGTTTTTAAATTCGCCTTGTTATCTTTTGTACGATATATTGTAGAAAATTTTGATTAAAAAAAGTGTTTTTATCCTATCTCAGAGATATAAAACCATTTACTATCACTGAAATGAATTTAGTCCCATATGGCGGTATCTATTTAGCCTTGATTAACGCCAAGACTTAATTGTATGGTGACACTATTATGTGTTATGTGTTTCCATGAACTGAATACATAATAATATTAATAGAGTAGTTGTAATACTGTATTAATGTAATTAACTCCATCTATCGGGAGAGTGACATAATAAATAAATGTCATTTCACCTCGCCCTGAATGCAGTCGTAGCGCTTCTATAATATTATGAACGTATAATTTTATTATTACTTTCAACTAGCTTTATGTCCGGTTTTGCTAAAGAAATAAATATCAAATAATACAAAAAATCAATTATCAGTTCTATTTTTTATAGAAAATATCGTAAAAAATGTACTGAAAAACAGTTAAAAGTTTTAGTACTCATACATAATATGTAGGTTATAATATTAATAAAGTAAAATTATGCACAGCTTCCAAAATCTTAGTTTTTGAAAAAAGGCAATAATGTTAAATATTTATGGTATTGTCTCACATCACCTTGCGGGTGCCAGATGCTGGAACAAGCTGCCTCTGTGTCTATGGGAGGTGGTGAATGGAGTGAGCTTTAAAAGAGGGCTGATGACGCACCTTTTTGCTGGGAGTTTCGGGTGATAGACGTGGTATACGGCGCCCTTGAGGTTATGTTATGAGTAAACGGCGCTTTACATATTGTCCATATATTATATCACCAGTAATATATTTGTCAATAAAAAAGATAAAGAAGCTATTACAGTATTGGTAAAGTGCACAAAAACTAGCATTAGCCGATTCGTAAGCATCGTAACGCCTTTCTTGTTTCCTACTAATGGGAGTTTACACAATCGGTTGGTTGTGCAGATGGCGTGACTGTTGAGTCTTCATATGCGCAGGTGTCCAGATATTCAGAAATATGCGGGAACTAAGTTAGAAAAAAATTGCTTGACATCTTTTTGAATGCAATACAGATGAACAAACAAACATGAGCATTTGGAATATGAATAGAGGGACCCGAGCGTTTATACTTATATGAGTACAATATATAATACAATATGTGAATACAGGATATATACACTAGAAGCTGTAGTTTTATTACCTCCATTAATTGACCATGGACTGAAAAAGCAATGGAAAATGTGGGATAGGTTATATCACTGAACAAACCATGTATGTGCTAAAACACACCTACACAGTTACCTACAACTGCGCTCCCGTATTATAAAAAAAAAAATCATGTATTGCTATGTGTGTACCTATAGCTTTATACGAGTATTATTGTGTTTAATGTTGCTTGATGGCGTTATATTTATGATACTGTTAAAAAAAGCTCGATTGCTGAAATTTTATGAAAGCACAATTATTATTAACTTTTTATTTGACTTTTGACTCTTTACTTTTTTTAATCCCGTGGAGCACCCGGTAAAGAATTGGTCTCTCACTCTTCACCATAAGTTTTCTAGTGTCATGTAAATGCAGGTGTTCGATTTTTTTTTGACATTTTAGATCTTAAATTCAGCGATGAGGTTTGCCACCCATCCTGAATGTCTTGATTTTATGTTGGCACGGAGAGGAGAGTTTGGATGTTTATTATAAGCAGCTGGTCTGCAGGTTAAAAGTACTTGAGTTTATGTAGGTAATTTTTCAAAAATTGTAGTATTATGCATGTAGGTACTAATAAAATATAATAATGATTCAAGCTACACCAACTTTAAATTGAGGTAAATATTAAGAATAACGATATTAATGTTATAAAACTTAATTTTCATACATATGTCATAGTCTTCAAGAAGATCTTGTGAATATTAACTTAAAAGATATCTCATGTTTACAACCGGTAAATAAAATTTTACAAATTCTTTCATGAAAGAAATAGAAAATGTGTCCCAATGATAACGAATCGGCTTAGGTTGATTTGAGTACACTAAAACCCATGATATGTTTGCCAGTCTTGATATGATTGAGATAATTTATTATTATTGATGTTTTGTATACAGTTGATATTGGTATAGGTTGTACATTAACACATAAAGATTTAGCAGACCATTTTTTCAATAGACATATCGCGATTTTTTTCATCTGGAATTTCTTTCCAACGAAAATATTTCCAATAAAACAATTGTAAGTTTCAAATAACAAATCTCCATTTGAATAATCAAGTTTGACGGCACATAATATGTCGTGAATGAATAATATGGAGTAATATTAGTTTTGATACCATTTCTTATATTATGAATTGGTTTGTCTATGGTATGCACATACCTAATACTCCCTGAAGTATTGTTAAAGCTACGTGCGATAGTTTTCCTACTGAAATATACGAATCGTTCGTTTTCTTTATTGTTGGAATTTCTTTCAATCATTTTCTATATCCAACTAAATGTTTCTAAAGAACATTATTTTTTTGTAAGAAACATCAAATTTAATAAATCCTTAGTTTTAAAAATATTCGTATAATATTATTAAGTATTATGAATTTTTTGACACAATTGGATGTCGGGAACTGGATTTTTTACTTACTAGAAGTGTAGATGTCAAACATATTTAGAACTACTCCATATTAATCATTCCAATTGATCACACTCATCCATAGTCGACCTAATTGAATAGGTATTAACTAGTTAGGTATGTTGTATATAATCCACATACATATGTGAACTTCCTTAAGGAGTGCACAACACAGAGTTTCGACGTTTATGAATCGACTTAGTCGAAACTCTGTGTTGTGCACTCCTTAAGGAAGTTCACATATGTATGTGTATCATATACAACATACCTAACTAGTTAATACCTATTCAAATAGGTTGACTATGGATGAGTGTGATCAATTGGAATGATTAATCTGGAGTAGTTCAAAATATATTATGTTTGATTATTAAGTATATTTTAAAAGCCTTGTTAGTTCTTAGATCAAAAAGTAAAATATCAAGTATATAATAAATAGTTTGTTTGCACTTATATTATATACGGCAGATCCGCCACATAAAATAAGCATTCAAGCTGCCCTCTCAGTGCCAACAACAAATTCAGACATTCAGAATGGGTGGCAAACCTCTTCGCTGAAATTAAGATGTAAATGTCCTTTTTTCTTGAACGTATGCATTTTACGGGAGACTCGAAAACTTAACGGAAAAGAGTAGAAGACCAATTTTTGCCGGGTGCTCCATGGTTTAATAGCTATGTATAGGTATTCTAAAATAATATATTGATCTGCGGAGCATCCGACAAAGAAATGGTCTCCCACCAAATTTTCGTGTGTCCTGTAAAAGACAACGTGTTGTACATCTCAAATTCAGCAACGAGGCTTTTCACCCATTCTTAATGTCTTATTTTATTGTTGACACGGAGAGGACAGTTTGCATGCTTATTACATGCAGCTGGCCTGCTGGCTTCTCCTCTTGTTGGATATGCTGTGATGGTTTAGTAGTAGCACTCCACAAATATACTTTTTAGATACAATATTTTCTTTGAAAATAAGTTTACATATTATCACCTTTACCAAGCTTAGATACATATATTATATCTAGTTTGAGTACAACACGCTTGTAATTCAAAGTTCATTGCTTTAATATTCCAGACACGTTTTTCTGGTAGGAACACCTACACCTACATTTTCTTCGTAGACACGTAGTAGAGAGAACGATTCTTGAACCAAGGCGTCTCAAATTCATCTCATGCAATGGACGCTGATATGACTACTACTACCTCTACAATGGACGTCCCATGTGAAAACATTATTATCTGAATGGATGTCACAGGAGAGATGTGATAGAACGTGTCTTGAAAATTGCATAATATTACTGTGAACCATTTATTATTCTAGTGACTTATCTGAGGTTGTAAATAAAAGGGTTATATTTTATTTATCTATCCATTTCTGTTAAAATAATACAGCATTTACGATTGAATAAGATAGTGATAAATGATGGTAAAGAAAGCTGTGAATGATTTGGAATCAAAAGTGTAGAAATCCAAGGCCTTTTTTTTATCACAGTTTGCATTGTTTGCGTTGAGTTTCACAAAGTTGCATTTTCAAAATTAATCGAATTCTCTTTAGATTGTACAAAAATTAGCGGAAAAATCAATATAAGTGTAGAAATTAGTAAAAATCTATTAAGATTTTGGGATTCAATGATATTTTCCTATTGGATTTGTCCAGTTTCGATATCAAAACACACGTTTGTTCAGCAAGCCTGGAAATCAGAGAGTGTTCTAATTTAGCCTCACTTAAAGTTAAATTGATCTTTTTTGATTCCTTTTCTTTGCATTTTTGACATATTCAGAAATATATTAATTATGTCAATTCAAACAAGCATGAACATATTGAACATGTCAAATAAAAAAAAAAAAAATCCGATCAGAAAAACAAAGATAATAATGTTAATTATATGCTATTACGATGATTAGAATGTCAATAAATATAGAACAATACAAATAGATATTAATTAGATTAGATATAATGGTATAAAATATTAATTGTTATAAAAAAGTTATATCAAATAATCAATTTCAATGATGTTTAAAATGTAAAACACTGTTTTTTTTTTCATTTTACTGGATGAATATAAAAAAATATTCTTAATATCTTTAAAACAATGATCTTTCCCGGTGTAACTGAATTATTGTACAATGAGTTATATGACATGAAGTATTTCTTTAGAATATCTTCTATATTGATTAGTTTCGATCTTGTCATCATAATATATATAATGAGTTACAATCCATTGGATTGGTCTGCAACGAGTTTGGTTTTTCTTCTCCATTCGTCTCTATTCTCAGCCAGTCTTTTTAGCCCTACGTATGAGCCACAGTTCATGTCTCTTTTCAGTTGGTCCATATATGCGTCTCTTGGTCGGCCTCTGCCATTTGTCCCCTCGGTCTTACCCTCCGCGATGGCGATGAGTAGTCCTTGGTGCCTGATGTTGTGGCCAATCCAGTTAGCTCGTTGTTGGCTGATTATCTTAAGGAGTTGCCTTTTTTCGCCTACCCTGGTTAATACTTCTTCATTTTCGACGTGCTCCGACCAATGGATCTTAAGCATGCGTCTGTAGCACCACATCTCAAAGGCCGCCAACCGTCCGTTTTCACTCTTGCTGATGGTTCACGTCTCAAAAGCATAAAACAGAATTCTCCATACAAAGGCTTTAGTAAGGTTCTTCCTTACGCTTAAGTCAATATTTGGGGATTCCAATATCTTTGATTTTTTGTTAAAGGCAATCCTTGCCTGGTTTATTCTGCTTACAATTTCCGATTTGGAGCGTCCATCCTGGTTTATTCTGCTGCCCAGGTATACGAATTCACTTACTTGTTTGATGCTCACTCCATTTATGGCAATGTTCGCAGTCGCTTCCTCTCTTCCAACGACCATACATTTTGTTTTTTCTTTATTTATTTTCATGTTGTACTTTGACAACAGAATACTTTCCATTTTTCCTAAGGCTTCGTTCAGCTCCATCTCGGAGTCTGCTAGCAGTGCTATGTCGTCAGCATATCTGATCATGTCGACCTTTTTCCCATTTATTTTTACTCCTGTCCAGTTCTTCATTTCTTCTCTCAGTTCATCAATGGCTCGCTGTATATAGCAGTTAAAGAGAGCTGGCGACATTGAGCATCCTTCTCTTACTCCTTGTTCGACCCTTGCTTCTGCACAGCTCTCTCCGCTTTTAATCACAGTCATTTCGTTCTTGTATAAGCTCCAGATTGCTCTTCGGTCTTTATAACTCATTCCTATCTGGTTTAGAGTGTTAAAAAGTTGTTCCCATTCTACTTTATCGAATGTTTTTTCAAGGTCGATGAATGCTATATATGTGTTTTTATTAATTTTTATTCATCATAATACCTATAGTATAAATCAAATATTAAACGGATTAAAAAACAGGTTCTTATTATTTATGACTTGATAAATTATTCAAACATTAGCGCACGGTGTGCTGACAAAACTGTCACTGATTTTACTCGTTAAGGTTCACAAAAAGAACATTTTCATCGTTGCAATGCATGAAAGTTGAAGGAGAATTATGATTAAGACCTCTTTTTGTTGTTATCAAATTTCTTTATCCCGGCAAAACAGGGTCAATAAACGTCGAAAAGTGCTTATAATCTTATTAAATAAGTATAAAAAAAAATCCTTATCTTATATGCACTTTTATACGTATTACAATTTTTAATGAAAATACATCATGTTCTCCTGGGGTCATTACAGTGTTCAGCAAATGTGATCTCAGATAATCTTCATTAACATCTTGAACTTCAACGGTCGTTTTGGGAGCACAGGGAAGACATCAGGCTCTTCCATTGAAAACGACTCTACACTATTTGAATCACCTCTTACCATGAAATTCCTAGCGCTCTGAAGTAGTTGTCATAGAAACGAGGTTTTGTGAAAGAAGGATATTCAGGCCGTTGGCATTTTTGTGGACAAAAGAACAGTACTGTTTTTGCCCAAATATCACTGAATACTCTTGTATTACAGAGTCTACAGCTTTTTGCTGAGTGCGCTGGCGCACAGTTTCATTTGTGACATGATCATTGCTCATACCACCTAACATGCCATAGACATTTATTTTCAAAGCTTTGTATCTTCCTCTCTTATGAACCTTAGTTAGATGCCAAGACTCACAGTAATAAAGAGGAATTGGGATAGTATAAGAATTAAACAGGTGAAATTTCGTTTCAATAAATTCTACATTAATATTTACTACAGAAAAATTTTGCTAATTAATTAAAAAGTAACCAAAACCCTGTGTTTACAGACTAAATATGGCATATATTTTCGTATTTTTGGACAGTAAAATTATTTGTGAAAATATGCAAGCATTTCTCAAAACATGAATTTTTTTAATGTTTTGTCAACCGTTTGTAGACCGAGCGGGAAATGATTCCAAAATTTTGTCAGAATCATTCAAATATTAATTTTTTTTTTTTTAAAAGATATATCTGGGTTTTGTTATAAACCCAAATACAACTTTATACACCTTTCACAGTAAGCTAAAAGCTTGTGTCGTGAAAGGGGAGTTTGCCGGCACCTGGGATCGAACCCCGGACCTCATGTTCATAAGGCCGAGACTCTACCTCCAGGCTACCGACGAACTCAAAACTCTAATTCTTGAAACATACTGACTTCCACTATATTTATCAAGCAAAGCTGGTTTTGTTTTAGTTTAATTTATCAACCGACGGTTCTTGGTGAAAGTTCATATTTATAATTTATAAATGAAACACGATATAAACATAGTTACTCCATTATTGACTTTATTAATTTTGCAAGCCGGCTTTCAGAGGTTCCGCTCTCATCGTCAGGCAAATTGTTTACTATTTATCACATATCTAGCTTGTAAAGAAACTTCGCTTTAATTTTGTCTGACGATGAGAGCAGAAGCTCTTGATAGCCGGCTCGCAAAATTTATAAAGTCAATAGTGGAATAACTATATATCGTGTTTCATTAATAAATTATTAAAGCTGGTTTTATAGCTAGTAGTATAGTTATGTAATATATTAACATTTTATATAAGGTTCCTTTTTATAATATAATATGTACACACGTATGTAGTACTTAGGTCGTGAAGAAACGTCTTTTATATTAGAAGCATTATGGTGTGCGAAGAATCAAGTGGAATATTAAATTTCATGGTACTATACTACAAGTAGTATATTGCTACACGAGAATGTTCGAGCAGATAGGCAGTACTATAGCTGAGTTTTATGGATAATAAAATGACCGAAAAATACACCATCGAGTGTAGTCTAATGCTGTTCAGGGACTATCAATGTTGTGTTTGTCATGACGTTACACAATTCGCAAGCACGATCATTCGTATCAATGTACTTACTTTAAAACAGCTTTGTACGTGCTTTCTGTGTTAAATTCTGACCGTTTTGATTTAACAGTTTACTGAAAATTTCGCAACTTAGATAGATACCTACTTGTAAACTTATTTTTCATATTTTTTAAGCTCTATTATTCGTCTCTAAGAAGTCTATTTTTTTTCTTTATATACTTACATATTACAGCATGTATATCTAATTACTAATGTTTACGAAGCTTTTAATCCAGTTTATAATAAAAATAGGATTATGTCAAATAACGACAAATCAAAGTGTATAGAAGTCAATAAATATTTCTTTATGAAATGGAAGAAAGTGCACTTTGTTCACAATATTTCCTCGTATCCGCTCATATTTATATATTCAAAGAGGGTCGCATGTTGAGTAGAATAAATAAGCATACATGTATATTAGATTGAACTATTGTAGACGAAGCAAAAAAAGTTTGTTTGGTGCATAGTTGTCATCATTTTTTTGTGTTAAGGTTGACTGGGAGACTAAATTTGTGCCATTGTATATTTGTGTTGAATTTTGTTCAATAAATATTCATAAATTTATAGATAATTATATTCATTAAATATAAAAGAATATATCAATATGGCGTAGGTACCGTTCGTTTTCTTTGATTATCCAACAAGTACCTATCTATAATTTAACTCTTTTTTGTAATCATGAGTTTTTATCAAGAACCATTGGTAAAAAAGTTTTACATTAGATACATACAAAAGCTTGACCTTTTTAGAAAAACGCTATAGTCTCTAAAACAATAAGGAAAAAACTACGTACGTATCACCAAAGCTTTCATGGAAATGTTTATATAAGATTGAGATCGGTCAATATACTCATATGTATTGTTTAAGAATTAATCAATAAACTAAATTCGTATTATTAAGTACATATTGTAGGTTCTTCTATATTCCTACCTGAAGTTGTCAAGATAGTTTTATTATTATTCATGACTATCTATTATGTATAAGCTTTCAGATGAGTAAGCTTCTTTAGTCCTTTATGAAGGACATGAATGAGAATGCTTCCTTTGATCTATGTGTACCTTTAAAAGTTTCACAACAATATTATTCATTAGTGACTCAAATTAAGCGTAAAGATAATACTTTTTAATGGGTAACTATTAGTGATAGATACTATTAGAATTTTCTTTGTGAAACGAATAATGGTATTTAATAGAATGTTAACTTTGTAAGCTTAGGTGAACACATTATTATTGAATATTGTCTAATGCGATTTTGTTTTAAACAATACCACTATAGAAATGAGAAAGTGTGTGTTGTTTTCTTTGATTTTTGTGTAATATGTTGTACTACTACTACTTTACCATCACAGCATATCCCACAAGTGGGATAGCCAGCAGACCAGCTGCACATAACAAACATACAAGCTGTCCTCTCCGTGCCAATATAAAATCAAGACATTCAGGATGGGTGGCAAATATGTTGTGAATGTTGAATAAATTCTTTTGTATACAAATTTTGAGTTTTTTTATCATTTTTTTGTATTACTATTAGCACAATCGGTTTAATCGGTGGTGAGTTGATCTGATTGTAAAATTTTATTTAAATTTTATTGTAAATAATTGACCCTACAATTGGCCCTTGACCCTAAATTGCATTCTACGTATATGCTGACAGCAGTTAAAAATGAGCGCAGTGGTCCCATTGGAGTTTCGTCAACGTAATAGAGCTTAGTAAGACATAATTTATGGGTGACATTTTACATGCTGTGTATCATTTTATCATGGATGAGTATCAAAAATATGTGTTGAGTGACTTAGTTTGAAGTAGCCAGATATCTTTGAAACAGTAGCAATGAAAAATATCTCTCGAGGAATTATCTATGCAGGTAGGTACAATGGCCTCAAACCTCAACTAGGAGAAGGGGAAGAAAACGCACGTATGTATGATATCTTATAATAATCAACTAAGAGAGGGCTTCCACGTCACCTTAATAATGAACCTTATCACGTAAGGCATGTAATTTGGTTGATTGTTATTATTATTAGTACAATTAGAGAGATAGAGTACTAGATTATATTTGCCTACCTGAATTTGCGTTATTCATGTATGTATGTAGGCCTAAGCAATGAAATGAGAACCGTATGAATATTTTATCATTGAAATATTCAGTAGTAAAATGATAAGAATTACATATAATATTATACCATACCTGCTGATCATAAAATCTACTTTGTAATTGAAATTAATAACATATACGTACTATTATTTATTGAATTTAATTTTTCAGTGTTAACATCGTGGAACATCATTATAAATTTTGAAATAGCAAATAAACAGTTTTTTTGTTCACAAACGTATATGCATCGTATATTGTAAAGAACCTAACGCTTTTACCAACGAATTGGGGTTATCAGGTCTAAGTATGAAACATTTTTTGCCGCCCTTTATGATACCAGTATGACACTGATTACTTTTTAATCATAAGGATAGGGTAGATAATATAGATAATAGTGGGGTTTATTGTATTAGTTGTAAGGATTGTGATATGAAATATATAGGCCAAACGAGTAGATCAATTAAAACTCGCATTCAGGAACATAACAGGGCATTCAGGGGGTCATCCGGATACTCAGAGATGGCAGACCATTGTATACAACATGATCACTCTATTGACATGCAAGGTACTAAGGTCTTGCTCTCCGAGTCTAAGATTAACAAATTAAATGCCTTGGAGATTCTTGAAATCCATAAAAATAAGAACAATTTGGTGAATATCCAAATACCATATGCATATCCTTTGTTGATATACCCATCTCCTTCCCTCTTATCCAACACCCTCAACTCCGCCCTTTCTCCCCCACCTTCAAACTCCCCCCACCCCTAGTATAAGTTAGTAATAGAAAACGGACTCACTACATATGAACTTAAGTCCTCCTGATGATGCCAAGTAGAAGCCTTTGCGAAAACGTTTGAGGTGAATAAATTTAATTTAAAAATTATACAGTTTTTTAAACTCATTTAAATGACACTGATTACTTTATGAAATCGCTACACTACTAATAAACACAAATAATAAACACTATATTTAAAGAAACAATGAAATGTCCAATTTAAAACTAATACAAATTACGATTGTGTAGTACTTGGAATAACTTTATGAAAGTTCATTTTAAAAGAATTAAAATAGATTTAAAATAAAACACTGTACTACTTTCACTATGAATAATATTTGACTCAGAGGCCTTTCGGGTAGACACTCATCATCAGTGAGTTTTTATTAGGAACTCATAAATTGTTGCGTTCCTAATAAAAACTCACTGATGATGGGTGTCTACCCGAAAGGCCTCTGAGCCAAATATTATTCATAGTGAAAGTAATACAGTGTTTTTTTTTTAAATCTATTTTAATTCTTATACAAATTAATAAATTGATATATTATTTCAGTAGCCCATAAGGTTATATATCATGAAAATATATCAAAAACAAAAAAAAAAATAATAGTGAAATTAAACAAGAGTTATTAATAATAAGTTAAAAACTAGACACAAGTCAATTGTATCATATTATTTTCAATATATAAAGTTAGTCAATTGGGTACTTGTGCGAGCTAACACGATTGTAAAGATATGCTTTTTACAGCTATAAATGTAAAATTGTCTCTTTAAGGTATGATGTATGACAAAGTATGACAAGGCATTTAGAAAAAAAATAACTATTCCAAAATGTAACATAACATTATGTACCTACCTCTTCTTTTCTTGTGCATATTAACAATAATTAAATTAAAACATTTTGCGGTATAAAGAAACTCATATCTGCAATGTGTTCTCGAAGGAGAGTTTGCCTACCCTGAGTGTGAAAGTATAGGTATCTAATTTCAAAGCTCGCGAAGTGTTAACTTTTGTTTGAAATTTCTGCTCATTTCAATTTTGTCATAATGCGTAAATGTTTACTTTTAATTGAGTTTGTTTTCATTTCAACCTTTTGAAATTATATTTAAAGTTTTACAATAACTATTATCCGGTAACTTCAAAGTTCGACAGTAAAACAATAAGCTTTGGAAATGTAAGCGATAACCAGGAACTTTCCAGCATAGTTCTAGCATCCGGAAAAATATAGTTTGGATAGTTTTCATCATATTTTCATGAATTTTGCTTATTTGGTGCCAATTATAATAAATTTCAACAAAAACTATTTTATCTCTGTGTTAGAAGGGAAAAAATCAGTACATTGTATAAATCTATATTTAATTAAAATTTGTCATTCAATCAATTATCGAAACGGCAAACTAAAAAAGCTCTCTATTTTTGCTAATTTTGCAGTTAACGGAGATTACTTTGTTCGAGATCGACTTGTTCCTCTTTTTTTCATTTTATGGTCAGCATTTAAAAATACTAAGTGTCCATTTCAGTTCACTGCCTGTTCACATGATTCGTTTACTGCCACTTTATTTTTGTGATAGGGTCCAACACATCGACAAGGTTTGTTTGATATCATATTTCCACATGTGCTATTTTACTCCCAGACTTATTATGCATAGCATATGCTTTTGCAAAGATATTTGTGTGTGTCCACTAGAATATGCATAACTTCGTTTTGAACTTAACACTACATGAAAGTGGTTGAAAATCCAATTATCTAGAAAAATCCCGTCATAAGTTTGTAAAAAGCGTAAGCCGTTTATTTGTTGAACAAATGATATCCGTTATTTCAAAACCTGCTAAACACTAACCGTTATTCGGTAACCTGCCAAACCACTATCCAATTCATCATTACATACAATACCTACAGTTAACAGAAGTTCTATTGTATAGCAGATTCCAAGGGCAGGGCGGGGTTAAGATTAATTAGTACGCCTCTAGATAACATCTCGATGTTTTGTAGAAAATTCAAAATGAAGTATCCCTCGTTTCCATGCGATTTCAACCCTTGAAGATTCTCATAGGTGAAATTGTTTCACAATTCAATGTTTTATTGTAATCCCGTAGTAGTTTCATTTTTGTTTTGTTCTCAATAGTGATTCTGTTATTTTTTATTATCTTTGAACTGTCATCACAAATATTGTTAGTATGAGAACAAAGTAATATCTTAATTTTGAAAAGAACTTAGCATCAAACAGAGGCTCAACTTAATCTGTTCCCAAAGAATTCTGCAGTTTTTTTTAACACATCGCGGACAAAGGAGATGAGAGTACCTACCGAAAAGCTGATCATGATAAGAACCACGCCAAATCGAAGACTCAGAGGCAGAATTATAATTAATTAGACTCATCAAATCAAGCAAACTGTAACTGCGTCAATTATCTCTGAGAATAGAAGAGGATGGCGAAGGGTTATCCATGATGCATAATTTTAAACATTGAATTTTAAACTTATTTTTCTCAAAATAATTTAAGTATTTATTGTTTTATTTCATGGCAATGCACCTGTAATTGAGTAAATTATGATTTTAAAAATTTATAATGATATAATTTATTTTTAATTGAAACAAGCATCTCTTCCTACTATAAATAAAAAAACACGAGGGAGATGTTTTTCAACTATTAATCGATTGAGAATAATCTTAAAAGTTGAAGGCGCTTGCGTTGTTGAACTTGCAGTAAAATGAATCGCTTGTTTCGGTTTACTCAATTATAGAATTCTTCAAATTGTATACCAATACTATAAATAATAAATTATATCTCAAGTACCTACCGTTGGTATTTCATTTGTCAATTTTCAGTATCATTCTAAAAAATGACAAATATTTTTGACAAAATCCGAGTAAAATACTGCATAACTTATTGAGTGTTAAGCCTCGTACCTCAACGCAAAATGCCGAAAAGTTGTATGAAAAACTCATAAGCAGAAACAACACAACATTTTGTTTGGGACGCGAAGCAGTAACAGAAATGTTAAAAATGGTGGTACAGGAACTTTGTACCGGGACACAAGGTAAAAGTATAATTTTATATTAGGTAATTTTATGTTTGTTTGTCCTTTCATAATAATAATTATAAAATGTATTATTCTGGTATGTTGTAATAACGTATAACTCTTTCATGCATGTAATTAAACCTCACATTTTATAATACCATGTTACCTTTACGAACTTTTATTATAGTATGATTAATAACAAAGAGTGTTTGTCTGTTCACTTGAGAAAAAAAAATGTTTGCTTTAGAGATAAGCTAACCTTGTTAAGTAGAGTCGGCGGCAAAGAAAAGATATCCATCTCTTTTCTGTAAGATTTCGAGTGAAATTGTTCGTAAAAAAAATTAAATTCAGCAACAAGATATTACTATTCTCATTCTCAGTCGCTTGACTTCTATCAGCTTAGAGAAGAGACTTTTGAGAGAATTTCCCCCTTGTAAGAGATTTTCTGTATATTTTAGCCAGGGAAAATGAAAAATGGTCCATTTCGAATTGTTCTGGGTCCAGAAGTTACATGTATAATAATATTGTGTTTGGTGAATTATACTACAACATTCATATTTTAGTTTGGAAAGAGTTCCATTTTTGTAAAGTGTCCATATGTACTCATGTTTTTCATGTGAATTATTTATTTTATGCAAAATTGCTTGTTATCAATGTGCAGTAAATACATTTGCAAATTATCATAAGAAACATGTGCTTGTTTCCATAATACACTTTTGATATAAATCAAATCAGATTTAAAAGGTCATAGATCAGATTATTTTTATCCTAATCTCATGGGGTCATACATATATGCTCAAAATCAAACTAATTTATTTTAGATACCAACCAATAATTTGTTTTGGATATATAAAGGCACTTGTATCAATGTTTTAGCATCTGTGGTGTAGGTAGCTTAATCCAAAACAAATTATGAATTTCTCGATCTCGTCTCACCCTGTAACGCTCCTCTCGGGAGCACAAGGCAGAAACTAGCCTCCTCCATTTAGAACGTCTCTGTGCCAAGTATTGAGTCACCCCTTTCCTCGATGTAGTTGTCATAAGACCAACGTAGTATGAAAGAGGGACGTTCGATCTTTTGGAGCCCTTATGGACGTTATTATATGGTATATTATATGATATAAAAAAAAAATATATATATATATATTTATATAGCATATTCCACAAATGGGGTAGTCAGCAGACCAGCCGCATCTTATAAACATGCAAGCTGTTCTATAGCAAACCTCATTGCTGAGTTTAAGATGTAACTATACTATACCATCACGGCATATCCCACAAGTGGGGTAGCCAGCAGATCAGCTGCATGTAAGAAACATGCAAACTGTCCTCTTCGTGCCAATATAAAATCAAGACATTCAGGATGGGTGGCAAACCTCATCGCTGAATTTAAGATGTAAAATGTCTTATTTTTTTCGAACACCTGCCTTTTACAGGACAGACCAGGGCAGAGTGGGAGACCAATTCTTTACCGGGTGCTCCACGGGATTAAGATGTAAACTCTATGTTATTTTAGATGTGTCTCATTTTTTCGAACACCTCTCATTAACAGGACCCTCGACACCTTATGGAAAAAAGTAGGAGACCAACTCTTTAGCAGTTGGTATACGGATCACAAATACAATGAGAAAAATACTAACGAAATTTCACAACGAATCATTGGTACGTACTATCAGATTAGGACCAGGGATCAGGACAAGTTGTTGGTAAATTTACCTACGACTTGTTTGCGAAAAGTTAATAATATAAATTTGTACTAATGAATCGTTTGTACTATCTTCGGTCCTAATCTGACAGTACGTACCAATGATTCGTTGTAAAATTTCGTTACTATTTTTCTCAGTGTAGGTAAAGCCAAGCAAAGTCGACTAGATAAACTAGTTGAAGTTATAGCCTACAGAATATTTCGACGGTCCCTACGTATATGTGCGTAAGTGACATTTTTGACAAAATCGCTTTTTTTACACTAAGTATCTTAAAATATCGTATATTTTCATTGATGAAATAATTGGGTCAAAATTTTGGATATTTGACCCTTTTTTGAAACGTATATGTGCTTAAGTGCACCAAATAGTTTAAAGACGCCGGCGTATATCTGAGTAAGTGACTTTAAGTCGATATACGTCGGACATCCTGATGCATTGTTTGGTGGAAACCAGCGCATGTACCATACATACATAAAATATTTTATACATTGTATGATTTACATACATAAAATATAAAGATGAATGTACCTTAATTCCTCTAACCGTAATTACAATAAGTATTTCATCATAAATAATGCCAATGTTATTGCAACAGACAAAATAATATTGGTTTAGTAAACATATATATTGAAGGGTATTTATTTTCACTGATTGATAAGACGTAATTATTATTTTTCTAGAAGTCTTGTTATTAATAAAACATTGTACTTTAATCCATGTTTGAAAAAATGTTTCATTATTTTGATCTAATTTTACTTAGTGAAAAGAATCTGCTAAATATTACTTTGTTTCAAAACAAAAACCAAATTCATACACAAAACAAAGGAAGATAACTAGTAATACAGTAATATTACACAAGTGCACAATGCCCACGAAAAGTATAAATTAAATATGAGTAGGTACTATTTGATATAATAATTACAAATAATATTTCTTTTCTTTAAGATATCTGCACATACATATTCACTAAATTGCTAGTGTATGACACTTACTCACATATACGTCGGACCAAATAAAGGTTTATGAAAATACTAACAAGGAAGAAACTACGTTAATTCTGAGTCCAGAAATAACAACCATTCTTGGTTTATTATAAAATAAGTTCGTATTGTCAATAAATATAAATATTTTAAGTAAATAGTTAGAATCATGTCATTTATTTTTTGTGAATTTGATTTTATTCAAATTTTATTTTGCTGTAATTAAGTAATAGGTATTTCAAATTTTATTTTTTATGAATTTAATTGTTTTTACATTTAACATTCCCATAAATTTATTCAAATTTTATTTTAGTGTAATTAGGTAATATTTCAAATTTCATTTTTTGTGAATTTAATTGATTTTACATTTGACATTCCCATAGATTTTATTTAATTTTATTTTATTGTAATTAAGTAGATAATATTTCAAGTTTATTTTATTGTGGATTTAATTGATCTTACATTGCTTTAAGTAGTTATATATTCCATAAATGATTAATTATTATAGATTTCTGTATTATGTCATGCATATTTTATTAGTTGAAGCACATAACACTGCGTTATATTTATTTTGTTATACTCGGGTGTTGCGGTCAAACCTGGCAACATAATTTTCAGTTTTTATTATTATATTCATGATGAGCTGAAGCGCCCGCCTACATTATGATTGTGACGCCGTCCCTCTCTGTACCCGGTGTCTGTTTATGCGGACGATTGTAAGTGTGAGTGGGATAGCAGCATTGTTACTTTAGTGTGGATAGTCTGTAAATGTTATAAAATAAGTTTGTATACTGGCGGGTGCTATAGTTTTATATTGCTGCATTGTATGGTTATGTGTATGTGTATGTGTGATAAGTTAATGTGACTGCGTTTGAAATAATAATTATTGAGTTGTATTGCATCGAACTAAATATGATTTTTTGTATATGTTTAATGGCCTTGTGCCGTGTATGTTGTTAAATAAATAAATAAATAAATAAATAAATATATGCCTTAAAAACACAATAGTATTATCCCGGCGTATAACAACTCAAGTGGTAGTTAAGCTGGTAGATGTTGTTTTGTTTCCGACGTATATGTGAGTAAGTGCTAAATTTCTAAATATATGGCATTTGTAAAGAAATTAAATACGCAGTATTATTACACACATTAATTGAATAATATCTGCCGATTTCCAAGTAAATATGTCGAATAGAAAAAAAGTTATGTCAAAAAAACTACATAGAAACTTTAAATCGCTCTGGTGTAAAATTTAGGTTTGTGCACTTACGCACATATACGTAGGGAGCGTCGATTTCCCTTATGACAGTGTTACGTTTGGAATATGAATGAAATTTCACATTATACGATGATTCTTAATAAGAGAAATTCACGATTAAAAGTTACCGATGGTAATGTATGTACAATCTACCTACTAACTTTTAGGTTTACGCACGTAGTATGAATTTTAAATAAGATTAGCTAAGCATGCTTATTACAAAATGATTAAAGTCGTTACTTGGTCCCAATTCAACCGTAGTTATGTTATTCACATAATATTATAATAAAGCAATCCTAATTATTCAGGACTTTTCAGAACAGGATTTTCTTTACCTGTATATCTAATTATAGATTTCAAATTCATTATTTATTTATTTTCTTTTTGCACATCGTCATATAGATACATACCAAAATCAATAATGCAAAACATAAAAGAAGTGATGATCTGCAATGGTGAGATTTTCACTATATTAGCGATTTCTTCCATCTAACAACATTATTTACAGTTGTTTCGTTAAGCACCCAAGAACGAACAGGTTACACATTTTTCTCTGCGAGTTTTTGAGCGGCATGCAAAAAACGGGTAGGTTTTCGGAAAACATTATAATATATTAAACATATTTAATTCTAATCTGATGAGATACGCCACCCACACTTTTCTAAATTTTTGTGATGATGAGGATGATGATGATTTTGGATTATTTTATTTTTGACGCCGTTTAACAGTCCCTAGACCATCTCAAGGGCGCCAGTGAAGAGTCCAGTTATTAATTTGCTTCTGAAGCTGGTGACAGTCTGACTATCTCTCAATGGCACCAGTAGGCGTTTCCACATAACCGGTCCAACAACACCAAAGGCCCTCACATAGAAGTTAGACTTACCGGCTCTATTGGGCTCAGTACGTCTATTCACAGCCTGTTTCGAAGAGCGCAGAGGTCTTCTAGTGGTCGAGTCAAGGGGACAATTCGTATTCAAATTGTGATTCGGAGAAATTCGATAAAAACTATTATACAAGTATTACCTAAGCTTCAAATTTGCCACAAATTTGCTTCAAAATTGATCCTGAAATAATTGTCAATAAATGTGCTTTTATAAAAAGACAAAATCTAACCAAACCTACAAATCAGTCAAACTTAAAAAATTAAGTACTAGTGACATGTCAAACGCACACGAAAATGCAAATAATTAATTTTGTGCTTAAAAAACCACAAAATTCTACCAGGTAAAATATCACAAACCTACATAAAAAAAATCAAAATAATCAACCTTTAGATATTAAAGTTCACCAAGTCTGCAAAAATTCCCAAAGAAACGTCAATTAGTTCAATTTAGAAAAAAACCCTGAGTCATAGCGACTATATTATTGCGTAGAAAAATCTAAAGACATGTTTTTTATCAATGTTTTATTACGTAATGAACTTAAATTTAGATAAAAAAGAAACATCTTCTACCTATTCCAAAACGTGTTTCTTTCTAAAAATTTAATAAATAATATGGCAAAAATCAGATATGGATCAAAGGATAATTAAGATATGGCATTGATATAAAATGAACACGTGGTTTTGGGAAGGAACACGTGTATTTTTTTTTTCAAAGGATCTTTTTTATATGACATCAAAACTTAAACTATTGATGGACGGCCTAAACATGTATCATACAGTAAATTAAATTATATTGCACAATAAACAAATATATTATGTAATAATTTCTAAACCAGTCTTACCTGTGAAATTGTTTTCAGGCATATTCTTTCAGATCAATTCCAAAATCGATGAAAATATGAAATCCTTTAGATCTGCCAATGATAACGATGTCTTTATCTCACAGAAACACACTTCATTTAATTCTAAATTTACTTAAAACTTATTATTTAAACACTCATAAAATTTAGATAATATAACTTTCAAATAAATATTCTGATAATAAAATTAAAACAAAAATTAAATAAGTACACTATAAAAGATAAACTGAAAACACTTTTGCATAAATTTACCTGGTTAATTTATTAAAATAAGGAATATTGTTCAAAACAACCATTGTGTAGCTTCGAAATAATAATTTTACAAACATCCATTAAACGGGGACAAACTTTCAAAGTTTCAACAATGAAGTGAAAAATAATTATCCACCCACGCTTTAGAAATACACAGAGCTTTTATACAATAAAAAACCTCTGATTTAAAGCTTAACTTAATTAGTATAAAACAACTTTGCGATAATGATAATAATAATAATAAAGCTTCGGATTATATCGTATCAGTTAATATATTAGGTATATCTTATTAAACTTTGACAGGTATCTTAATCCTTCACTCCGTTTATAGTATTAGAATATTACACACAACCTATGCAATCATATCTAATTATTCACACATTAACACAAGGATATCACAAAAAGCTCGTGAGTACTTACTTACATACGTTGATAGGTAGGTACTCAACAAAACATGCAATCAAACTTTTTAAGTGAGAAAATTAATCACTGAACCGTCACGTGAAATTCGCAAGTTAATAAGCAGAACAGAGTTTGATTCATATTCAAAATAATAGTGTCAAATGTTTGATGTTGAATATACATACTACGAATTTGCGGTGCGATAATACGAGCATTAATTCGAGTCCCGGCGCTGTGTTACGATTCCGTTAAGTTCCAATAATAACAAGGACAATTCAACTAATAATAATAATTTCTACCGTTACAACACTATGAACGGTCGTCCGTTATTATAGAATATAATATTATCTATAGCGATGTCTCAACGTTGTTAATACGAGACGACGAAATAATAATGAACGCCCGCCGTTCGTTGCCTTGGCAACCGTTTGAGCACACCTAACGGAGTGCTCCCCCGCTACGAGCTACGCCAGACTGAAGGGATACGAGAGCTAGTAACGACGTAGTAACCTAAATGACTGCCTCCTCAGTTTCCCAAACGATGAGACCTTATCAGCACACAGTTAAAATAATTATATCTCGCAATATACCTAATTATTCTAATTAATTAATTAAATGTGACGTACCTACTACAGCCATATTCAATTACTTTGTCTTCTCTAGCTTATTATAACAAATTATTTAGCAGCTTATTTTAATAATTGAGCTAATATTTACATTGTCTGTATTTTATTGGTCTCCTGATTTCTTTCTTTGGGTACCTTTTATGTTATTATTTGTAATCTTAAAAATAATAAGCTACAACACTATTGTTGTTTTAAAATTTGATTCGATTAATTGTAGAACAAAAGAGTATGTAAAGAATACATTAAAATAATCTCTGTAGAATACATATAAAAAAAAATTATTAGCATCAAATATACTTGATGGGGTATAGACCTACATGTATACTTTTGCTCGTGGACTCTGAGACAAAGTTGAACGAAGTCTTCAGAATAATTGAAAACATTTATAAGAATTAATAACTGTCAAAATCCAACATGCCAATAAATAAAAACAAATTTATTTATTTATTTATTCATTCTTTACTGTACATTGATAAAAAACAATTACATAAAAGGTATACATTCAAATTAAATACAATCAATATACAGAGGGCGAGTTTATCGCAAAGGCGCGATCTCTTCCAACTAACCCAAAATCTAGATATACCTACCTTTATGTATAGTTATTAGAAAAAAATGGTGTAACTGTGAAAATAAGTATTGCGGGTTTCAGATCCTTGAACAAGCTTTGGGGATGTGTGCACTGAGAAAAATACTCAAAACGAATCATTGGTACGGTACTATCAGATTAGGACCAGAGATCGTACAAACGATTTATTAGTATAAATCTATAATATTAACTCTTCGCAAACAAATCATTGGTAAATTTACCAACAACTTGTTTGCGAAGAGTTAATATTATAGATTCGTACTAATGAATCGTTTGTACGATCTCTGGTCCTAATCTGATAGAACGTACCAATGATTCGTTGTGAAATTTCGTTAGTATTTTTCTCAGTGTGAGGAGGTGAACGGAGAAGGATTAAAAAGGAACCTGAAATCACACCTTTTTGTTGGGTCTTTCGAACGATAGACGCCCTTGGCGCCCTTGAGGTAATTTTATGAGTTATCGGCATTTTACAAACTGTCTTTATTATTTATCAATTGCTATCAAGCATATAAGAGAATTTGTGTACTTGGGTAGCAGAATAAACGAGGATGGGTGTTTAAAGTCTCCAAGTGTTAGCAAGATAAACCAGACAAAAATTTCTTTTGACAAAAAATCTTAAATAAAGGAATCCCCTTAACATTGATTTAAATATTCAGAAGAAACTTATTAACAACTTTTTCTGGAGTGTTCTCGGTGTGGTGTAACATGCAACAAATGCTGAATATTCATCGGTTGGAACACGTCAAAAATGACGGGGCGTTGAACATATAGTTGGCTAAAGAAAACAACTTCTTAAAAATAATAGCCAACAAAGTAGGTACCTACATTGGAAAATATGACTCGTCGGATTGTTTGGGTTAGTTGGAAGATATCGCAACTCTGCCATAAACTCGCCCATTGTACAGATTTTTTCATGCATGTTGTATATAATTCCTGTTAACATATTCTGCACAATAAAGTTTATTATTATTATTATTATATTATTATTATGTTTTTGCCCAGTGCGATTATGAGACGAGCGTTGAGGGGTGAAAATGAATAATATTCAATTTATTTTTTTGTTAGAATTAAATCACTACAAGGAAGCAAACATCTTTATTGCATAAAAATGTTCTATGATACAAAATAAAACAAGGTAAAAATAAAAAATAAGAAACTATCTAGAAAAAAAAATGTTTATGAATATTTCGTGAAGTGTTGTGTCAATAGGGCATCCTTCATTGCAACACAGATGTGTGTCCAGATCACAACAGCGCAGAATCCAAATTCCACGGTATATTTCACACATTTTTCTCTTAGATTTCATCTCACTCTTACATAAAGATTTGTTCATATGAAGATTCTTTTTCAGATGAAATGCAAAATCGAGATATTGTGCGTTATACATATTATTTACATCTTATTAAGTGCTCAACATGCGGGGCGCGGACTTTTGAACTTCGAAATTCGAATTTCAAAATTTTTAAAAGGTGCTAATAAAAAAAAAAATACTTTTAGTCTTCTGTTATAGGATAAAATTACACCACATTTTAATTCAATTAATACTTTACTTATATATAGTAGGTAGTAAAAATCGTTTTGGAATTTCAATTTATTTTTAATAGCCATCACAATTTGTTGGCTGAGTGGATGTGTGCTATAAATAATTTATGTTGAGTACATAATGTGATTATTTATTTATTTATTTATTGTACGTTGCAAAACAGGTGTTCGACACACATAGTGCAGGCGCTGGAAATAGTTGAGTGTGCAAAATTTGAGGACCGAGTTCCATGAATGCAGTTTGGTGGAGAATAATAATATGGATTTTGCCGGATCATTTTATGGTGCAATTTTTTTTAGCCCCCCCCCCTCAAATTTGTATGAAAATTGATGTAGTTTATACCTACCATAAAGTAGTTTAATTGACGAAACTGTTATTTCATCATAGCATATTTCACAAGTGGGGTAGGTGACCTAGTTTTTCTTATTATTCTCTGAGATATTCTCCACCAAACTGCATTCATGGAACTTGGTCCTCACATTTTGCATACTCACTTCCCTCTAGGGCCCGGTCTAACATAAAAGTAAGTTAAATAAGCAGAATTCACACAAATAATCAAACATCCAAACCATGCACTCAACTTCGATAGATACATTAAAAGATAACACTCATAGATGAATTTAACATTCGCACTATTATAATATTCATCCAATAAAAAAATACGTATTTTTTTTGATAGCATACGAGTATAACATCACATAATACTTTGGTCAGCTGTAAGCTATATATTTTCTCTAGTCAAAAAGCTCGCCAATTGCTCATAAATTTTCTTTGCATAGTATATTAAGTATGAAACAACATTTTTTTGTAATTCTTTACAAAAATCTGAAAAATAAATCAAACTAAATGAGAAAGCTTAAACTGATTCTGAATAAATAATTATTCACTATTCCTTATCAAATGTCTTTTGGTGAAACTAACGGATCAAACTTGTCCTTCGATAAAATAAATTTCCTTTCATCATTAGCTTTTTTGTGAAAAACACGGTACCTACTAGGTACCCACGCCGTGATAGACTTATTGTTCGTTTAACAACTCTTCAACTTCTAATTTAATTAATCAGTAGGTAGTTCCTACCTAATTATTGTAAAAGCTTTGAACTTTTTAGCAGGTCTTAATAAACTTTTATTTTTCAGACATTGAAGTTAGTTGAAAATGAAATGAATCCAAATCTAACAAATATGCCGATTGATATTCATGCATCAAACTTGATGGCCCATGGCCATCTCCGCATTGTGAGTGTGTACTGGACATGAAATCGTCAGACCATGACGTGCTGTTTAGTCGCTATATCGAGAGCCAAGATTCAATATTTTTATCCTTCGAGGATGTTGATGCTCTTGATTTACGAGGATGCTCATAAATGAAGATCTTTTAAACAATACTTTTAATTAATAGATATAATTACTCATTAAGTCCAATTTATCAGACCGGTCGGCTAAATTGGACCGATTCCCAATTTTTAGTTTTACTCAATTTTGATATGCTTACTGTTCAGTAATGTTTCAATTAATAAAGTGTTTTTATTGTTAAATCTCTATTCTTTCAATGTAAGAAAACCATTTTAATGCAGAGTTGAAAACTTTTGAGAAAATTGATTTTTCCCAAAAGTGGTCCAATTTACCATACTTTCCCCTATGTTATATATAAGATAAAATGTAATATAACCAGATATTAGATATGTAACAAATGTGCCAGACAAAAATAAATATACCTTCTGGAATGTTAATTAGAATATAAGTAACAGAAATATATAAAAAAAAATCATTATGTATAAAATTAGAAATACTCCCCTCCAAGCACAAGTCACACTCTTTTCGAGGTTGAAAAAAAAATTAATATTTAAGAAATTATTTGTATAAGTAATGTTATACTATATACTATAATGTTATATGTTTATATGTTATAATATAATACTATAAGTATAAATAAATAAATAAAAAAAAATGTTTGTTTATCAAATATATTATGTAACTTGTCTAGTAGGCCTAAATAGAAAAGACATGATACCAAAAATATTAAATAAGTAAGTAAACCATGTTATTTCTACTACTACTATACCATCACGGCATATCCCACAAGTGAGGTAGCCAGCAGATCAGCTACATGTAAGAAACGTGCAAACTGTCCTCTTCGTGCCAATATAATTATGTTATTATGTCAATTAAAATGTCATTTTACTGAATTATTATAATTGTTTATTATAAATGAGTTGTTAAAATGAATCGTGGAGCACCCGGCTAAGAATTGGTCCCCCACTCTTTTCCGTAAGTTTTATAGTGTATTTCAATAAATAGGTGTTCGAAAAAATAAAGGTATTTTACATCTAAAATGCAATATTACAGTGTTATAAATTAAAGCAATTCAGCGTTACAACGTTGCCAACTACAGCCAATTCAGTATCCAGCCGGTCTACAAAACACTCGAAATATAACGGAAAAAAATTGAGGCCTGTTTTTTGCAGCGTGCTTCACGGCTGACAAATTCTGATAAGGATCATATTTCTTGCGTTTATTCTAAACAGGAGCGTTTAAGGGCAAAATTAGAAGAATATAATAATAGGTACTATTATGAATATTTCAGGCAATACACACTATGTAGATAAGAAATTTAAGTTATTATTACTTGGCAAGAAATGTGGAATGCGGTACAGAATGCTACCTATTTCACACTTTACACTGTTGTAATTCACATGGGACTTGAGGTGATATATAATGCCATACCTCCTGTAGGTATACATATTATTTCACATAGTTCCTAGAGAGAAAAGTAAATACATATAGGTATCTAACATGTACCTCTGCACTTTAAATGTAACGGATATTTGCAACTATTCAGTATCCGACCTAAATCCGACTATTGAATGCGTTGATACCCTGCGAGTATAAGATTTACAGAACTTTTTTTTTAAATTCAAACCCAATTATTTACGTAGGCGATTTTAGCTAATTCTCAAATACCTTTGTGAAAAAAGTTGTAATGACGATTAAAGGACCCACCGACCACCCAGATATTTATTAAATTTATACGAAAATAAAAAAAAATGCTGCGGAGATGCGACCACTGAAATGAATGGTAGGTAAAAAATTGCGTGATATAGTAAAAGATGAGGACATCAGGTGGATGAGTGGATGTGAGAAGAGTGTTGTTGATAGAATGCGTCTAAACAAATTGCGATGGTTTGGACATGTGGATCGAATGGACGATGAAAGAATGACAAGGACGGTCGCGTGTTGAGTAAAAAATAACGGCGTGCATTTATGAGAAACTGGATGAATGTAAAGGAAGCAAAAGAAGTATGTAAGAATAGATCAACATGGCGTTCCGTTCTCTCTGCCTACCCCACCCTAAGGGTATATATTATATAGATAGATATATAATTCAATGAATATATTGCAAATATATTACCTCGCGATCAACCACCATGCTGTTTGAGTCTTTCAGCCTTCGCGTTTCATATTTCTTTCATCTTCATCCTTTATTCTTATCACATTTTCCATTCACCAAAAAGTCCTGACCGGCTAACAGTTTTCAGATGTTGCCGGACATCCGTTATCCGGTATTTAGCAAAATCACTATCCATTCTATCTGTTCTACGAAGCATCACAAAGGTATAAGAGTGGAAAATGGTGGGAAAAGGTATCAGAATAATTTCATGCAAGCAGTGTTCCAGAAAATGTGATTTTATGACACGAATTCATAGTTACAATATAAACCTAGTTCCCGTTGAAAGCGTTTTATAGGAAAATGGAAAATATTTTTGAAAAAGATAAAGCATTTTTTCTGATTGATTCTTGACAAAAACATTAAAAAAGTACAAAAATGGCAGAACGCTCAACATTTTTTATTTATTTTTTTCTATATTCTACTCTATCTTATATTTAAAACATTATTTTCATTTTCGAGTAATCATTGGCACTTTAGTTACAGGTCATGAAAAATGCTTAAGTAATACATTTTTCTTGAATCGCTTAAATAATCAAACTTCGTGGTTAGATGGAAGAAAGAACTTGATAGTGATTATCTCGCTACTGCATATCGTCCTAGTATTTTAAATTTTGTATTGTTTTGTTAAAATAGTGATGATGTGCAAAATGGTTAAACAAATAAAATTAAAAATAAATACCTAGATACTAAATTACATTTTTTTTCACGTTTCAATGGTAAAAATATTAAATAAAACATACTGCTAATAATCATCAATTATACAATTCAATATGGCAATTCAACTCCATGTCTTATTTTATTATTGCTGACACGAGGAATTGTCTATTAGGTACGTGCAGTTAGTCTTATGGGTTATTCACTACTTCAACCATGTGAATTTATTGCCGTGATGATATCTAATGCTAGTTACATCCGAGTGCATACAGAGCGAGTTAATCGCTGCATTGTAAAACTTCCTAACTAACCCAAAAATATTATAATCTGAAACAAGATCCCTTTTACTAGGGGTCATTAATTCTTTATTTTTGGATTATTGTGAGACTTAATTAAATTATAAATAGTTTGCCTATATACATAGATACAAAAGAATAACAAGTTACAATAATATAAGAAACTTGTAAAAGTAAATTGTATAACATACTATAGGTATATCAAATCGACAAAGGACGAAAACAAGCAACAATTATTGTGTGCAAATGAGAAAATATACGAGACGGAAAATGAAACAGTATATTATATACGTGTTTAAGGTATATATCTACACATCTAAATGAGCACAACATTGCTTGATTTGTTGAAATGCAAAAAGAATGTACCAAAATGCTTTTTTAATACATTGTTCGAAAACGACAAAAAAACTAATCATACTCAAACCATCCGCCTTTGATTGTTCCATGAAATCAAAATAATTTCGAATTGAATACATCATTAAAATAGAAAGGTAATATCCATTTACGGTTTTTATTATGTATTGTGTCATTCCACAAACAAAGTCATTATTGATAGGCTACAAGCAATTGCACCCCGGATTTAGTATTTTGTCAAAACTGCAAAGCTTCCCGACCCATAAAAGTTCCTACAAAACGAAACTTTCAGCGCATGACTGTTAGGTAAATATATAAATCAATTGACATCACATTTTTCTGAAGAGAATGGACTTGTTTCCTCCTAGTGTTTCCCAGAGCAACATGAAATGATAATAAATATATTTTTAAGATAAATCTAGAAAAATTAACCTTAGAAAAACTGCACATCTCTGATAGGTAGTCTAGAGTAGACCCAAGGGGTCCGGGGTTCAATCCCAGGTGCCGGCAAACTCTCCTTTCACGACACAAGCTTTTAGCTTACTATGAAAGGTGTATAAGGTTGTATTTGGGTTTATAACAAAACCCAGATATATCTTTAAAAAAAAAAGAAAGTTTTTTCTCTGGTTCCCCGTTATCGAATAAAGGCAAATGCTGGAGATATTTTTTTTATATCATCCACGGTGGCTGACAAATTTAATTATAATAAGGCCTCTCATGGAAAATTTTATATTTTGATCGTTTTTATATCTGTCACATATCTACTTATTAAATAATGCTTCACTTTTCATTTTCCTGACGATGAGGGACGAAGCTTTCGAAAGTCGATTCGCAGAATAATATTGGATTTAGGTACTATAACTACTATGTAATATTATGTTTCATTTTCATTTCTGACTATAATGGACTTCAACCAAGAACCGTCGTTCGATAAATAAAACTAATGTGGTTTTCTCACTTTGGCGAATATCGCCAGGCACCAAAATATCGCCAGCCATTTGAACCGTGTGAACAAAATGACAGCTAGTCTGAAACGATAAAAACCAGTAGAAACGATATCGTCTCGAGTTGACCACCTTCCAACATTTTCGGCCGATTGAACGATTTGCGCATGTTCAGATGTGCGCGGCGTTCGTATCTATGGTAAAAACTTTATAACCTATACATTTTATAATGTTTCCCGCTTCGTGACAGCTGTTATCTTTGTTGTTGGTTTGTGGCGTTGGTTTCCTTAATTAAAAGGTGCCTTATAACCTCTACTATAACATTTTCGACTAAAAATAAACACTTCGCGATCTCCATCTCGACGCCATTTTAAAAACAGTGTCAAAATCAAAGCGCATCTGACAGATCGTTTCTATATCGGTGGACTGTGTGAACAGGTGTAACGATCAATGGATGTCCTGCGAATTTTGTTTTTTCGCCTGGCGATATATTTTGAAATTCGCCTGGCGATATTCGCCAAATGTGAACACCCCATAATGGGCGAACTTTTAGCGAAAAGTTTAACTCAACAAAAAAGCTAGTTAGTGAGGAAGGTATGATAAAAATAAAACATATTTTGAGAGATGTTTATGCATTTGTTAATAAACGAAAGACTTACATACTAGCTTAATACTCATTTGAATTAAAAATATATGTATAATATATAGAAACATGTTTGTACGGGTGTAAATACTTATCACGGATTTTATTTGAAGTATAAATAACGAGATAGATTAATACACAGATAAAGGAAATCAGCAAGAAAATGTCAATCGTTAACGACCCTTCAGGCGTACGGGTTAAATTGTTATAAGAATTGTCAGATCTTTTTCTATGTATATCCCATATCAAAGATGATAGGGGTGGATAATATGGGTTTTATTTTTATATAAATAAAAGGACAGATTAAAGAGATTTCACATCCTTTTTTCGCTTTAGGTCATTAATTGGTTCGAGAGAAAAAATATGATGCTTAAGGGTCATGTTATTGTACCTATATATATTTTATCGGATTTGTTCTGAATATTTTTACTAGTTTACTTTTGACCCACCAAATTTCATCCTTTTTTTTAATTTGAGATGATTAATTTCAAATGCTTTCAACTTCTTTTTTTAAAATATTTTGATTGCATTAGAGCTGTCAAATATGAAAAGGTTTTTAGAAGTCACCATAATTTATTATGGTTCAATAAAATAATAATTATTCTAGCAAATACAACGAAGAACAACCTACTCATACACATCAAATACAAACATTAGGTATCTGTGCAATGTAGAGATGATTTTATACGACAAAATCGAGAAAAATGGTAGAGGCTTTCAACCAGGAAAAGATAGAATTAGGCTAAGAAGAGAAAATGTCACGCGATAGATCGAGGAATGAGGATATCAGGAGAATCGGATGCATAAAGATTGTTGTGGATAATATGCATGTGAATATGTAACGATGGTTTGGACATATTAATCGAATAGAAGAAAAAACGAAGAGTATGTAGGTATACCTATATCTGAAAGACTGGGTGTGAGAATACGCGGATGTCCGAGTACAGATTCAATTCTGAAGAATGGCCGCGTGTTAAGTTAGAGATATTGGCATACGTGTATGAGATCGCGCCAAGTGGAGAAAATTCATATATAATTACAACCCAAATGACATAATATACATACCAACACCCACTTGAGGGAGAACATCCATGTCCCAAGTGTGACAGAGTGTGCTTGTCTCAGATTGGCCAATGTAGTCATCTGAGATGGCATAGCAGAGTGCATGCAGCAAAGTTGGATCCACAGTGAAACTTAAGCGCTCACTATACTGCTTGTTGGCAAATAGATATTGTATGAATGTGGAAGACACAAAAGAAGTGTGTAAAGATATTAATTTAATATCACGTTCCGTTCTCGCTGCCTACCCCACTTGGGATGCGGCGTGAGGGTATAGAAAGATAGATAAATAGATAAGCTGAGTAGAGAAAAAGAGAGATGAATCATGAATAAATATTATATTTTTTTAGTATAATGTTATCGATAAAAAGAACTGTAGCTACAGTATTGTTGGTAACTAAAGTGGAGCATCTTTTCATACAGCAAGTGAAGCAGTAGGTACTTATAACATCGCACTACTCGTCTTTGTATCGGGATACTGCGGTAAACTAAATGTATCTTTATTGTAAACCAATATTGTATGAGGAAGGAAGTGAAGCATTCTATGTTATGTCAGTTTATTATCGTCGTGTGTTCTACAATAGATTTTGTATATGATGGAAAAATATCGGTAGTATTTTGCGGTGTCATATTAAAATACATAAAAGAAAAATGTATTACAATGGGTCGTAAATACCTGGTATTCTTTTCTGAACTCCCTTGTATTGTAACTTGTTTGTACGAGAATTTTCATTGTTGGTGGTGGCGTAGCTGATGTTTAAAAATTGGTTGGTAATTATTTTTTTTTCTTTTATAACTGAAATAAAAAAATGAATCAGCCAACAACGAACTAACTGGATTGGCCACAACATCAGGCACCCATAACTGCTTATAACCATCGCAGAGGCTAGGACTGGAGGCAGAAATAGTAGAGGCCGACCAAGAGATCTTACATATATGGACCAACTAAAGATGGAAATGAACTGTGGCACATACTTAGAACTTAAGAGACTAGCTGAAAATAGGGAGGAATTTAGAAGAATTTCCAAACTCGTTGCGGACCAATCCAATGGATTGTAATGTTACACACGATATTAGGTATATATTTTATGAAACTAAAATTATGCAAGATATTAAGAACAACTGTTTGTATTTTCATGAACAAATTCATTATCAAACTCACGTTTTGCAAACACAAAAGTGTTTTATCCATTTACTTATCCCATTACGTCGTTTCTCGTAATTGAAGTAAAAAGCCGAACAACGGCTCGTAATAAACATTCAAGTCGTCTTCTTCGCGCCCATTAAAACTGACGCTGACGCTGAAGACGCTGAACTGAGGAGAAAAACATTTTAAAAATAAAACTGTAGATTGATATAATGAAAACAAAATTGTTTTTGGTTTTACTACGATTACTAAAACTGTAGATCATTCATTGTGAAAGTATTTATGTACTCAAGTGTACTGATTTTTTGAAAATTATTTTCAACAATACAGATTCATTTTTTTACATTAACTTTCTAATAGAATTTATATTAAAAAATAATAAAAATGTACAAACATTCAATATAAAGGGAGGGGGCAATTTTTATAAAAGTTGTGACTTACTGAGTGAGTACCTAGTAGACTAAATACCAAGGATTTATCAATATGTAGGTACGTATCTTTTTAAAGCTGTAAGCTTTGTACATCATCACGCTTTTATCTTGAAGCTCAAAAAATGGAGATAAAATTCTCAAACGCTTTTAAGCTGCAATAGTGTGTATCGTTTTTATTGCTTCCTTTTGATTATTGGAAACAAGTTCTTGCTGAAAGGAACTTGTAGTTACTATTATTATTATTTTCGGAAAGAACAAAGCTTTCCATATCCTATTTTATGTAGGTAGGTATTCAGTTTATGTTAAAAAAAAAATTTCATTTACAAACGTTTTAAATGCTTTGACTATTATGTAGGTATAAGAAAATACGTAAAATAGATAAATTTCAAAATAATATATAAGTAGGTAACTATATTAAATAATATTCTATATTTTCGAGTGTAACTTTGTAGAAATACATTATAAAAGATAATTAAATTAAATCAAACACTGTTTAATTCCACTATGAGATTGTTTTAATTATAACGTTTTCAACTACAATGTAGTCATCATCAGTAATAACACAATACTAAATCTAAAATTAAAGGACATACAACAATATTAAAAATCTAAGGAGTGGTCACAATTGGCAGGGTGTGTGTGGAGGGTGGGGGTGAAAAGTTCAGAGGCGGGTTCAGGAGCAGAAGTAGTGGTGAGGTTATTTGTGGTTGTTGAATATTTACTAAATTTTTATGATTGTTAATTTCTAATGTTTCCAAGATGTCCAGTTTTTTGCCTTTAGAACATTTTTGCAGCAATTCCACACCGCTGAGGTCAAAATCATGGCCCGTATCTCTAGCATGGTCCGCCATTTCTGAATTGATACCAATTAATAGAGAAGATATGCATGATCTAACATACGGTTAGGAATGAATAAATCATGTTATAACTCCAACTCCTTATTATATAGACATAAACTTATCTATGTATACTGCGATGTGAGATTTGGCTTCAACGCAGAATGTTGCGCACTCCATGGACTGATTTGGTCACCGACAGTAGGGTATTGAGGAGGGCTGGACCGGAAAGAAGATGTTGTTCAAGATGAGGAAAATGACATATTTGGGGCACATATTCCGAAATGAAAAATATGGTTTGCTCCAACTCATCTTGAAGGGAAAAATTGAGGGTTGCTGCAGTGTTGGAAGGCGGCAGATGTCCTGGCTGAGAAACTTCAAAGAGTGGACCGGAATCCAGAGGTTGTAAGAGCTGTTCCGGATAGCACATGCAGACGAGCCAGGGTGATAGCCGATGTCAGGGGGACCTGAAATGGCACTAAAGAAGAAGAAACTGCTATTCACTGTAACTATAAAAGATCCCTGAGGACATTAGGGTTTGATCATAAAATGTTTTTCCTCTCTACTCCCATTTTCAGTTCCATTCCATTATTTTCTTCATGATTGTAGATGATTGAAAACATTTTCTTTAAAGTTTTTTGTTTTTTTTTAATGTGATTTTTTTCGCATCATCTTCAAGTAGATACGTTACTTAAAAATATAATACTAAACAACGTTTGCATACTTTGCTGGTTTTCTACTTGTAATTGGTTAAGTTGTACATATTATATTACTAATTATGTTTAAACTGTAAGTTTGCAAAGAAAATAAAATAAAAAAAGTTTTAATCGCATATTCGAGATCTAGAACGGACACGCCCAACCATGAGATAGCATTGGTAATGGTTGGTATAGGATGATAAAGACATGAGGAAGTGTTTGTGGATAATTCCAGTGACGTATTTTTTATCAAAATTTGTCATATTGCCCATCGGACCAGCTGCGTTTTACAAACATGAAAGTTGTTCTCTTCGTATCAACAAGAGTAATAAAACATTCAGGATAGGTGGAATGGCTCATCGCTGAATATTAATTGTCTTATACGTGAGGTTTAGCATATAGCTGCATATATGTATGTATTTCATTTCATTGTGTTATTATAGATGACCATGCATTAAATATTACAAACGAAACATGAAAACTGTGGGTTAGTTAGATGAAATCGGGCCTTAACCTTCTGCAGCTGAGGTGGTAGTCTACCAGACACCACATATCACAAAATTGTCCTTAACATGTATATATTTATAGTTATGATCCCGGCACGCTTAGTACCTTAATATTTCGTCAACGTGGAGGGATCAGTTAGCAATGAGCGGTTGAGATGAGTGTAGGTTCTGTGCTACAGCAAGGAGGTGTCTACAAGTCTACCACGTCAGTGTTAAGGTATGTGTCTGTGAATCTACCACGTCAGTAAAATTGAAAAAAAACCATAGTGTCTCCCAGGTCAGTAAGACCGTTTTTAGATGTTGTTATTTCATAGTAAAATTATGTTATTTGTATGTTATGTATAGTTGTAGGTATAATGCGTCGGTGTATAGGTGCGTGCATGATGATGGCCGGGTTTGAATTGCAGGTGCATACCTATAGAGATGATGTGATGATGATGATGATCTGTATTTCAACTTTATTTCTCCCTTCCGTATAATATAATAATAATCTTTATTCAACATCAAAATATTTACAAAAAAACATTTGTCAATGGTAATAAGTGCCTACTTAATGGGTATTGGTCAGCTTCATCCTTTCGGTTTTTGTGGATGAAATTGATAAAAATGCTTGATATATTCTTGCTTCTATAAATTGTATTATATCAATCGTGTGATAATAGTGACAGTTAAATGAAAAGAAGTACCTTTTTTATTGAATACGTCACGTAGTTTAGTATCAGATCACATGAAGGCGCGAGCGTATAATGAAAGACTGCCAAGAGAACTGTGAATAACAGTGAGCAGAGTTATGGGCGAGAATCTGCCTCTTGCACCTCCAAAATCACAATCTACTTCTACAAGTGCACGAAAGCTTTGCCATATTTGCACAACAAAAATAAAAAGACAAACCAAATACATATGTTGTGATTGTTTCAAGCCGATTTGCCTGCCATGCTCACAGCCAAAATGTGAACTATGTCAAGAAAAAATGTAAAAACTTAAAGCTGTGTATTTTTTTATTTGACCATAAGATTTTACTCAAATTTTTATCTATGATTACTTTAATTGTAAATTTTAATAATAAATGCAAGTTGTTGTTATTTTTTAGTTATGTTATTTTTGAAAATATTTTTTTAGTAGTCGGTTGATTTTGCGAACTGATTTTGACCAAAAACAATAAATGGTGTTATTAATAGAAAAATGTTGTTCTTTTCTACATTTAACTGAATAGAAATATAATATATGAATAAATTTTTTAGACAATACCAATTAATTAGGTATTTAACACTAGTTTGACAAAAAAAAATGACGTTGAAATGGTGTCCAACAGTCTACCACGTCAGTAAATTTGTGAAATTTAAGGCACGTCAGCTGCAGAAGGTTAACCTTAATCTTGCCCTATGTATATTGATTGTATTAAATTTGAATCTATTTCCCTATAAAATTGTTTGTGTTGCAATCCAAGTTACAATAATGAACGAATTCAAGTTACAACACCGTCAAAGTACAATAAAAAACTACTACAAGTTGTATAACATTACGGCATATTATTCCACAACTGGAGTAGCCAGCAAACCAGCTGCATGTAATAAAAAATCGTGCCAACAAAAAAATAATACAAATATCATCTCTAAATTCAACATATTAATTTTCTGAATTGATAAATAAATGGATTATGAATGTATAAATAAATAAATAAACTTTCAGGATAACAATAATAAAAAGGATTAGTTTAACAGTGATTGTTTTTTTAACGCGTAAGTAGTAGCTAAAAAAAGCATCAAACCATTTATTTTCATAATTTGATATTTAAGATACATTATTAAAGCTTTTATGGTTGTTTTAAATCAGTGATATCGAAAAATATTAAATGATTAAAACCAATTACACTTTTTTATATTTTAAAAAAGCAATTTGCTAGATTACGTTACAGCAAGCTTAATCCGATTCTGGCAACACAAATTATATTTAAAAGGCTATAAATAACATGGAATACTTTAAGTAATATGATTTATGTAATTATTTTTGCCATCTTTGGACATTTTTTTTTTCTTTCCTTTTCATTTTTTATTATTATTGTTTGGCTTCTATTGTTTGTTTGAAAATAATAGAACGGCGTTAAAAGGTTCCGCAAAAGTGAAATAATTATTATTAAGTATAAAGTAGGTTAGTTGTGAAAATTCAAATTCCAGAATTATTTTTCTCTGTCTTTAATGTGTTCATACATTCGTAATGGCCAATAGCTGAGCATATTTCCAAAAAAAAATCATCACAATCTATTTTATTATTTTTTATTGGCACGGAGAGAACGGTTAGCATGCTTATGACAAGCAGTTGGTCCGCTGATTACCCCACTTGTGGGACGTGCCATGATGAGATGGATAAGAATTAAACCTTTTCTATAAATAGTTCAATTACTGAGCATGTTTCTGAAAAAAAAAAACATTTAAGTAAGTCTTTTTTGTCAAGTTATGTAATTAATGACAGTTTTATGCGGTGAAGTCTCCGGTTAGAAATTAGTCTCCCACTGTTTTCTGTTAGTTTTCGAGTACCTATCTTGTTAGAGGCATGCACCTATACCATCACGCTTCATAATTATATTTTACATATTTTTACAAATCAGTTTAGCGAAGATGTATGATACCCATCCAGGATGTCATAACTTCTACTGACATGGAGAGAACAACTAACATTTTGTTGCAAGCTACCTCTAGCTACCTCTCTACTATGTAATGGCACGAATGAATGAATGATAGAAATTGTGTAGGTATCTGAAAATGTTGTTAACATTTTTACCATAGATAGCGTGGACAATAATATTTTTATGGATAAGTATCTACGAGTAAAAAAAATCGCTTTGCTATTTCATCGTAAAATTTTACTACTTTAACGCAAGCTGTAGGCTGAAGAAGCTAGTAAAATAATAATTTCTTAGTCTCAGCTTGACAGACATTGTTAGGATAAAAGTTAAAAAGAAAATTGTGATGACAATTTTGACGGCTTTTGTAAGAATATACTCAAAATAAATGTTTCCCTAATAACAAAAAAAAATATTTTGTACATAATGTAAGATAATTGCTGTAACTGGAATATCTTTCAGACCAATCATGAAACCAACAACCTAAGAGTCCCTAGATTAATAATGCACCAATCGTAGCGTCATTCCATAACTTTTTTTACTCTCTGAAAGATTGCTGTCAGGAAAACGGTGTACTTAGATTAGATTGACAAACCTGCAAAAAAAAACTTAAAAAAACAGTTCGTTCTGGCACCTTATATTTAAATGTAATTTCTGTGATCTGTAACCCAACTCTTGAAGTTTCAATTAACAAATACCGACAGAGAAACCTCTCACTACCAATTTACTCCACTTTATATGATAAACATAGCTATTTTAATATAAATACTTGATTATTTTTTTATATAGAAAATAAAATTTAATTACATTTTGTAGACAGGTAAATAACAAATCAGTAATATATATTATTTTCAGTCGCAGCATTGTAGTTCCAATAGTCATTTATTTACTAGAATACAGAAACTTGTTGAAAAATCGTCTCCTAACATTCGATTACCGCTCAATAACATCCTATGACATTTTGAAGAATGCTTTGAAATAGTTGATGTCTTTTGCAGTATCATCGAAAGTATTTGTTCACTTTTCAGTGCCATTTTTCAGGCATGTCATAAGAGGATATTAAAAATGTTTGTATCGAGTATATTTTATATCCATTTTGAAATTATTTGATATGCTGTTATACTTTATATTATAAACTATGAACGAACGTATGTTTTTGACGTTTGAATATAAAATTGAATTTAAATACGAAAGATTCGTTATTCCCGACATATTCCTTAAAATAAAATTAGATTTCACTTTGCTCGATAAGTTTCCGATTAGTTCTTTAGAGATAATGAGAAAGGTAATTGAGCCCCTAGACAAACACGCACTTGGCGATCGACTACAAACAAATTTTCGACAATAATTGCACCAATAACGCATAATTATATGGTACATGTAGGTAGATTGTCAAAAAGTTCGCCAGTAGTCGATCGCTAAGTACGGTTTGTCTACGAGCTCTTCTGTTCTGATTGTCTAGTTTTTATGACTTATGACATTTAAGTAGTTAACTGGACATGTCCTTTTGCTTATTTTCACACAGAAATATATTTTACATTCTAAATTCAGCAATAAAGTTTGACAACCAATCTGCGTGTCTTTTTTTATTGTTGCCAATCAGATAACAACTTGCATTTTCTTACGTGCAGTGAATCTGCTGGCTACCCCACTTGTGGGAAGATGAAAACTATGTTGCAAGAGCAATGACTACAGTTTTCTTCCAAACGTTGTAATTACATGTTTTTCTGTCCTAGGGGAGTCGATTCCAGATGATGGGTCCCACGACATCAAAAGCCCTGTCGTATGTAGAAGCAGAAGCTATATTAATCTCTTCCAGCATATTATTGCTGTATGCCTTTGATCTACTTGCGGCTGTTTTGAGGACGCAGAGCTTAGAAACATTACCTACTTATATAGTATAACTAGCTGACCCGGAAAACGCTGTTTTGCCATATACACATTATTTCTAGATTACTAATACCGCTATAAAAAAGGGGTTGATGGTAGAAAGGTGAAAATTTAGGACTGTACTTATTCTTTAATGCCTCACCACAAAAAAAATGTCTGAAAATTAAAAAAAGAATAAACCCTTAACTTTTAGGGGTATAAAAACAGTGGTTGGGCGATTCTCAGACTTACTTACCCGATAAGCAAACAAAATTTCATAAAAATCGGTCTAGTCGTTTCGGAAGAGTATGATGACAAACACCGTGACACGATAATTTTATATATTTGATTAGATGATAAGTAAAATATATATGACGTCTAAAGAACACTTTATGTAGGTGGATACTTATCACCTCCCACGAAATAATTAGGTACTGCTCATTTATGTTATAAATATTTCAAGAGATTCTGAATTCAATATACCTTCATACCCTCATTCGTAAATAAGTATGTAAGTGGGTAGTAGTTATGATATTAATAATAATATTATTCGAAACTATTTACGTACTACTTATGCAGTATTATGTTTAATAATATTATTGTTTGGAGCACTTTCATCCCTTTTATTGTTTCTAAGAAATTTTATGAAATAATATTATTTGAATAATAATACAACAATCAGCTGAATAAATATTTTTAATTTTCTTCTTTTTGATTCTAAAGAACTGATAATTTTTCAGTGCTGAAAATTTTGTATGATTTGAAAATGATTATTTAAAGAACGCTGTTTTCTTTCACTTATGGAAGTATTATTATTTCCAGATGCATCACAAGACAAGCACCATTATCACTTTGAAGGACTTACATACCACCCACTGGACTATTCCAGAAGTCTGGAGACTTTCGTTTATCCAATCAGACATCTCAATTGGAAAACCATGTTTACACGATGTAACTTTGTGCAAAATCTTATGGAAAGAAGTGAGAAGGGCGTCCCAAGTAACCTCCTATATTATAATAATGCACTGTGTACAAGATTTTACAGAAGATAAAAAAAACTGTTTTGCTGGATTACATTTTCTATTTATTTATTTTTTTATTTATTCTTCTTGCAAATCATCATTACATAACAGTGTTAACAAAATAATATGAAATTTTAAAAACTAGGACGATGTGCAGTGGCGAGATTATCACTATAAAGTGATTTCTTCCATCTAACCACGACACATTGACACAAACCTATAAAAACAAATTTACTTACAAAAATGTATATAATAAAATATTAATACACAACAAAAGAAAAAAAAAATTAAAATAATATTTGACACACACCCAACATGTGGTAGGGATTATGGATCAGAGGAGGGGGGGGGGGGGCTAGGGGGCTATATGATTCTTCTCGCGGGAGGTGTCATAGAAATTCTTAGGCAAACCTTTATTGAATTTATGATTCAAGAAATTTCACAAAATATTTTTTTTTTCAATTATTCAAATCATGTCCAAAATAAAAAGAACATCTGAGTGTTCTTGAACATTCAAGAAAAACCAGTAGGTACCTACAAGCGATAAATTTCTAGTTAATTTAATAATTATTAAAATTCATCTCAATTACTTTTTATGTAGATATTTCAGCGTATATTTCATTATAATAATTATTGGCCGGTTTCAATTATCTATCTATCCGCTACTTTTGATTGAAATCTATTGTGTTCTATATTTTAAATCATACATTTCAATCGACAGTCTCGGATAGATAGGTTATTGAAACCGGCCATATATCATGCATAGACAATTCACACAGACCGAGCTAGTCCCAAACTAAAATATGAATTTTATATTATTTTATTTTTTTTATTTTGTAATTTTATGTGGTGTGCTGTAATTTTATTTAATGGTTTGATTTATGATTCAATATGTTTTATTGTTATTTTATGATTTGACATGATGAATAATTATGCTGTAATTTTATTCTATAATTTGACATGACAGTGTGTTTTAAAAAAAAAAAAGTGAAAAAGTGAAAAAGGTCATTCTTCATTTTTCGCATGCCGGGAATCGAACCCGGGACCTTGTCTTGATGACAAGGCAAGAGTCATTATTATAACGTTAGATGCGATTCAACAAAACGAATAATTTAATGGCTAAATCGAATAAAATATTTTAAAAAGTAACACTTAGGATGTTTCATGAAACTTTCAATTATATAGGTAATATTGAAAATAAAATATAATGGCACTCTAACAGGTATTTTTATTATTATTGTACATGCATGAAATTCGTAAATTATCCCCGTAATTGTCCAGTAGAAGCTTAATATTGAAATGGAGGACCATTACGAATACCGCATAATGGGTATTATAATATGATAATATAATAATAACTAAATAATATTGTGTACTGTGAATAGATGGATGATTCGTTCAAATCCCTATTGAATTGAACGGAGATAAAATGAGTTTGAATTCGAATGAATGGTTTGGAATCGAAAGTGTACAAATTCTAAAATGTATTTTTTTTAATAAAATATGCAAAACATTTTTTGTATTGATTTTAGTGTTGACTGCATTATTTCAAATCGTATAAATTGATTCACTCTCTCGGTGTAAATGTAGTGGAATTCCATAATGAAATAAATAATACAATTAATGTTTAATTCAACTAGGTAATTGATTTATTGAAATCAGTCAAAATTTTATTGGCTTTTGGGTTTTGCTTTAATTTTATCACAAGTGGATTTGTCCAGTTTCGACACCAAACTACATATTTCAGTCCATTTAATAATATGTATTTAGGGTTTTTTTTTGTATATGAGGTGAAGGTTTTACTCCATTTCACTCGGGCAGTACAGTCGGGCAGAGACTTGGCTCATGCCTTTGCATACGGAACGAGGCTCGGCCCGTCACCGGAATATGCAGTTTGGATTTGTCGAAGAGATGTTATGTTTCGACATTGGCGCATGTGTCTCGTCATACTATCTCCTGCGTAAAATCAAATGATCTTTCATTCATGAGGTGCTTGTTGTAGGTACATGCATTTCGGATGGAAATTAGATCATACAGTCTTTCATATATATTTTAAAATTACTTTTATCAAGATAATAATTGAAAAAAATCAATGCTTCCTTTTAACTCAAAAAAATTACAAATAGGTATCAGTATTATTGAGAAAAAAGCACAAATGGTTGTTCTCTACTCCTTTTTTAATTATATCTACATACACAGTTTAATAATGACTTTATTAATGAAAACCAAGTCATTTTATTATTTAATATTGGGTTTTTAAACTAAAATCATTTGAGCTTTTAACATTATACAAAGTTTTTCAAAAAAAAAACTACAACTCAATCTTTTTTTTTGTTTTATATTCTGCTTTTTATGTGTTTAACATTACTATTTATGTATGTTTTTTTTTGGTATGTGTAACATATCACAGTCTTCAATAGAAGTCTTCACAAAAATATTATCTTGAATCAATAAAATTTAACTAACATCTTTCGCAGAGTAAGCAATTGAATTAATTCTCATATTCGCATTTATGTATTGATGATAATGAAATATATTAAATATTAAAAAGTTACATTCCTTGTTATATTTCAGATGACTAGAGATGAAATAATAGTTCGTTTGATAAGAATAATATTCTTCGGTATTAGAATTCATAGTAATGAGACATCATAAAAGTATGTCGTTATGATTTATTTGGAGAACACGTAATGTTTCGTATATTACCGCATTACCCTACAATATTATTACAATACTAGCTTTTAACCCGGATTTACTCAGGGTTTTTACCCATTCATACCAAAAAGTTATTTCCCACAAGTAAAGCAGTCTGTAGACTAATTACTGTATGTACATGCTATGTATAGATACAGACAAAAATGAAACATTGACGATGGAAATCGTACCTGCATATAGTTAATTATTTCCATGTACCTAGGTAGGTATGTACATATTTTATGTAGGTATTTTTTTTTTTTTTAATTTTTTTTTTTTTGTTATTATTGTTTTATTTTACCTACCTATATGTGTATGTGTGTGTTTTTATTCTGTAAGTTTTTTCTCAGTTACCTTGAGTTCCTATATTATTAAAATTAATTGGTTTTTGATTTAAATAATAAAGAAGAAATTGCGCCTTTACGATATACTCACCCTCTGTATATTGATTGTATGTATTTAATTTGAATGTATACCGTCTATGGAATAATTGTTTGTAATCAATGTACAGAAAAGAAAGAATAAAAAAAAATATGTCGTTGTCATTTTATGAATCCGTCCATTTGCAAACGTTGGGCGTTTTTATGAATGACTAATACGTATTATTCAGGCATATTACAATTTGCCGAGGCGTTTAACAAAATGATTAGTCAAATTGTAAAATATTAGTCACTTTTTTCCCCATTTAATTGGCATTGCATATCATTTTTTTGCTATAGCTGTTCAGAAAGCAGCTTGTAATGCACAATCCGGAATAACTTCTCCTTCCGCCGGATTCCGATCCAATCTAGTATTTTGCTCAGCCATGACATCTGCCTTCTGCCCATTCCACCTGATAGTCCTTCAATCTTACGTTGTTCTTTAAAAGTAATTTATTTTTTAATTTTGTCTTCAATTTATACTATTTAAATTATTCAAACTCAATAGATTGTAATTCCTACTAAGAGAGAAGCAAAAGTTGTTTCTCTCATTCTTGGATAATACCTAATATTTGTTGCAGATAAAAAAAAATGCTTTACTTAAACAGACATAGGTACATAAACGGATAAAAATATTTATATTTTGCAAGATTATCATACTCCGCCTACCAAAAAGGGGAAAAAACGTAGAATTCTTTTTTCTCCTCGTTACATTATATTATAAATTACTAGTTGTAAAAGTTTGGTAATTGAAGCAAAAAAGCGCGTTGTAAAGTATAAGAATAGCCTATTTACCTTAAACTTATCTCTTGTATAAAACTTATTATTATTTCTGTAGGTTTATGCGAAAAACGTGGCATGATTTTTTTGTTTCAAATAAATAATAGTAAAAATAAATCAGACGCCTAGAGAGAAAAAAAAAATTCAAAATTGATGTTAATTTTTTTTTTAAAGATGTGTCTGGGTTTTCTGTTATAAACACAAACACAACTTTATACACATTTCACAGTAAGCTAAAAGCTTGTGTCGTTAAAGGGAATTTTGCCGACACCTGACACCTGGGATCGAACCGTGCACTTCATATGCATGAGGCCGAGACTCTCCCTCCATCCCTATAGGCTACCGACGAATTGTATAATATTTTTTTTAATTTCTGATAGTTAAATTCTGTGGACTGCCCGGTGATGAATAGTTCTCCCATCCTTTTCTATCAGTCTTCGAGTGTCCTCTAAGAGGTAGATACAAAAAAACATGACGTTTAAAGTCATATGAAATCTTCAGTTGATAGGTATATGAAGAATAAATACAGTCCATTCTTAATTTCCACTTTACAAAACCAATCTTTCTGAATAATTATAGCATTGTACATTGTTTTCGAAGCAGGTGAATTTAAATTAATAGAAATCCTTATTTTACATGTAATTCTCCAATTCTAAAAAGAAAATATAAAAAAGCATTGACATGTAACGTTCACAAGTTTTAAAAAAACGATCATTCTACTTACACAAATGTAAAGAATGGGTATCCCACTCTTTTCCGTAAGATTTTGAGTGTCCTGTAAAGATTCGAAAAAAGAAAGCCATTTACAACTTACATAAATTTATCTATGAGGTTTGCCCCCATTCTGAATGTCTCATTTTAACGCTGGCATGGAGAGGACAGATTGCATGTTTATTACATGCAGCTGATCTGCTGACTACCCTACAAGTCTTTAATGTAAGTTTTCAAGTGTACTGCAAAGGACAGGTGTTGGAAAAAATAAAGACATTTAGGTAGGTACGTCATAAATTCAGCCATTTTGTTATATTTTTTTATGGGCACAGAGAGGACAGCTTGTATGTTTTTTTTACATGCGCTACAGTCTCCTAGCTACCCTTATCGTTGCATATTCCGTGTTAGTATAGAAATCGTTCGTACTATAAGACCACCAACTTATGAGAAATTTAATGTCATGTTCATTTTAAATTTAGCCATAAGTTTTGCTCACCGTCCTGATGTTAGTTTTTTTGTTGGCATGCAGATTACAGCATACATATTTTAATAACGTGCAGCTGATCTGCTGGCTACCCCACATGTTAATAGATAGATAGACATACATAGTTACATAATTATACAATAATTCTACAATAATTACAAAATCTAAGTATCTTCAAAGCAATTAATTATACTTAATTGAGAATTACGATCATATATTTCATAAATTAGAAATATCTATATACGTATATAATAAATTATTATTATTTTAACAAAAACAACGTACATTATCTCTTAATTGATTTTTAATAATATTGTTATGTTTCCGTACTAAAATAAATAACAAATTAGTAACCTATATTAATGTTATTATTATACATATAAACCTACAACATTCAAAGTACTTTAATAATATGTTCTAAAAATAACAATCCAGTTTTACCGTCTACATAATTATGATAATAATTATATTACCTATAGTGTGAGTATGAATTGATTAGGCTAATTCCTGTTCAAAACAACCAGACCATGTTGCTCAATGTCTTAGGTTTTTTTTATACTTTGCCTGTTAATTGCCTGATATGTTGAGACTTTCAAACAAGTATTATTTTTTTTTTACTCTCAAAAATTTTTTTTGGCGGTCATTTTTGTAACGTGCCGTGGGTGATTTTTAATGAAAGTAGATCTTTAGAAAAATTATTGTATCTTTTTTATTTATTAACATATCGAGATAATTTTAAAAAATATATTTCAAGTACAAAATTTTCTAGTTTAGAAAATATTTTTAATCATCGGTATATATCGGAAAAATTAGTAAATTTTGCTTCAAATTTATAATTCTAAAATTGAAAATTTCTCATTTTCGCATCATTATTTCAGAATGAAAACAACAAAAATATCATCATTGATATTTTTTTATTTACAGAGAGATTTCATGTCACTATCCTCAGAAGCAATGCAGATGAATTTAAGAGAGTCCTTCTTTTTCTATAACTAGTCGAACTTTGCACTTATGTGTAAAAATGCAAATTTTGAAACCAAATATCTGAAAAGGGACTGAATGTTTTCTTTTAAAAAAAATATTAAACATTAATCGTATTCTTATTGATAAGTGGCAGGAATTATATGATTGATATCGGAGCGGTTTTTGGGATATGGAGTTTTTCGCGCGGGTTGTTTTTGTAATAAGAAATCAATACAAAATTCGTAATATTTTTTTTGATATCGTTGAAATAGCAACGCTGGATTGTGAAAAGGGACGCGCAGTCCAATGGAACTCTTGCGGGCGGAAGAACAGTGTTCTTTTTGGCCAACTATCATTAGGCATTCTCAGAACATGATCCAGCCAGGACCATCGTCTCTCCTGTATCACGGATTGTTTTATTATTTGTAGTTGTTAAATATTACTATGGATGGATGGAAATAAAAAAATAGCTCGATTGCAGAGCATTAGTACCTACTTTCGTTTTTTTTTTCCTACAAACAGCTTTCCTTAGAGCTAACATTATCGTTGCAAAACCCGCACTATAAATATTTGTAGATGTGAACTTCTTATCTTTGTTTCTTGGTCGGGTGGTTTTGAAAAGATAAATTTATACGCTAAACAGAAGACGCGAGTAGTTCCAACGTCTTGTTAGAATGGTCTTACATTTATTTCAAAAATATTTTCAAAATGTTAATGCTCAACGAAAGTACATTTTGTACATTTTCCTACAAAAATAATATAAGATGCTATTCTAGAAACTCAAACGAAATTTGGTATTGAGTTCAATCGAATCTTGGGTCCAAAATATATTTAGGTATTTCAATCTGAAACAAGCATTGAACCAATGTTGAGAAATATTTTTTTTCATATAAATATAACTTTAAAAATTTAATATTAAAACACTGTTTAATTCATGTATCCAAAAATATCAATTGACTTGGATAAACCATGGAGAAAAATATTATAAATTGGTTATATTTCAGATTTCGCCGCGTATATAATGAAACCATTTTATGGCTGTGCATATACCTAATACAACGAACAATATAAGTAAATTGTTATTAAACAATAAAGATAAAAGAGATAAGCTGAATGGGGGTGAAATATATTGTATAATATGGTGCAACGACTGCAATGCGAGATACATTGGTCAAATTGCTAGAGCAATCTGCACGAGAGTGAAGGAACACCATAGAGAATTTAGAGGATTATCTGGTCTATCTGAGATAGCTGACCATTACATTGAACAAGATCACTCATTCCATACTGGCAATGTAATGGTATTACACTCAGAGGGTAAGGGGCGTAAACTAAATGCTTTGGAAACAATGGAAATTAATAAATGTATGAGGTAGTTTATGTAGTGGCAAACATATGTACCAAAACCTATATTAATTAAAATGATGAAGCAAAAGAACCCATATCAATAAAAAACAAGAACAATTTTTTTTATGCAGACGTTACCTACTTTGAATGGGGAGATTTTGTACTCTCAAATTCAATCATTTAAATCAAATATTAGAGAATAATTATTAATCATTCTGAAAATTTGATATTATTAATTTTTGTATATTTGTTTTGTAGATAGGTAGGTATCTATATATATTATTCAATTAATTTCAATGATGACAAAATAAAATTATTCCTTTGAATAAATAAAAATTAATCTGGCTCATCTAAATGGAAAATTGATTAACATTTTCAATACTTATTCATGAAAAAATATTACTGGTTTGTGACTAATTTCAATCTCGAATTATTATTGGTAATTTATTTACAGAGTTCAAAACATATTTTGTCTCGTCATATTTAAGACTTCCTTATTAATTATAATTAATGCCTAGAGCCCGTTGCCGAGCATATTTATGAAGCATCCGAAGAATCGTTGCTACGTAGTTGTTCCTGCCGGTGATGCCATCGAAGGTGACTGTGGAGGCCGACCTGGCCGCGGCACGGTGGACCAAATCTTTTCTCTAAGACAGCTTCAAGAAAAGACGGTTGAACAACAGACATCCATGTTCGTGGCATTCATCGACCTCGCCAAGGCCTTCGACACTGTCAACAGGGACCTACTTTGGATCGTGATGAGCCGACTGGGAGTGCCTCCTGTCTTTTTGGAAGTATGCAAGAGTCAACACAGCAAAAGTATTCCTTATTATAATAGGAGAGACGATGGTCCTGCTACCCTATTACATAGGTTTTGATGGTAATAGGCATAAGATATATCTGTAAAAAGTTTGTCATTTTTATAAAAAAAAAGTACGGTGCTGTTGAATCGAATATCTAAATACTGCGACTAAATACAGATAAACTTTTTATAAAATGACGTCTTTAAATGATGTAGAAATCTGTTATAAACTCAGATACGTAACAGTCCTATAACTAAGATCAAGTTTTTAATATGTCGAAAGGTGTATATGGCTAAAAGCATCGATTTTGGTTGCGAAGCTCTCGGTGACTCTAATTTTACCTGTATAATTATGTTTATGTATCCTAAATATTGATTTTTTTTTATCAGCACATAAAGGACGACTTGCACATTCTTCACATGCAATAACTTTGCCACTAGCAAAAGGAAATGGCGCCTTTAAATATACCTACAGAAATTATTTGAAAACTTTTTGAAATACAAAATGTACCCGAAAACAAAGTAAAATAATTTACGATGATAATTTTGGACCCAGAACTTTCGTAAAGTTGTCCAAGCCCATCCTGTATCCAATCCAACAGGATAACAATACTTTTGAAACGATCCAATATGATTATGTCCTAGATTTACGTATTGACCAAAAACTAAATTGTTTCAGCAAAACCATTACTTTGTATGTATCTAAGACGGATTTCCTTTTCAATTTAAGGGATTTGGATACTTTATATATACTCATTGAAATTTTATTTATAATATCTGAAAAAGCTTTAAGTTTTTGATGGACTGAGTTTTTATCTAGTTTGTTTTTTAGTGATCCTGCTTTACTGCTGAAGCTCTTAACGTCTCAATTTTTAAAAATAAAATATTAATAAAATAAATGAAATCTTTTGAACTTACATTTACTAGTCCGTACATAAGATCCCGTAAGGTCTCACTCTCACTATTTTCTATATTTTTTGGAATGCATGTACTGTGAAAGGCAGGTGTTTTTAACCCCTAACGCATAAGACAATAAGCATCTAAAATTCAACAATCAACCATCCGTTCTGATTTTCAGTTTTTTTTATTTTACTGTGTCGGTTTTTAATGTTTTTTTCTACTTTATGTTTTTTTTATTGAAAGGGACGTCTTTCGTCTTATAAGGACATTTTAAATCTGATTTACGCAGTTTTTCCGCTGGCTACCCTACTTGAAGGATATATTATGATGGTATAGTAGTAGTACCTATATTAGACTTTGTCACTCTACTATGCAGAAAGTATTGTGTGTACACTATAAGTTAAGCTTAATGCAATGAAAATGTGGGAGGTGTAAGAACAACACTAACTTATGAAGTCTTCCAATCTTTGAAAAAGATCGGGGATCTACTTGGAAGGCGTCGACAGAGGACAGATATTGGCGACCTCATGAAGGTACCTATATATCTCTAGAACTTGATGGACACAGGTTGAAGAGTATGAGAAAACTTCCTTTTTTGGGATTAAAATCGGACATATCCATTGGTTGTATAATGTCAGAAGAGCTTACTTAGTACCTAACTCATTTTCGACATTTTTTCAAATAAACTTAGAATTACTCTTCAACATTCCAAAAAAAGTTCATACCTAAGATTTGACTGTTTTTGAATAATATGCAGTTTTATAGAACTCCACACAAATAATTAGTCAAAAAATATTCTTGGTTTGTGCTTTTTCAAAATTCTAAACTAAACAAGTGTCCGCCTCTTAAGGCGATAATCGAAAATTGACAAATATTATGTTCTGTGAATCAGAATTGTTATACAAGATATTCTCGGTTTTCATTACATATTATTAAGTATGTATCCACTTTCTTATCTTTCAAATTCAATCAAAACTCAATCATCAGAAGTCACTTAAGGTAGGTACCTACTTATTTTTATGTCAAAAAGATTCGATATAATTAAAGATCAAAGACTGAAGAATGATGAAAAGCTATCTAAGGAAGATCCTACAAAACAAATTTATATTAAATCAAATGTAGGTATTAGACGAAAAAAATATAATTTGATCATAATGTATCATTTCAAATAAAGTAATAAAATATGTGGCATGTTTATATCACATAAGTAATTTAGGTAAGCTGGAAGAAATTGTACCTAAATAAAGAATTATATTATAATAGTAGGTCGGGGAAAAAGTCTTTTCGCATATTGTATGTATAAACTTGTAATAAAATATCTCTGGCTGTACTATTTGTATCTGGCTGGTTTTCATGGCATTAAAGAGGTGACATTTCAAAAATAGAATCAAATTTGGAAAATTTTGTTTCCCGCTATTATTCATTTGTTTTTCTTTCTGTCAAAATGAGAGAATCGAATGAAGAAATTAGATACATTTTAAAATTTTATAACAAAAAAGGAAACAATGCAACACTAGCCGCGAAAAAAAATGTGACGTTTTTGAACCTAATGCAGTGTCAGCAAGAGTAGCACAATGTAGGTTTAACCGTTTCAATCCAAGAATTTAGATGTCATAGATGCACCTCGCTCTGGTGCCCTGTTACAGATGAAATGGACGCTATTTTTGAAAAAGTGGAGCAAGATCGGCATATTAGTAGTTACAACATAGCTGAAGAACTAGGAATTGACCACAAAATAGTTTTGACCTATTTGAAAAAGCTGGGTAGGTACACAAAAAAGCTCGATATTTGGGTGTCACTCAACCGTGTACTCATTTGCAATATTCTTTATTGATGACGCAATGAAACCGAACCGTTTTTGAAGAGATTGATAACTGGTGATGAAAAGTAGATCACGTATGATAATAACGTGCGAAAAAGGTCGTGATCAAAGGTCAGTCAGGCTTCACAGACTGTTGCAAAACCTGTGTGGTCTTTCATCACGATAACGCTAGACCACATACATACATCCTTAACCACTCAGCAAAATATAAGAGAGTTTGGCTGGGAGGTGTTAATGCATCCGCCATATAGTCCTGAGCTTGCACCTTTAGATTTCCATCTGCTTTGGTATCTTTAGAATTCATTGGGCAGTGTCAGGTTAACATCAAGACACGACTGCAAAAACTACTAGTTGCGTTTTTTTGATCAGAAGTCCCAAAATTTCTACAGCAACGGGATCATGCCTCTACCTACAAGATGCCAGAAAGTCTACAAACAGAATGGCATATATATTATATACTGTAATTATCTGTGAAAAAAATATCTTGTATTTTCTTGTATGCGAAGAAACTTTTTCCCCGACCTGTTATTATGTATCTAATGAAAAATATATTTATTTTATTGTCACGTCCTACCATGATTGTACTTTCAAACATATTCAAAAAATTTCCAAAACCAAGCAGACCTGTCAGAAATATTCAAAAAAACATTTTAATCGAAATACGTCAATAAACACGTATTGTTGCAAAATTGTGATTGATTTTTCAGACATATTCTTTAAATCATGGTAAACCTGTCAAAAATATTCTAACAAACATTTTACTCGAAACCGGTCAATTTGCACGTGTTATCACAAAATCATGAATGAACTTTCAAAAGTTTCATAAAAACTTAATTTCATGGTAGACCTGTCAAAAATATTCATATGAAAGTTTCGATCGAAATCTATCCAAATATCCATTAAGGATCATGACTGAACTGTCAAATTTATTCGTAAAATCATCAAATCCTGGTAGACCTGTCAAAAATATTCTTTCAAACATTTTACTCGAAATCGGTCAATTTGCCCGTGTTTTCACAAAATCATTAATGAACTGTCAAAAGTTTTCATAAAAACTTCATTTCATGGTAGACCTGTCAAAAATACTCATATGAAAGTTTTGATAGAAATCTATCCAAATACCCATATGATGATGACTGAAATGTCAAATATATTCGTAATATCATCACATCCTGGTTGAACTTTCAAAAATATTGTAACAAACATTTTACTCGAAATCGGTCAGTTTGCCCGTGTTTTGACAAAATCATGAATGAACTGTTTCCATAAACACTTAATTTCATGGTAGACCAGTCAAAAAGATTCGTTTGAAATTTTTGATCTAAATCTATCCAAATATCCATATGATCATGACTAAACTGTCAAATATATTCGTAAAATAATCACTGCTGGTAGACCTGTCAAAAATATTCTTTCAAACATTTTACCCGAAATCGGTCAGTTTGCCCGTGTTTTCACAATATCATGGATAACCTGATAACTTAATTTCATGGAGTACCAGTTTCCAGGAGTACCTGTCAAAAATATTCGTATGAAATTTTGATCAAATCTATCAAAAATCTAGCAAAATGATGAATGAACTGCCAAAAGTTTTCATAAAAACCTAATTTCATGCTAGACTTGTCAGAAATATTCGTATGAAAGTTTTTATCGAAATCTATCCAAATATCCATATGATCATGACTGAACTGTCAATTTTATTCGTAAAATCATCACATCATGGAAGACCTGTCAAACATATTCAATCAAACATTTCACTAAAATCGGTCAATTTGCCCGTATTATCGCAAAATAATGAATGAACTAACAAAACATGTCACAAATACTTAATTTCTTGGTAGATCGGTCAGAAATATTCGAATGAAGATTTTGATCAAATTCTACCCAAATACTCATAATTATTATCTTGACTGTCAAGTATATTCGTAAAATTATCACATCCTGGTAGACCTGTCAAAAATATTCAAACAAACATTTTAGTCGAATTCGGTCAATTTGCCCGCATTATCGCAAAATCATAAATGAACTGTGAAAAGTTTTCATAAAAACTATTAAGTTGACTCATGGTAGACCTGTCAAAAATACTCGTTTGAAATTTTTGATCGAAATCTATCCAAATACCAATGTGATCATGACTGAACTGTCAAATATATTCGAAAAATCATCACATCATGGAAGACCTGTCAAAAATATTCTAACAAACATTTTACTCGAAATCGGTCAATTTGCCCGTGTTTTCACAAAATCATGAATGAACTGTTTTCATAAACACTTAATTTCATGGTAGACCTGTCAGAAATATTCGTATGAAAGTTTTGATCTAAATCTATCCAAATATCCATATGATCATGACTAAACTGTCAAATATATTCGTAAAATCATCACATCCTGTTAGATCTGTCAAAAATATTCTATTAAATATTTTACTCGAATTCGACTAAAATGTTTGTTAGACTCCTGTCTCCTCAAACTCCTGTACCATAAAATTAAGTTTTTATGAAAACTTTTGACAGTTCATTCATGATATTGTGAAAACACGGGCAAACTGACCGATTTCGGGTAAAATGTTTTTAAGAATATTTTTGACAGGTCTACCAGGATGTGATGATTTAACGAAAATATTTGACAGTTCAGTCTCATGACTAATCATTTATATGGGTATATGGAAAGATTTAGATCAAAACATTCATATGAGTATTTTTGACAGGTCTACCATGAAATGAAGTTTTTATGAAAACTTTTGACAGTTCATTCATGATTTTGCGAAAACACGAACAAATTGACCGATATCGAGTAAAATATTTGATAGAATATTTTTTACATGTCTTCCAGGATGTGATAATTTTACGTTTGTATTTGACAGTCAAGATCATAGTGATAGGTATTTGGATAGAATTTGATCAAAACCTTCAAACGAATATTTCTGACTCAAACGAATAGGTCTACCATGAAAATACCTACATAAGTTTTTATGAAAACTTTTGAGAGTTCATTCATGATTTTGTGAAAACACGGGCAAATAGACCGATTTCGAGTAAAATGTTAGAAAGACTATTTTTGACAGTCCAACCAGGATGTGATGATTTTTCGAATATATTTGACAGTTCATTCATGATCATATATGGATCAAAACCATTATACGAATATTTCTGACAGGTCTACCATGAAATTAAGTTTTATTGAAAAGTTTTGACAGATCATTCATGTTTTTGCGATAAAACGATTTCGACTAAAATATTGGTATGATTATTTTTAACAGGTCTTCCATGATGTGATGATTTCACGAATAAAATTGACAGTTCAGTCATGATCATATGGATATTTGGATAGATTTCGATCAAACTTTCATATGAATATTTCTGACAGGTCTACCATGAAATAAAGTTTTCATGAAAATTTTTGACAGTTCATTCATGATTTTGCGATAATACGGGCAAATTGACCGATTTGTGTGAAATTTTTATTGAATATTTTTGACAGGTCTTCCATGATGTGAGGATTTTACGAATAAAATATTTCATATGAGTATTTTGACAGGTCTACCGTGAAATTAAGTTTTTATGAAAACTTTTGACAGTTCATTCATGATTTCGAGTAAAATATTTGTTCGAATATTTTTTACATTTCTTCCATGATATCATGATTTTACGAATATATTTGACAGTTCAGTCATGATCATATGGATATTTCGATAGATTTCGATCAAAACTTTCATATGAGTATTTTTGACATGTCTTCCAAGAAATTAAGTTTTTATGAAAACTTTTGACAGTTCATTCATGATTTTGCGAAAACACAGGCAAATTGACCGATTTCGAGTAAAATATTTGTAAGAATATTTTTGTTAGATCTACCAGGATATGATGATTTAACGATTATATTTGACAGTTCAATTATGATCGTATTGGTATTTGGATAGATTTCGATCAAAACTTTCATATGAGTATTTTTGACAGGTCTACCATGAAATTAAGTTTTTATGAAAACTTTTGTCAGTTCATTCATGATTTTGTGAGAAAAGGGGCAAATTGACTGATTTCGAGTAAAATTTTTGTTTATATTCTTTACATGTCTTCCATGATGTGATGATTTTACGAATATATTTGACAGTTCAGTCATTATCATAGGGGTATTTGGATAGATTTCGATCAAAACTTTCATGAGTATTTTTGACAGGTCTATGAAATTAAGTTTTTATGAAAACTTTTGACAGTTCATTCATAATTTTGTGAGAAAATGGGCAAATTGACTGATTTCGAGTAAAATTTTTGTTAGTATATTCTTTACATGTCTTCCATGATGTGATGATTTTACGAATATATTTGACAGTTCAGTCATGATCATATGGGTATTTGGATAGATTTCGATCAATACTTTCATATGAGTATTTTTGACAGGTCTACCATGAAATGAAGTTTTTATGAAAACTTTTGGCAGTTCATTCATGATTTGGTGAAAAAACGGGCAAATTGACTGATTTCTAGTAAAATTTTTGATAGAATATTTTTTACAGATCTACCAGTATGTGATGATTTTACGAATAAATATATTTTTTTTCTTCCATAAATATAACAATAAAACAACTTAATACTACCAAAAAAAAATTCTACTAACTAAACATCATATCTTAAACACATTATTTTGATAATTCAAGAGTTTTTGTGTTTACGCTGTGGAAATCCATTTTTAATTTTAATAAATAAAATATAAATAAATATATTATTGAGCACTGTTTAATCTCCACTATGTTAGGTTAAATACCGAACTTTTTCGCCTATACTTGTAGGCATCTTCAGGGAAACTGAAATCTAAAAATTGT